>CM032890.1:25520215-26025215 GCA_019176425.1 Megalops atlanticus
CAGGCCCACGGGATGTTTGACAGGTATGAAATCATCTTCAATGACTGTGGGAACCTGTCAGGGGGGCACCCCACAGCTTGTACCCACGGCAAACAACCACGTATACAAAGCAGATGATTTGGGTAGACACCGAGTAAGGCTGGATTAGTTATGTACACACAGTGGCCAGGTCTGTTTTCTTGCTGGGTACTCTCTCAGTAGGAGGAATAAGATCTCCTGAGGGAGCGCTCAGAAAACCACAGACCCGCTCCCTCCTGCCGCTGCTCTGTCAACACGAGCCAGGCCTGGGGGAACAGGAGGCCCCCAGGCCTGCTCAGTTACCACAGCGGGGGCAAGATCCACACCGCTCTCTCTCAAAAGCACCACTGTACAGACGGAACACTGAGCACGGCCTCGGCGATCCTGCTATGGTGAACAACCGAAGCCTCGTTTTCAACCACCCCCAAATGCGGTGAAGTACAACACATGGGACTGAAATTTAACATGCGTCAGTCATTTTACAAATAATTTAATTATTGTGGCCTTGGAATGCCAGTCTAGGAGCAGGAGCTAGGGTAATAGATAATAGATACCAAAACAGGATAATGAAGTGGAATAATACCTTTAAGTACAGAATTATTAGGGCATTTTTATACACCTTGACTCTTCATATTTCTGCACAGAGCAGGGGGAAAGTTCTGGACTCTGACACTGAGGTGAACCTGCTGCTTCTGGGACCTGTATATTTTGGGTTTGAGGGCGGGGGTGACATGCCTTGACCGAGGCGGCGTTGTCCTGCGAGCCCCGCACCACACCCATGGTCCCGTACAGCCTGGGCCGCAGCTTGAAGGTCACAGAGATGTTGTAGGTCTGCGAGATGTGCTGGATCGCAGGCGAGCTGGGGTCGGGCTGGACCATCGCCGGCAGGTCAAAGGTCAAGACCAATGGAAGCAGCTCCTGGAGGAGAAAGGGTTCTGGGTGAACAAGGGCCTCAGTGTAGCAGTGGTTCAGGAGCAGGACTCATAACTGAAAGGTTGCCGGTTTGATTCCCCACTGGGGCACTGCTGCTGTACCAATGGGCAAGGTACTTAACCCACAACTGACTCAGTAAATATCCAAAAACTGTAACTGAGGTAAGTCACTCTGGATAAGAGTGTCTGCTAAATGCCAATAATATAATGTAATGAATGAGTCAAACCCCTCACCTTGGCTACACAGAGACGGTCAAGAGGTGTCAGAGGTGTCAATGGTTCCACATCACACCAAAAGCAGATATATTGCAACATGCCTTCATAGTAACTAACCCCGGACTAATCAATGCAACTGCCGTAGCCACTGAAATGCCCCAGACAGAAGTAAGGAAACATTGCTCAAAGCATAAGCTTTCTTTACAAACACACTATGTTAGGCCCCATGCCAAAGCCCAAAGTCCTGTTAAAGCCTTGCCAGTCTTTTGCTGCCAAAAAAAGGTACAGAGCATAAATTACCGTGACCAAAAAATGTAACCATGATCACTGCCATATGTTCTGGAGACTACATTTATATTACGTTTCCATGTATGAATTTTCTTTCTGGACAAAATAAGAAAATCGTTTGGGCTGGCCTTAGCAGTGCTGAGGAGAAACATCAATCTGGAGTCATTTTTGAAATGAAAAACAGGCCGTTTTGATTGCGTTCAGCTGAAACAATCCCAGAAATCTTGTCTAGGCAGGACCTCATACAGAGTGGCTCCAGGTTGTAATAGTAGCTCTGCAGGTATGAATGAGATTCTAAGCCACTCAGAGACAAAACAAACATAAAACTGACGTGTTGCAAGGATAGAGTTACTGTATACAGTTATAATCTACTGTTTGATTCATGAATTCCAATGTTACTGACCAGAAATATAAAACCAGCAGAATAAAGTCATGGAAATTTGTACTAAAAGCAAGAATTCCTGTTCGTGAGCAAGCTGCTATTGATACATTCTGTGCATTTATTTTAATTATTTGGAAAAGCTTTGTGTTGTTTTATAAACAACGAAAGAGAGACACAGTATTCTGATCCACAGGGGCATCACTAATTTTTCGTTTCTTTAGAAAGAAAACCCACTGACAGTGCATGCACAAAAATGCATTGTCTTATACCTCAGGGACGAGATCTGCAGCATAAGAATGCAGCGCTAATTTTTAAAGCTCTTAAATATACCAGAACTGAGGGCAAGATGCAGTATCACAGTACAGGGATGAACCCCGCAACACACCAGAACTGAGGGTAAAATGAGGTACCAGAGTATAGGAATGAACCTTGCAACACATCACAATAGGGCGGCAGGTTAGCATAGTGGTAAGGAGCAGGGCTTGTAAGTGGTTAACATGTAAAAATTATAACCTATGTAAGTAGCTCTGGATAAGAGGGTCTGTTAATGCCAGTAATGTCATGTAAAATGAACCCCATAACACACCAGAACTGAGGGTAAAATGAGATACCAGAGTACAGGAATGAACCCTATAACACACCAGAGCCAAGGGTAAGATGCAGTACAAGCACACAGAAATCCACCCCCCTAAGGAAACCACACTCATTTTCTCTTTCTGTAAAAGTGGAATAACATTTTGGTTACTCACTAAAGTAAGCACAGCAACTGTATACAGGATCAGCTTGTGTTTTGTTGTAAATGTAAGGCATTAACAATGGTGGAGAAACCATTATGAAAATATATTCAGTCTCAAGAAACTGGAGAAATTCCTGATGACTGGAATTAAGGCACTACATAAGTTCCAATATATAAAAAGTAATTCACATTGACCCAGGAAATTGCAGGCCCAGTTCTAGGGGATGTGCCCACCTTCTGACAGTGTTTGCCACCTTGTGCCGTGTGGGCCCTGCAGTATAGAATACAGACAGGACATGTGTGTATGTGTATCAGAGGACTGCGTTTGCCTTGCCCCAAGCCCCTGTGTGAGTTCAGCAGTTGTCTCGGTTGTTGTCACAGTGTGATAAATTTTGTATATAAATATATACAAAAAATGTAATCCAAAAAAGTAGTATATGACTCAAAGGAAGTTACATTAATGTTGTACAATTTCTTTGACAAGACCACATTTAGAGTACTGTGTCAATGTTTGGGCGCTCCTCTATAAGGATATGGAGCTCTTGGAAAAAGTAGAGAAGACAGATACCAGGTATAACACAAAATGTATGAAGTGAGATCAAAGACAGTTAATTTCTTTAGTCTCAGAAAATAGGTGCTCGAGGGTGTTGACTGATGTATTTAAATATTTAGAGCAGATTAATAAATAGGATTTATTAAAATTAAAAAATTTCAAGCTCTGTTCGGGCAGCAAAACAGGTGAGCATAGCTTTGAAGCTAAATTTCACACTGAACTAAGAAGGATGTTTTTCCCCTCAGAGATTCAGTAATGCATGGAACAGTTTCCCAAAATTCACAGTGAAAGCACACACCCTAATGCATATATAACAGTCTGGAGATGAGACATGACTCAGTACTAAATACACTGTAGACTCTGTTCTTGTCATTAAGCTTAAGTTCTTAAGAGTGATGGGGAGCACAGGGCTTGCTGTGAGTAACACAATTTTCAACCTATCCCATAATGCAATGCCCAATGCTGCATTGTTCCCATTAAAGAAGCAATTTTCATCACACTCAGCTGCTCTTTCTTATTAGTTCACTTTCACGGTGTCCAACTACACACACATATCAGATTCACTTTATCAGAATTTAATGGATATATTCACCTCCCCATCCACTCAGAACAGTCGCTCCTGTCAGAGAAACGCAACAACCGAAAAATAAAATTCAGTGATAAAATCAACTAATCCTTCAGAGAGTGAGAAAACACTTTCCACTCCACACATTTTGGGAGAGTTTTGAGAGACAGGGAGCTGTTGAGCTGCGCCAGCCTGTTGTTGGTCCTGTTATGCTGGAGCGGCCTCATGTCACTCCTCTTGAATTGCAGTTAAGGAAGCTTTGTGCCAGTCCTGTTGAACTGCAGCTAAGGTGGCTTCACTCTGAGTCTGTTAAATTGCAGTTGAAGCAGCCTCATTCCGGTCCTCTGAAACTGCAGTTGATGCAGCCTCATTCTGGTCTTGCTGAATCACAGCTGAGGTGGCCTTGAGCTGGAACAGACCTGGGGCGTGTCTAGTTCAGCTGCGGCTGGAGTGAACTCTCAGACCCTTACCTCTCATCTGCTGTTTCATATACTTTGGAGCAAGAATGTAGCAAGACGGTCATCAGACCTTACTTTAAAAACCCCTCCAAAAACAACGGTGCAGTCGTGCTCTTCCTGAGTTTCCTTTGTGTTAGAAAGCCCCAGCTTAATTGAACTCCAGTACATGTGTGAACAATGAAAAACTCTGTGCCCTTCGGTGTGTTTTTCTTGGTTCCCCTTGGAGAGGAAGTGCGTGTCAGGAGTTCTGGTTCCGATGAAACACAAAGCGGGTCTGGACAGTACCAACCGGCCTAATTGGAACCGTATCTCCCACTAAAACTGGGAAGGAGGGGGTGTTTTCCTCACTCTGTGCAAACAGCTCATCTGCTTAGCAACATGTTCCCCATCAAATCCCAACATTAGATTGAAATTCTACAGAGCTCTAAAACCAAAGATCACCTGGAAACAACAATTCATTTATGATTGCTGTGCCTGTTGCATTGGATTTCCATACTAGTATCCCATACTGGATGCAATGTTGAGACAGGTCCATGGATTGGTCTGTAAGACTGATGGAATTCTGCCCTGCTAGAGTACAGATTGAGTTTAGGACAGAAATCACACTAAGATCAGCAGCTGCCCAGAAGGGAAAGAGCTGTGCAGTATATCTGGAAACAGGGTTGACTGCAATGAAACACAACTGTTTTTTGGATCAAACTTCCAAAAATCAACCATCAGTGTCAAAGTCACTTTTAAAAAGCTGTCATGAACCTTGGAGGCTTCCATAAGCTGTCGGCACTGACAGAACCATTATCAGATACTGCCCTCTTATCAACTAGAGTAAACACTACGTTCACATGGGTAGATTACTGTGTGCGTTTCAGGATTCAGGTTTTCAGAGACTATCAGACCAAACAGCACTGCATGGAGCGTGCAGATAGCATAAACCTCTGTCACTCACATTCCTGAGAGATGAATGACCTCCTTCTTTTCAGCACTGCTACAACTCAAAGGCCTGACTATTCAAAGGCAGAAAACGGGCTGAGCCGAACTGACGTTTTCTTCACAAAAAGCTGGGGGGCAGGTGTGTGTGATGTGCATTTTTTAGACCTTACCCTTATCTTAGCTCGGGCAGTCTCCACACCAGCTGGCTGGCCTGCAATTGACACCTGTGGAAAGAGACGGCAGTGAGCATCTAACAAACATGAAGCCTGAGGGCGGCCATCACAGCATCTCAGTACTGGTAGTACTCTTTCCCACAGCTGAGACACAGGCTGTCTTCATTAGTTATCTCAATCACAGGTCAGGACAGCTGGAACAAATAATGACAAAAATTAAGAGTCCCACTTATTCTACCACAGTAGCATATCTTAATGCTGTATCTGTCACGGCGAGGAACAAAAGTAACCATGCGAAAACCTGGATTTAGCCTTCTTTGATGTCTTGTACAATTCACTTTTCCACATCATGCCTATGGTGGAACATGTGGTTGCTTTTGCTTTAATTTTGTATAAACTGCCTTGAATCCCTAGAGCGAGGGTTTTATAGTAATTAAAAACAGAAATCTACTAAATTATCATCCTTTATTACCCTGCCAGTAAATTCACAGTCTCTTAATTAGCCCTAACAGACCCATCCACCATAAGTTATCAACAACACCCCTATAATCACCACAGCTGAACTGGCAGAATACACAGCGCTTCTCTCCAAGCTTCATCAAGTGCACGTCAATGTCTTTCGGACGAGTAGTACAGACTGGTATAGGCCTACATCACCCAGCAGGCAGCAGCAACAGTAGTCTGGATTGTGTGTCTGAGGTCAGGGCGGAGGAATGCTGTACTGGTGTTCTTTGGCGTATTCCCACCACAGGCCTCTTCACCACCTCATCTCCCCATCAGGAGTATCTTAACCGCTGACTACGCCCCACCCGGCCTGCCCCCTACAGACAGCCACTTCTTTGCCTGACAGGTTGGCAACTTTAAAACATCAATTTCCTTTGTGTACATGTTGTTCATTCAAAATGAGATTTTAGCCCAGATTTTAGACTTTTTCCGTGCAGTGCACCTGACATCCAGAAACGCTGAACCTGACCTGACCCATTCCTGAGTGCTATAACGCAACTATATGCCCGAACCCGACACGTGTCATCGGTTGCACTGTGTTTGGGTCAGGTTGCAAGGGTCTAATTTGGTGGTAGGTCCATGTATTGGTCTTTGAGGCCACTGAATGTACTTCTTCCCTGTGTAATCCTGATATTGCCCTAAAACATGACAGAAATGGCTCACAGCTAGTTAAACAGCACAGAAGGAAGACGGTTGCCTGGTGACAGCAAGGTCGGCATAAGGACACTGTCTAAATCATGTAACTTTCTTAACCCAGCTAAAATCATGCAATGGTGTGGAAGGCATGTTAGTGTAATGAAAAGATAGCTGATGTGAGGAAAATGAGACACAGAGACAGAGGCTGCACTACACACCTGGTTGCTCTTCTCGGCCTGGTTGTTGCGGTTTGAGTCGGGGAAGTGGATGTGGCAGCCAGTGTCCTCCATCACTTTCCTGATGTTGTTGCCTCCTTTCCCGATGACGTGGGAGTGTTCAGTGTGGGACACGTCCATCTTCAGGGTCACACGGCTGCTCTGTGTGGGGGGGTTGGACACAACACTGGCATGGTCCCATACTTCGCTCAGCACACCTGACAGCTAACAACCCCAAAAACTCATTTACACTTCAGCACCGAGAGCTTGGCAAGAAAGCAGGTGTGTCAAGGAAGGTCAGTGACTTCCATGTGAACAGCAGCTTGTGAAGGGACTTTGAAATCCACATAATTTCCTGCGCAGAAAGAAAGCTACCCTAACATCACTCATTCCCTTTGCACTGTCGCTGCTATCGCAGTCTCCCCTGCTGTGCTTCGTGGAAAGAGGTGAGCTTCACATGATTAATTACTAACCGCTGTACCCAGCGGCTGTGTTCTTCACGGGATTCAAAGCGGCCTTTCTGGAAGCCGAGCAAAAATAATAATTTCACAGCTACACTTAATTAACATTCCACGCTAAGGCTCATGACAATGCTAAACAAATTAATGGGAACAGCCTGCGCAGATCAGATGTCATAAGGTGGGAAGTGTTTGGAAGAAAACCAGTCAGGACACAGTTCTGTCTGTGCCTTCTGTGGTTATAAACACAGCTGCGTAAGGGGGCGCACAGGAGCTCAGAATTCCTGCCCTTTCCAGAGGGGAATTAGCACCCTGATCTTGCACAACCTCCAGTCACTCCCCCCACCTCCGTACAGAGGGACCTCAGCTCATTGCCCATACTGAAGTGTGCAGGCTGCCAATGGGAGGGCCAGTGAGCATGAGAATCCAGAATCATTTTGGCTAGCAAAGCTCCATGGCATTGCCATGATGTATATGCAACATCCACTGGTTCGTGTGAAATCATTTAAGCGTAAACGAGCTGGAACGGAGCACAAAAGCAAAGCTCCCACTGTACGCGCCATCACACGGCCAAGCACACGCTGGACCCGGTTCAGTCGGCTCCCGGAGCACTTCGGGACGGCGGGCGCATTTTCCACTCACTTTGGAGTCGAGGACGGACATGATCTTCTCTTTGGCTTCCTTCACGCTCTCCTTCTTTCCGCACACTTTGATGTGGGGATCTGAAAGAGAGGGACCGCTCCCATCAGCGTTGTTTCGAGGTTCACGTCTCTTACCCTCAGCCTGCCAAAGTCTGCCTGCCCATAATTACAACACGAGCCATCAAACCGGGAACCGTTCTGTCCCGGTTTGAGCTGCACTAACAATCAGCTGCATTATGTTCACATTCCCCACTACATTAATATCAATCATATACTGATGACATCAGGGACATTTTTGTTGCTGTCAATTGAACCTTTTTGATTAATGACGCTGCATGCTGTCGCATAAGTTTTTTCTAGAGGGGTGTAAGAGCTATGACGTGATGGACTTTTCCAAGTAACTACTTTTTAAATATGTGAAAACCAACCAAAAAGAAACATCAGCATTATAGAACACAGCGCTTACCATGCTGGAACACAGAGATGCAAGAATTTCACTCTATTAACAGCGTGCCGCAGTTAGAGGCTATACAAGTGAGTGGAATGCGAATTTAACAGAGCAAACGGTTGGGGGAAAGCCAGCGTCGCTCACAGAGGGGGCTCTGGGGTAAATGGAGTGGAGTCAGTTGGGCATGCTGTGCAGTCACAGTGCTGATAAGGCCTGTGAGTTTATGGGCCTTGGATGACGGAGCAGCAGGCACCCACTGCGGATGGTGCTGTTCAATGCAAGGCCAGCCCAGTCGCACCGCAGTGATATCACCGCAGCGTGGAAAACAGACTGGAGATGTCAACACACTGAATTACACCACACCAAAGGGGGTTCCCGTAGCTTGGGAAAAAAATAAATAAAGAAGAGCTGTAGCAAGGAGACCCCAGCTGCACTTTCTGGGAATTATCCCAAATATATGGTTGTCAAAGGGGGGTGCAGGCTCACTTCCTGTGGCAGAAAGCTACCAGTAGAGGGCGCTTGGTCCAATCTCTTCACCCAGTCTTTGTAAGAGAAGTCTTCACTTGGCCAGTGATATTTATCAAACATTTTTATACTTAGACCCACAGACTACTTGTGGGTATCTGTGAGCTGCTTCCCCACAAAGTCAAATTCCTTTTGTTCACTTAATTACGTGCACATTTCAAGTCAAATGCGCCATTGTAGGTAATATTATTGCATGACAAGTGAATGAAAAATGTGCTGATAATTACACTTGGCAGAAACGCACTGCATGAAACACACTGCTGGCTTGACAATAACATCGCAAAATCATTTTCAAGATTTTCATGGTTTTGTTCAGATGATTAATTATTTTCAGTGATCAAAGAATTTGGAGCAAAAATGTTCCTTCACAACACAAATCTGGGACAAGTACTGAGGAAAAAATTAAAATGCTATTCTGGATCCTGTATATTAGCTTTCACTGTGGTGTCATGTATGCTGGCAGAATTTGCTGCATTTAGAGAACAGCTTGTGAAAACACTGCACCGCTCAAAAAGAAACTTTGTTTTGAAGAAAAAAGTGTATTAATTCTGCCCTCAATTAATCCAGCTGTTTGGACTACTATGGCTGAAATCTGCACAAAGCAGGAAACTGCTGTTTTGCTATCACATACTTGGAATTGTTGCAAAGCCATGTGTAGTCACAATGTCTTGCAGTACGGCAGAATAAGGTATACACACGGGTCTCTGGGAAAAACGCAGAACCCACATAAATTAGTCTGATAAAATCTTTTACGGGGGGGATACCATTAGCGTGACACTGTCTCATATGCTGTAGCTTTTAAGGGGAACAGCAGGGTTTCCTGTGGCCAAATTCCTCCTGGATGCTTGCCTCACCATGAAAAACTTTAGCTTGCTTTTAAATTTAATGAGCGCTAACTAATGTACTCTTCTTCTTCTGATTGGTTTTCCCTCCCATTACACTTTTAATTCTGAGCATTGGCTGTGTTGCTTGGTCAAGCAGCTGAAGCCCTGTTTCATGTTGTTCTCTTCAATGAACAGCAACATTACCTTAGCATTTAGGTCTAATCCTGATTCACTCTCTTTCCTGAATGAATTTAGTCAGTGCTATAAATACTGTGAAACAACAAAGGTAAACTGTTTAATATGTTAGCTGTTAAAGATGCAATGTGCATTCCACTGCAGGAGTGAACATTTCACTTATCTGTGATACTGCTAAACTACTCCAGCTCCTGGAAACAACACATTGAGATATTTTTAAAGCAAATATATACGTATTAAATTAAGAAACATAATCTTCTCAGCTGCATAGCTGAGAAGGATGTGCAGTCAAGATGACACACTGTAAAAAAGAGAAAATGCACTGGACAAACAGTATGAAGAAAAAAAACCTTCAGCATATAAACACATCTTTAGGTTTGAGTCCCAAGTAAACCTGGGATCAAATAAAATCCCTGATCCACAAATGCCAGAGTCACTGTCCTCATAACTGCATATCACTGTTTGTTATTGTAACCCCTTCATTATGCCAATCAGATCAAGCATGTGTGTACTCCATTGCATTCCACAAGATGCATCTATCTTGCTTTTCGCCAACTGAAAACCACGATACTTAGGGCTCACACTGAGAGACTGAAACGTTCCTGGAACGGAAAGGGAGTATTTTAACTGAGTAATGTTTATCATGTTGCCAACACAACATTTGAACAACCTCTTGAATATCAGAGGCCCATTATTGTACATAACATTAACAAAAACGTAATGCGCTCTGGCTTGCACCACACTGCTGACAGCATGACGGCATACCGTACATAAGACAACATACATTTTCATTTTAAAGGTGGAACTTGAAATACAATTACAATGTGGTGTATGATTCACCTAATATAAACAGAGTATTGGTTTAAAATGTTGTAAAGGCTGACCCCAATAAAGTGAGCAATGACCCATCCAAAAAACAGTTATTATTCAAGACAATGGGGTGTCCGTATGAGTTGGCATAATCTTACTAGACAGCATACTCCTATGGAATGAGCAACTTTGGGAACATGGGGAACATTTATCTACTAGTTAAAGGTGAGACAAGGTGAACTGTTCGTGAAACACTGGTTTATGGTACTGGCTCATCTTGTTGCAAACGTATCTTTCAAAGAACCAGTTTAAGTGTCTCAGCAGTACCACCGATGTGGCCTTTATTTTGAATTAGCAATTACTATTTTGATAAAGTAAACCAGCGTTAAATAAATTAGTGTGATGCACAATACGCCATAGAATAACATTGTAATTGTACTTACAGGTTGTCTCTTCGTGAGGAACAGTTAGCGTTGTAGTTAGCGTTCCAACAGAATTATAAATTTGTATTTTTAGGAGCGGCAATGCCAGACCTTACTGAAAACAGAATAGGAAAATAAAAAAAATGCTTTGTTACTTCTGCTGTATGGTTAGTGTGAATGCAACAACCAAGATCTGACTGTTGATACTCCAGATGAAGTACTGACACAAGATGAAAATATTTATTCAAAGAGCACTGTACCCTCTTCATTCATATACAGTTCATGATATAAAATTGGTGTAAGAACCTCCTGTCTAAACACCTGAATTTTTTTCCACAGTGGCAGACAAAATGCTATTCAGCATCTTTGACTGGAAGCAATTTTCAGGTTGCTTGGTCTAAATTGCTTGAAAAGGTTTGGAACTATAGTCTCTCCTACATTACATTACATGTCATTTAGAAGACGCTGTCATCCAGACAGACTTACAGAGGTTACAATTTGTACGTGTTATCCATTTATACAGCTGGATATTTACTGAGGCAATTGTGGGTTGAATACATTGCCTAAGGGTACAACAGCAGTGCTTCAGCAGGGAGTCAAACCGGTGACCTTTTGGTTATGAGCCCCTCTCCTTACCACTATGCCACACTTCGGCTGCTGTTCTGATTTCAAAATGTGCAGGTTAGCAGCCACAAAATTCTGCCTACAGTACAGTCATGAAAACAGCTGGGAGAAATAAAAACCCTGCATGGTAACACAGACCTCTGCGCAACAGACCCACCAACTCAAGGCCTTAAAGAATCTCCTGACAGAAGAGCACAAACCTCAATAAAAACCAAGTGGACTCACATTCCCTCCCCTCAAGTGCCTCCTTTAGGAGGATACTACGCAGTGTCTCAGATACCACGCAGGTTTCCGTGGCAACAGAGAAAAACACATTCACACACATCCACACGCCCACACAAACACACACACACACACACACACACACACACACACACACGCACAGACACACATACACACACACACACAGCAGTGTTGCGGAAGGGAGCAGCAGATATGGCGAAAGCAGTGAGGATTGGGTGCTGTTTTCTCAGGTGCTGCCCAGAAGATTTTTTTTCCCCTTTCTTGAGAATAAAGCCATCAGTGGCCGCCCAGTGTTCCTGTCCACTTGTAAAGTGCTCTGTGTGGCTGTAGATTTACTGCTTTGGCAGAAAGCATTAGGGAACAAATAAGGACAAACTCTAAGCCAGGATATTTTTCCAGCTTTTTGCACGCTGTAAGTGAGACCAATGTCTAGCCAGTGGAGGTTCAAACCACAGATGACTTATTAAAGCTAGCGGCCAGTTTCATACACTGTAGAGCTAAAAATCCACCACAGGGGTCTCATGAGGATTGTACTCCCCTTATCCCATACATAAAGTTCCATGCTTCCTGGAACATAAGGTATTTATGCCTCCTTGCTCTCTTCTTGTATGAATGAGGGGTAATTTGGTGATATCAAGATTATTTTGAAGGGCTTGTCACTATTAACATCAGGGATTACTGTAGGGTAATACATGTACATTACTGTTACTGTTGCAGCCTTTTCATGTACCGATTCTCATGGCATGCAATCAAAAGTGACTGTTGTTCCAATAGGAGACTCTCCCTACACATTCCTGGTCCTGAATGAAGCACACCACGAACATTTCATCTGATAGAGGATTACAAAGTGGAAATATTGCACAAACACAAATAACTTTGCTACACTGTTTATTTGTTTAGCCCAGCCTAATCCACAGCAATTTACATATCTGATTTATGGGTTCATAGAGCTAGATAATTTAGTTAAGCAATTCAAGTTAAGTAGTTCACTCTACTTACAACAACAGTATCACCTAGAGCTATGTTGTGGCAATTTTTTTAAAGTAAAAATATATTTTAATGTAGCAGTGTTGCATAGTGGTAAGAAGCAGGGCTTGTAACCAGAAGGATGCTGGTTCGATTAACCACTGGGGCACTGCTGCTGTACCCTTAGGCAAAGTACTTAAACCAGAATTGCTTCAGTAAATATCCAGCTGTATAAATAGATAACATGTAAAAATTGCAACCTATGTAAGTCACTGTGGATAAGAGCATCTGCTAAATGACAATAATGTAATGCAAGAGGTACTTTTAATAAAATGACTTCTGACTACATAATTTACACTGATCTCTGAGTCACCCCTCTTTCAAGCTGCACCACTAAAGCTGAAAATGTGAATTCAAATCCATGCGCCTGTTAGAGAAAAGTTTTTTTTTTTTTAAAGTCTAAACACTCAGTAGGGTGCCTAGGTGACACTGAGGTTAAACTCAAACTCACGCAGACATAATGGACACAGTTCAAATTTAAATAAAAAGCAGAACTCCCAGAGACATTCTGTATTACCTCATTCTGAGGGACTCATGTCTGCACAATCATTTACCTGATATTAAAAATCCAAGAGTTATACCCTCTACACAACAATCTGATGGCCCCCAGCCCACCAGGACTGGCCATTCCTGAAAACTAATGGCACAGAATGGTGTATGATGGGGCTAAGTCTGTGCAAGCTCAAAAAAGTAAACACAGTGGAGGGAGGAGAAGCAGATTTTGTTTGTTCTAACCTTTACAGTCCAGGATAAATAAACTTATAAAGCTGATATCAGTCTTTTCCCAATACTTCACGCCACACAGAACAGCAGAGTAATGGCTATGACATGGAGGACACGGCTATGGAGGACTATGGCATGGAAATGCTGCTAGAGGTCTTCTCAGATTTACCTTGCATTAACATTGTAACATTGTAATATGTTAATCAGAGGTTTGGCTGTAGTTTAACGTAATGGTTTGGTTGTAATGGTTTAACACACTGTCTAGCTTTACCTGCTAGTTGGTATCTCGCCAACCTTTGGAACTTTGTAATGCAGTACTTCTAATATTGTTGACTCTGTATGGTTTTTCACTTGTGTTGTATTGTACCTCACTTGTAAGTCACTTTGGATAAAAGCGTCTGCCAAATGAATAAATGTAAATGTAATGTAAATGTAATATGAATGACAAACCTAATCATATGCTCATGTTTGCATTTGAGCATACTTGCACAAGCCCTGCAAATCTGAGATACACCTTCCTGCTTTCTGACTGGGTTATCAGTAAAAAAAAAAGTTACTTGCTCAAGTAGCTGTGCAAGATATTTCACGTAAATTGAGTGGAGAAGACTCCAAATGCCCGTTCATATCCCCATGGTGACATTTTCTGGGACGGCAATCGGATTGCTTATAGATGCCCCAGTGTGTACTGACCCTTATAAGGATTGTCCAGGCAGTGATTAAAGGCCCACACTAAGTATTGGGAGCCTCTATGTACAAACATCCCTCGTGTCACCACTGGATATGACTCACGTCAAAGTGGAATGAGAGCACAACAACCAAAATGAAGAATGAAGAAGAAGAAGAAGAAGAAGAAGCAACACCAATACGATTGCGGAGACAAGCATAATTAAAACTTAACATATCACCCATATTAGGTTACAAGTCACTAATATCAACATTCTTTTTGGCATTGATCTGGAATGTGTATTCTTAGAGAATGCTGAAACTCTAGACATAACAGATGATTCATATATTAAAGTGGTTCTAGGGAAGTGGGGTCATATGAAACAGTCAGAGGCTGGATAATTATTTAACTACATTCTATATTGCCTGAAAATCACACTGATAATTGGCCTCTTACAAGCATCTCAGACTGATAGATGCTTGTAAATAAACCTGTGAATTACCCTGAGATCAGCTTTGCCAACAGCTGTAAACTACAGACAGACAGCAAGGCAGAAGTCTATCATCTTGGACCAGAGCAGCTGTTTACCACCGTGTGTGTTGATGGCTATATATCAGACTGATGCATGCCTTTCCTTTCTCCAATAAGAGAGCATATTAGTGAACTCTATTACAGTGTAAGAACAACAGATTACTTACATTTTTCCATTACGGATTTTTTCCCGATAAGCAACTCTTACGGCTGCCTGCTAGATCAAGCAGCAGTGCACAGGAATTTAATTAACCTTTGACCTCCAAGACAGGCCTTTTACAAACAGCTTTGTGAATGAACTTGGGCACTGAGGTCAAGATATGCTCTCGAAATAGATTTGAACTCTATTTAAACTTCTAACCCCTTGTTTTATTTAGGGGGTTAGAACAGCAATTCTGTCCAGAACTGTCACAGAAATAGCAAGCCTGTCATATCTGGGAGGATGTGGCATGTTAGCAGGCAAAGAGAGAAAGGCTCAGCAAATGAAATATTATGGGGAGGACTGGTGACATGAGTACTTTCTTCACCAACATACCTGACAACTCAAGCAAACTACCAGATAATACAAAGGCAACTTTTCATGGCCTACTCATCACATTATATGTACAAAAGAAGAGAATGCAGTATATTGTAGCTTAAAAGGTGAGAACTGTATTTAATCAAAATATACCCAAATGAAAACATATGCTGTCCAGCACTTTGTGACAGTGAAATTATAAAAATGCACTATAAAAAACAAACTTTACATGACAGATTTATCATTTTAGTGCTATTACTGTAAGGTGTATGTAGTGGTACCCAAAAGGTTATGTTTATCAGCCTTAAACTGGAAGGCTTGGTTGATAAAATCTGACAGCAAGGAGACAGTCAAGCAGCAGAGATGTCTCCCAAGAGGATGTTTACTGGGACGTCTCGCTATCTGATGATAATTCAGAACAGAAGCTTCCAGGACTGGCATGTGATGTCATGCAGAGAGAGAACAATGCAGAGAATTTCTCACAGATTGTGTCTCACCGGTGAAAACAGCTCTGACAATGAAACAATAAACAAGGTTTAACATGTTTAATGAAATTAGAATTCAGACATGCCCTCAATCTTAGCTTTATATTTTGCCACAACCTTTATTTTACTTTTTTGATGTGTCACAGATGTGTTCATTCATACTCATATCAACCACAGAAATAACAAATATTATACATAAAATATATAAATATATATTGTGTATATAGCTCAAACAATATTGCAATATATCTCTCATTTGCATTAAGATATTTCTTTGTTTTGCAACATATTCTTGGGCTGAACAACATATGTATATGTCAGTATATTACAAGATATTTCACTTCCAAATGCACAGTGAGAACAATGTTCCTGATTGAGTTTTGCTCACAGGCATAGTTTTAAACAGCTCATTTAGTGTACATGCCACATACATACCGTATGCACACATTTACACACCAACAGTATCCATACACACACGCACGTACACACACACACACACACACACACACACACACACACACACACACACACACAGAAATTTCAACAGGAAACAGTACAAAGAAATACCTTTCTTAGACTTGGCACCAATCTTCAGTTTTGAAGGCCAGGCTATCTGGGTCTTTGTTTCTTCCATAACCTGTAAAAGAGATTATACTTTTACTACAGGAAACAAATATTTAAATTTCATTATACATAACATAACTGATGTAAAAATGTCACCATATCCAAAGGTTGTTATATTATTCAAGGTTATAGAGACATGCAGAGAAAATCACAGTGTGTACAAAGGATTTCACTATATTTTGACCACATGTGCATGGAGCTTGAGTTTAATAAACATTATACTGATGATGACTGTCTCAAAAAGACAACATGGGTGATTAATATAGCATAATGTCATGAAAGATGGTCCTTAGTTGGGTTGAATGGTCTTCAGTTGGGATGCGCACATAAAAAAGTCTATGCTGCTAAAGTGATGCCGAAAACCCACATAAACATGCTTTTTCTGCAATCTGTGTTGAATCGTTTTCAAGTGTGAATCAAAATTATCAGCACTACTTGTAACAAACTCCCTCAGTCCTAGCCATAGTTTCATACTGTGACTGTTTTGAATTTCAGCAAGTTTACTGCTGGATAGTATAGGTGTCAAGGTACACATTTGTGAGTTGAGTACATTTCCTCAAATTCTGCTGTTTCCAAGGAACCAAATTACACCAGTTTTCACCTTACACTCATTTCCAGCTCTGGTTGCTTGTTGTTCAAAGCTAATGTCCCATTGCTCATGTTCTGTAACCTTAGCGAAAGATTAAGGCTAACATCAAGGACATTGCAGCTATAATCAATAACAATCCACTACTTGCCTTTAATGTTTTGTCCCAGCTAAAGAATAACCACGTTCCTTTCCAGATATCCTAGTACATCCAGCATCACACAGAAGTTGGATTAATTCGCTTTGGATAAAAGTGTCGGCCAAATGAATAAATGTAGATGTAAATGTAATTCATAAAAAACCTCAACTGGATAAGAAGTGGTATTATAATAGAGAATTTAGATGGGCCAAAACAGCATGCATTAATCTGCGAATTCATTCATTCAAGACGGAAATATGAGACAGTATGACTGAATTCTGTGAATAACAACAACTAAGAACACTGTCAAGCAAGAATAAAAGTCTGAACTGATTACACCTGATTGGGTTACTTCTGTCATAACGAGCTCTCAAGAGCCTCTCTCTGATCCTCTGATTGTAGCGATGGTGCCTTTGTATGGCCTGATTGCCACGGTAACAAATCCTTTTGCAGCGAGATGTTCTGAAAAGGAATGCTCTCCTAAAAGAAGCATCCTGCAATATCACACAATCAAGCCAGCATGTGGCACATCCTGTTTCAGGACTCATCTGTCTTCCCTTACAATCAGCCAGCCTCCTCAATCAACAGGCACGGATGGAAACAATGACCACTGGCGCTTCGGTCGCCGTCTGGCTGAACCACCGCCCAACTGATCTCAGTTCAGCGTTGAAGACAATTTCTCAAGCCATTTCAGTCAGACAAGCATTCCTGCACTGCTGAAAATCACCCCATTTTAAAAAGGTCAGCGTAAACGGTTGGCTTCTATAACATGTGAAAGATGCAGGCGGTAATGAGTGTTGAAAAGTCCTGATGAATCCAGAGACTAAAGGAATGTAATGAGGAGCGTATGGGCGGGCGGCTCGTAGACGTCCCGGAGTGACAGCACCTTCCTCTGCGTTTTCCACAAGCTCTCAGGCCCGTCCCACCTTAGACTGCTTCCTGTACGGCGACAGGGGAATCAAACACTTCAAGCCAGAGCGCCGAACATCAACCATCTGGTTTGGTTTAGAGGCTGACCTGTGTTTTTTGCTTTTTTTTTTTAATGACATTTCAGTCCTTAAAATCCTTGAAAACTGAAATGTCAGCACTGTAGTGTGTTTGCAGTATAGTACAGTATATACCCATTGCTTGTAATTATCAGCTTTATGGTCATATTATACTCTAGTATTTGTTTACAAGTACTGAGTAAAGCAAAGAAGACACTTTTTTTCTTTGTAAAGCAAAGAAGACACTGTAGATGTTAATCAGAATAAGATGTAAATGGAATATTTTGAATGTTTTGTGTTTTGAACACCAACACAATGAGTGGAAATTATTTGAAAATAATTGCTCAGCATTCAAAGAACATCCTCACGCATGATTTAGCGCTGACATACACAGACATCTCTGAGATCAACTCATTCAATCAAAGGTATGACTAAGCAATTCTCTGATGCACCTATAACACTACTTAGTCAAACCTGTGCCTGTGAGTTTTCACTGGTGTGACAGAGGCAAGGGCCTCTTCATGTCAGCTAAAGAATCCATGTGGTACAGAACTCCTGTGTCCCATGAAACTTTGACCAAATCATCCTCCTTTGAACCATGATGCAAAGCAATACATCATGTGGACATATTTCATCAGTGTCTGCTGGTCAATAACAAACATGTGCAACAAAAGTACATGAAGTACGTGTCCCCTTTTACCAATACAGTAATACATTACATTCACGGAGAGTGAACAGTGTGTTCCATTGGCCAAATCCTGGACATCCCGGAGATGGGAGATTCAAAGTCAGACAAATGTCAAAGAAGGAAACAGAACTGAAAAAGGCTAAAGAGCGCACTGTGTTCAAGATGCTGAAGAAGATATTGTTCAGAATAATATGATGACAAGAGTGAGGTAACATAATACTATAACAGATAATACTCAGTTTCCTGGAAGTGAAGTGACAATAAATCAAATATGTATTGTCCAATAGCATCTATGAATGAGACAGAAAGAAGCATCCAGGACAAATGCTTTAAACATAAAGTGATCTCTGAATGGACCACTGATTAGCAATTTTCTCTCAGCATGTGTGTCAGTCCTTGGTGTGTGTACATTTACAATGTTAAGGTGCAGTGTCATTTGCAACAGCACATGAACCAACACCTGCCCTATGCAAACAAACAGCAGCAGAACGTATGCTAATGTCATCCATGAGAGAATCAGGTTCATTCATCAAAGCTAATAACAAACAGTTTTCACAGTTTAACTACAAGACAAAGTTGTGCCTCCAAACAGAACGTTTTGGCTTCAGTTCAGGGGAATTCAGCAATGTATTTCAGTGCTGACATCATTTATTAGACAGGTCAACAGTGATGGAAGGGGAGTGTTGTAATGATTAAAATACTTCTATAGCTTTTGCTAACATCTGCACCATCCACATTCAATCTGTGATTTGCTCAGGGCACAACATTGGCAGACAGACAAAAGCCAGCGTCACACTCCCTGAACGGATGCCAGGGAAAAACCCTGACAAACTGGACGGGAGTTATAGCACAGGTCAGAAATAACCCAGAGACACAGAACACTTCATTACCGCCACAAACGGAAAACACTCAGACGGTGAGTAAGAGAGGGGCCGAGCGAGAGAGAGCGAGAGCACATTTCACTGCTCCCCCATTGGCTGAAATGGATTTCCCCCATCTCTGCGCAAACCAAACACCTAAGCCAACTACATTCAAGACCATAGTGTTCTGGCAATTAGTTCAGAGCCCCATTCTCTGTACAGAAGGTGTGTGTGGGGGGAGGTGAGGAGTGTGGGTGTGATGGGAAGTGTGTGGGAAGAAAACAATCCAAACACAGTGTTGCTGTGAAGGGACTTCAAGGTGCTTCACAGTGATGTTTTCCTCAATATCACCAGTCTGCTGGCAAAGCGTATCCACCCCAAACAAATGAGCAGGTGTGATGGAAAACAAATGACAAAGTGAAATTTTTCATTGTGTTTTTCTTTTATTTTGTTTTTCTCTTTTTACAATTGTCGATTACATATATATTTCGTCCCTGTTGCTTCTATGTCCCTTTCACATTAGTATCACTCTTACATCATTCGACCAACCTCATTATTAGTTATCATATTACACTTTTATTTCCTAGATGAGAAACTTGCTAAAGCCATGTAAATAACCAGAATTCTGGCAGGGAGTAGAACAGAAAACTCACATTTTAGGATAAAAGCATGAAGTTGTACACCACAGAGACTGAATTGAAACAGATTTTCTGGTATATAGTTACACTTACAACAATACAGTTTGTTCCAGGATCTTTAAAATTCTTACATTTGGTGTTCTAATTTCAGTGTATTAAATAGCCAGAACCTTCTTGCTTACAACTACAACTAAGGGCTTTTTAGAGTCTATTTCCATGAAGCTAGATGTACCATTTGAGTTCCTTAGTCTCTCTGACCTCAATGCCTCTAGAATGAATAAATACATCAGAATTTTGTGCTTTCGTTGACTTCAAAAAATCACCAGCCATGTAGCAGTACAAGCCATAGCAGCACCATTGACCAAACAAAAAGACAACTGCATAATTCAACTGAACACATCCATCATGTGACAAAGCCAAAATGCCATCACACACTATAATTTTAGGTTTGGCAATAGGTTTTCCAAAGTCATTCTAAAAGAAATTAAACAGAATAAATGGCAAAAAATGTTAAATACTACTGGATGTGACTTCAGTGAAATGTGAAAAGTAGAGGGAAAAAAAACACTAAAAATAAAACCGCCAGCTATGCCTCAAACCTTAAATTGCATCGAGCTTCCATTATCACTTGAGTGCCACCAGAAAATGTTCCGCTGGGTTATCATCAAGAGCGGATCGATATTTCTGGCCGCTGATTCATTACAGATGTGTTTGGGAACAGTCTTTGTTTGTGTCAGTCCCAGAGCGATGGGTGGTGAGGCCAGTCACTGCTACTACGCCTGGTTCCCATTATCTGCCTCCTGTTTTTCCAACGAAACGCCGAGCAGCGGAGGCAGGGCAGCTGGAGGAGCTTTGGAGCTGGGGAGGAACGCCGCATTCTTGAACCGACCGCAGCGCGTTAACAGCTAGAAGCGGGCAGCAGAGGTGAAGGGAGCACGTAAATCTTATCAGCCCCGTTAGCTCGCTCTTACAGGACGGAGAGAGTGAACCTGGTGTGTTAGTACAGTACCGACGCCTCCCAGGTGCGGGGAAAAAGCACAGTAGCCCTGCACTCCAGGGGATCTGTAAAGGGGGAATTCTGTGCGATTGCGAGTCTCAGACAATGAAATCTCGGGATTTAGCGCCTTTTCAACGATATCTGCAGCTGTTCTAGCTGAGCGTAACCGAGAGCACTTTAACCGCCCTTGTGAGCTGCACAGTGATAGAGTGCATGAGTGGGCACGTGTATGCCACTGCTTTTTAACATGCTGCAATAAGCCATTCTGTAGTAAAGCGTGTTTAACCTGCTCTAACCATGGATTTAGAAACTTGCTCAAACTGCTGACACTTATGTGATTTTCAGACATACACAGTGCACAGTCATAAGATTAGAAGGAAAAACATGAGAACCAAGACCAGAACAGTACTCAGAATGTGGAACAGAGCAGAAACCAGGATCAGGACCAGAACAGAAACCACATCCAAAACAGAAGGGATACCAAGACCAGAAAGAAAGCTGAGTGTATTACATTCAACACCCTAGGAAATGGGTGCTCCAGTTGGAATCATGAGCTTTAAAACCACCCAAGTTGAACACATGCCCCTAGAGTTCAGTCCAGTAAATGATTTAGCTTCCTTTCCATGAAGTCTCAAGTAAAATAGAGATCTTATATCAGCTTGTGGTGTGAAAACAATCTCTTTTCCTCAGACAGAAGGATTCACACTATTGTCCAGTTTTATCAAGAGCTTCAAATGTTATATAATGGCATGTTCCCCTTATACATCAATGGACTAAGGAGGTGGTAACATGTGGAATAATGCAAATATATCAGCCTCTTTAATCACAAATGGAACAGTCATATAACATTGCTACATTGTCTGGTTGATTACCTTTTAATTCCTGGCTTGCTGGTTTGTTAAAAAAAAAGCTAGAGCCAAGGAAGTCAGGATGTCATGGCTGAATCCCAGCTGGTATTCACATCATTCTGTCAAGGAGATTTAACCATTTCAAAAGCAAACACAGAAGCATTCCAGGAACACCTGTAATTATTTACAGATGCTGATGTCCACATACTCAAACATTTCATGTGCTGAGAGGGTCTGTTTAAATCATGAATTTCTTTACATCTTAAATATTTCAATAATGAATACATACAGGATTTTAAGACCAATTGCATTCAAAGTATACCATTTCACTGTCAACCATCTATTTTATGTTGAATTTCCCCATAATCAAATGTGCATTCACATCTTTTACCAGTCCTGGCAATCAACACAGAAAAGAGGATTTACTGCAATATTTATTTAGAAATATAATCTTGGTGTTTTTGTGCTTATAAATATGACACAAACTCTGAAAATGTCCCAAAATCACACATAGCAGGCTATATTGCACCACAGCAGTGAAGACGTACTCTCAATATCCTCAGTTTCCCCTAGTGGTACTTAGTCAGCAAGGGCTAAAATGAGCCATTTTAGCTATATTCTGCAATCCTGTTTAAGCCACTGCTTTCTCTTGAAAGTGTTTCTTTGACTCTTATTTTGAAGGATGGGTTCTTTGGGGACAGGGCACCTGCAGCCACATGAAGCTGAATTCAGTTGCATCCTGCCAGCAACCTGTCTGATGCTCACACTCGCCTTCTTACACCTCCCCTCTGCGCAAGTTACGGTAAGCACGCAATTTCTCTGCCTAAAAAAAAAGCCTCTTCTTTTCAAAGGCCAGGAAAGGAAAGAAACAGGGTGAGTTCCACTTTCCACGGCTTTCTCCAAAAGAGAAGCAGTAGCGTGGTTTTCAGTGCTCCACTCACAGCATTAGGCTGATGCCGAGTCAGGCAGTTCATTTAACATGTCGGCAGAAGGCTGGTGTTATTGTGTCAACAGACAGATAGACAGATAGACAGGCAGACATATAGAGAGAGAGACAGACAGTTATTCCTTGTTAGTCTTGAAAAGAAGACAACATAATCATCAACAATCAACGCAATAATGCGAGGGCAAGCACACAGAAGAACTTACTGAGATTTATGACCACCAAAGGCAGTCAGGCTGAAGGAAACATTTGGTTCTTTTGAGGGAACATTTACCTCTGTGAAAACGAGCACCCCAATCACACATGTTGCTCATTACCTTTTCCATTTCATTATCCAATAAATTACCATTGCCAATTAAACTCATTCAGATAGCCCTAGAAAAATATTTTTAGAATGATTTCTAAGAGGCCCAGGTCTCCACTCCTCATCGATTTGGCATATAAAAGTGACAATTTAAAAAGGCAGTCTTCAAGCCACTTCAAACATTCAGAGCTTGTAGGGTACAACTGTCTCAGTCTTCATAACCATGGGATGCTGGCCAGCTGAAATTGTTGTAATGTTATATAATCTTACCTTCTGAAAGAAGTCTTCCCCTCCATTGACCCGGCCCTCTGTGGCAGCTGTGAAGGGGAATAACATATTTAAGAAACCACACTAGTTGTCTGGTGTTTTATATGAACATATATTCAGAAACCATACAATCAGGCATGCTTTTTGAAAATATCTGTCACATTTTCCATATTTATGGTGCCGTTTCTCTGTAGTTATTATCTTGGAATTACAGATAACGTGGCATTTTAAATGTCTAGCAATCTGTGGACATGTATAGATATGTACAGCTGTGCTTCAAGATAATGTATGTGTAGCAGAGCTGACATTATTAAGTTTGTGAATCCTGTGTAAAGCCGGTAGTGTAGCAGGTAGCAGAGAGGTTCCAGTGGTGACGTCACTGAACAATATTCCCTGTCTAGCATTGTTGCCTATGGAGACAGGCAGGCTACCTTTAGCTCAACTGGTAATGACGCTGGTCATTAGAATTTAGTTGTGTGATGAGAATGGGGGTTCAGATCTCACTCGAGGAGGTGTATTATGCACAAAGGCCAAGCAATTAAAAGCAGTGGGAGATTCACCTGTTCAATCGGCACCCAGCGGGCGCTGCTCATTAAGATGCCCGGTTTGTTTGACAGGCCTTTAGATGCATCACTAAACACAGCAGAACTTCTTTCATTTGCCCATTAACTGCCTGTCTTTATTGGCTGATGACCTGAAGATCTGGGATGTTTCTGAGGCTGGTTTAAGGGATGTATGCAGCCTACATTTGATTTTGCCAGTGGGACCCCAAGAACATCATGCATTTAAAACTGTTTGCCAAGTGAACTTTATTTGCTTGGGCTAGTTACCTGCACTAATCAATAAAGTTAACGTTGCTAGCTCTAGCTAAGCACTTACAGTCAAACTGAAAAATAGATCTTCCAGGATGTTCTGGGGGGACTTTCCACAAGCAACAAAGCAGGCATGTACTTCCCAGCATGAATTTTAGTTGATTGTTTTGTAAATCATAATCTATGTGAAAAATAAACATGCTATTTCCCCCCAAAAGGTGTTTGTTACAAAGCAACAATTTAAAATGTGGCTGTTCACTAAACTGGAGCTATTCATAAAATGCATTGTTTACTGCACACCATGTAATTCATAGATAATACTGGAAAATTTGCTCAGATACAACTTCTAAATACGTAAAGTGATGGGAATACACACAAGTAATAAAAAAGCAATACAGTTAATTGCAAATTAATAAGATAACCTTTCTTTAGATAACCAAATACAAGCAAATCACTGCAGTTCATTCAAAAATAAACCCGTATCAAAATATTGCATCCAGGAATATTCCCCCCCTGAGCGAAATCAAAAAACAGAGTCAGGAAAAACTGACTCATGAATACAACTGGAAAAAGATAGTCCTGATAAAATATTTTGTGATAAACATCCCTAACACAGAAACAGAGCTCAAACAGAGCTCACTGGCTAACAATCTCTAAGTTTCTCCAAATGTTTTCAAAGTATAGCTAATATTGCATTAACATCAAAGGGATCTGACCTCACAAACCACATGTACTGGTTTACTATTATACCTTTTCTTGGTTTATCCATTGGATGTTTGTTACTGATAGGACTCAGGGGAGCTTTGCATTACTTTGCAAATAAAAATCAAAAGTACATGACAAGCAGTGGCAGGGCAAATAACAGCTAAAGCTTGCTGTGGGCATTACGAATTGAAACGAACATGTGACTCAGACAAACAAGGAGACTGTAGAAAAACTGTGGAAAAATGTCCTGGCAGCTGCACTCTGGTGTGGATCTTTCATGGGAGAGCTGGAAAGCTGTGAGGTATGTTACAGGGGTTAAAGGGGGTCAACCTTCATAGTCTGCGCTCTGCTCCATCCCATAGACACGGGTCACTAAAATGACGTTCAGAGTGCAGTGTGGCTATCACTGGATAAAAAGACATGTGTAGCCTCACACACTCTTTGGATGACATGTAAAAGCCCCAGCAGACCTAAGCCTGCTGTCTCCCTGATAGTGCTCTTGAGGAACAACAGCCACCACCAGAATTATTTAGCAGTCCAGCGATAAAACAAAGCAGGATTCTGACACATCTGCCTGTCCCAAATTACAGGAAATGTCCAAACCATGAAGTCACAACCTTATAAGTAACTGCTACCATTGACTAATGTAGTGCAAGGGTAGGTACAGGTAGGTGGGTACATTGGGTAAGTACTTATATGAGAAAGACTTAACCTGTCACCCTACTACTCTCAACCCTAAAAAGGAACTGAGGCTCAATCCTGGATCATGCTACATGAGCAGGTGTGTAGGGAGGTGAGGTGGTGAGGTGACTGGCAGCTGTGTTCCACAAAGCCAAAGGGGCAAGCAAAAGAGCCAATGAGGTATTTGCACAGAAGTCTGCGTCATCAAGACCAGAACTAACTTTAACCGTTCCTGCTACCCAAGTTGTTTCTGGTAATCTCAACTACACATATTTACACAGTAAAGCAGAGGCAATGGCTGCTAAAAAGAGAAAATAAAGACTGAGCCAAGCCTGTGAAGAACTAAGCGGTCTTACTTAAAACAGCCAAGTCTACTAACCTGGGCTGGCACAGGGCACAACAGAACCAAACACAGCTGCCAGAGATGGCCCTGTGATACCTGATGACGGTATGTTTGCTGCTCTAAGCCAACATCAAGGTTAAATATCAAGAGCTCCCCAAGACTTTTACTAGATCTCAACATGCGTTCAGAGATATGGATACACAGGTGTATCAAGCACATTAAGTGAACACGTTAGAATCCACAAGCACTAGAAAAATCAACTCTCTGTAGGGACCTTAAAGAAAACATCAGTTCTGCAACCAAAAGCAGAAAATTCAATTAGAATGAACTACTTTTATAGCCCAAGGCAACAAAAACCAGCAAATACACCATGTAAATGCAACTGTGTAAGAGCGGCAAATTCAGCCAACATTATCTGTAGTAATTCTGATCTAAACAATGCATTGAAACAGCAGACAGCTGTCAGGGTTGGGTTGTACAGAACGGTGATATTAAACAGGGCAGAAACATCAATGAAAATCATGACAGAAATAGGAAGAGACAGCTGTGATTCCTGGGGGCATGTTTTAAGAGGCAAAGTTCATGTGAGTCTGACAGGTGAAACAGAAGGAAGGAGAGGAGGCCAGATATAGTGGTATGTGGAAAGAATACTGTCAGCAGTCAGAGGAAGATGAGGGTGCAGTGAACTTATCGGGATGGCATCAGACTGGAGGAGGTGGTAGGGAAATGATAAGAGCAGTCATACACAGGCCAGGTTAGTAAGGTGAGTCAGGTGTGCTTCAGGTGCACTCTCAGTCTCAGGACACATCCGTTTGGATGACCCCGTGTTACGTAAGCCTGTGTTCTTTATAACACGCTTCACTCGCTGGGGTCATTCAAGCTCCCTTTCCAAATCGCTGGCAACCCAGATCAAGTGTTTCAATATAAACCTGTCCAAGGGGATTTGGAGTCATATTTCACACGCACATACTCACATACACCCACACGCATGTGTCTGGCACAAAGATGGCCTCACTGCAACACATGTTACATTGCACAACATCTTTAAAAAATTACAAATATCTTTTGATGAAGCTTGCTCCAGCCTATTGCATGCAATAATTCTTATCTCCAGTCTTCATTATTCTGCTTGTTTCTAATCCCATAAATCACAAAGTCAATGAAATACACAGAAATTCACACATTGTAAACCATTTTCAAAACACAAGAAACTTCAGTTTAATGTCAATATAGCAAGTGAGGGCCATGTTGAGAAAAGCAAATGTAGAATGTTGGCGTTTCTGTCAGTCACATACTGTATTCATTTGGTGGGTTCCTTCTAATCTGACCAAACTGCATCCATATTGAACATTTTATAAACTGTGGATGATATGCCTAAATCTTTCTGAGAGATTTATATGCATTGCAGCGATGTTTCTGTAGTATGGTAACATTTTGATGACGTGCTTGGGATCTGATGAAAACTGTTTGGCAGTAGCCGAGTTCTTCCCAACAAAAATATTGTTCTATGACAACTAAATAAATCAATAACATGTTAAAAGATGTGTATTCTATGTTTGCATGTCACTTTAGACAGGATATTAACAGTTTGCATTTGGACCATAAATAAAACAGACACACTCCAAAAAGATAGCAAGATCATATTTCCTCGGGTGAAATGCTGGATTTTGACGTTTATTAGCACTACTTGTCTTCCTTTAATAACAACAATATCTTACTTTTGCAGGTACTAGAGAATCTTTCCAGCAGATATCTTTGGTCCACTGTAAATAGCTGAACAGCAGTGACAGGCAATCAAGGGTTAGGTAAAGCTCTGCATTTGTTAACTCCTAGCTGTATGAAAGTTAGCTGCTACTGCTGGGCCTCATTCATCAAACTGGGATATGGCAGAATGGAGACAGCATCTTCCTGCGGCTAGTTCTAAGGGGAAGGAGTGTTTATTCTTACATGGCATCCCTAAACCAAACTCATCCGTGTATTGGATTCTGCCTAGGTAAAGCAAGAAGGTTCTCTACTGAAAAGCCCTGAAAATATCTGTCATTCTATCCACATTGACTCTGACAATGAATAAGTAATGTACTGTCAACAAAATATAAAATAACTGGATCACTTCTATGACCTAAGACCTTGACAACTCATTGTCCCAAGGTGGTGTTGTCTTTGGATATCAGGTCTTGTTTTCCAAGTCACAAGGACCTGCCCTACCCTGGGCCTTTAACTTTCACCAGCTGCACTTTTCAAGACAAATGACATAAGTGTTACCCAAAGCAGAGACAAGGCGCAAACCTGACACTGTTGCTAAGCATAATGCATGTCAAAAATATATTTATTTTTAAAGAACCACACATTAAAAATTATACACCAAGGTGCTATTTGGGCAAATGGACCATTTTATGAGAACAAAAATAACAAAGCTATACCAGACAAAACAAATCTGTACTCTGAAAGGATGGAAATGATCTTCAAATGAGCAGAAAAAAAGGTTTACTTTTTACTGCAATTACAGTTCCAGTGGCACAGAAATGGGTCAAAACACTCAAAACCAGTTGGACTTATGGAATATGATCTCAAGCTATGTTTTCATAAGTAATGAAACACAGGTTTTGCCCTGATTTTTAGAGTAAGATTATATAAGAGTCCTGAAAACCTGATCGGGTCCAAGGTGAAAGAATCCAATGTTTAAGCAAGGTCATATATATTACATTCAGAGACTTGATTAAGTGCGGGAAATCAAATGTAACTGAAAGTACAGGTAGTCCTTGTTTCAAAGTGATCCAGTTTACAGATTTCTGCATTTGTTTGATATTTATTTACAACTGTATTCCCAGGAATGCATTGTGTCATAAAAAATAATAAGTAGTTCTGCATATCATTCATAATGTTAATAAAACATGACTGCATATGGGTGGGTGTGTTGTGACACCAGCACCAAGAATGTTCATATAACAGTGGCGAATAAAGTCAGTGGAATTAAAAGATGGCCAGCTGCACACCAAGCAATAAATCATAAAATGCAATAATCCAATGTGCAATTACAGGGAGTTGACTATTCTTCATAGCAGATCTATTTTGCAGCTGCATGTGGAGAAAACTCCAGCATAGATGATTGTTAGTCCACTCTTCCATTTTGTGCCTTGAATCATGGCAACAGCTCCTTTATTAATCCTGGACCAAGACTACAGCTGAAAACAATCAAATCTAAACTCCCTCTGGAAGGAAATACTAGTCAGAGCCATCCAAACACTAAGCCTGCTTTAATGCAGTCAGTCTCAGATTAGTGTGGATTTGAAGACGTACACCCTGCAGCCTTGGTTTTCTACCTGCAGAATACTCATCACAGAGGCGGGGCTACGCTGCAGAGGGAAAATCACGCTGACTCAGTACAGCGTAGCTGGATGACAATAACAACCATGTTGCAGTAAGACGGGAGATGCAATTTTGCACGAGACGGAAACAACTTTAAATTTTATATTCAGATGAACACTGTGTATTTGCTTTTTCAGCATGAAATTCAGGTAAGCCCCCTGACCAAAAAGCTACGCTAAGCCACAGATCACCGGTGCTTGACAAACTGAACTGAAACTGATAGGCATGTCAAAACAGCACCGATCCAGGGCTCCCATTAATGCGTTCCATTCATTTCATTCCAGCACATTTCAGCTGGGCTGAAATAACATACAGAGCCACCAAACAGGAAGTGTAATGTGCTATATTTAGCCACATATGTTTCTAATAGGTTGTTTCAAAATGCGGACCTGATGCAATTTGAAAACCAATAATCGCTAATCAAAAACACAAGAAATGTTCCAAAAGCCTGTCAGCATCTTACATAAAGCCAGGAGATTACAATGGAAATTACCATTAATAAAGCCAATACATATATACACTTATATACATATGCACACTAGGCTTTCCTATGAATGGAATGCATACAATGGAATAACTCAGGTCTTCCTCCGGATTAAAAACACATTTTTATTTAGTGGACAGAGAACAATGTCCAGCTTTGTTTTCGTTACCACCGGAACAAGATGCATGAACATCCCTTAGCTTGCGGGATCTGAGCTGGCTTTCCCGTAATAGCCCATTTTTTTCTCCTGTCATGGCAGTCACTGTCAGCAGCTGTTTAGGATTAGCCACTGGGAACCTTCTGCTGAGGTCCTCCCAAGACTCGAGACTGGATCCATGTGAGGAGGGCCTTCGTGGACAAGTACTGTATATTTTTGCCATTCGCACGAACTAAAAACTAAGCTCTCTCCAACACTTACACTTCTTCATTGCAGGAAACAAACATAAAAAAGGTCACATATCTTATCATATTATGAGTATTTCAGTAACCGTATGCTCTCAGGTTGATCAACAAATTTCTGTGTTCTTTCACAAACATGATTTGGAACTAGTATGTACCTGTCAAGTGGCAGAGGTGTTATCTCAAAGCAAGACTGGATGTGTCCTTCTTTTTCCACTGTTATACACATTGTTCCCATAATGAATCACTATTAATTACTAAACCGATGAGCAGGATTTGAATAAATCATTTTGCATACCAATTAACCTATACATAAAACAAAGAAACTGAGAATATTTCTTTCTGATTAAAGCCACTGTCAGGGGATGAATCTCAAGTTTGTGATTTGCATGCTTACTGATTTAATCTGAATGCAATTTTAGTATGGCAACATCTAAAATGTTCTCATTTGATATCTGCATGAAGTGCCGTCCAAACAGCATGGAACATTAAATTGATGGTATGCAGGCTACAATGGCTGAGAACCCATTATTTTATTTAGTATGAAAGGTTAACATTTATTGTCATGAGTTTTTATGAGGGAAGTTGGCCAACAAGGTCTTGCGGTGTACTCCACAGAATATAACAATAACATTTTAATTTCATTGCATGAATATAATATGTAATGACTTTTTTTTCCTACACACTCACTTCAAGGGCCTGACGGGCCTGAAGTTGGCCACTTCTGTACTCACCCTTAGACCAGTGTGTTAGAAACAGAGGAAAGTATTCTCTTTACACTTGCATAAAAGTAGTGAGACTGTATCCTGCACTATCTCTAGAGACAACTTTGAAAATGATTGATGACACTGAATTTACAGACATATTGGGTTCTTCAGGCTGAAAAAGACATCTAAATTTGCACTGAGGTGTGTCAATCATCTTCAAATTGTGATGCAAGCCAGAATTTTATATGCTAGTGTGAGGCTGGCCAAAATGAAACATTACCAGTGGAACGGCCCTGTTTGTCCTCTTCTTAGAACACTTCCCTGTAACCTTGTTTGTTTCCTTGACAACACTGCAGACATTGGCAGAAGATCAATAAATCATTACTGAAAGTTCTGAAAGGGATAACATCTACTCTGGAGATAAGCAATCTCTCCTTTTAAGGTACATTAGAGGATCTGCAGCCCAAAAGTATTTTTAAAGCACTTTCACACTTTTCCATTGTGATTACTCATTACTTCATTAGTTATTAGTATTTCATTTATGCTGCCTCTTAAAATATAATTAAATATACAGAGAAATATATAACAACTATCTTATAAATATTATGTATTGCTGCATTTTGGTAATCACTGACAAAAATCTGAATGTGTAAATGGTTTAAAACAGAATTCTCTTTCAAATTAAATGTGTCAAGTTAAATGATGCTAAATGATCCTTTTTGTGGCTTACTGTTACAACGGTCTAGGAAAAGAAGGCCCAATTAAGTAATTTTATTTTAATAGGAACAGTCATAAAGATGTGAACAGGGATTCAGTAACACTTAATGATATGGTTTTTCAATGCCAGTTCCCAAAACACAAGGACAAGATGATCTTTTCATTTGATACAAATGTTAACCTAACTGTGTGGAATAAGTTTTCCACATTCTGTTTTCTAGATATTAAACCATGCTCTACAGAGTCATTTTCAAATGAAAATGGATATAGAGGATAAGAAAATTCACTGACAATATACATAACAACAGCTGTGTTACATCCAGGAGATAGCATAGCATTAGGTCATGCATGCAAGTAAACATCCACTCACTCTTACTCATTCAATAAATCAACACACATCCCAACTTCCCCAGCCTACCCGAGTGTTGTGGTTCAGCCAGGGAACTAAGGAAAACAAAGTGCAAAACTGTTCATTTCTACAGTTTTTGAAGTGGGGAAAATATTTTCCGTAATTGCTGTTTTTCAGCTGCGTATTATACAAGCGTCTTGGGAAACCTACAAAGTTTCAGCATAAATTAAATCTGTTCTTATTAAAAATTATGACTCAGTGTGATCTAAGTACTACATCATCCGCAGGCGCTCAGAAGCAGGAAATGATCTCTCCTGAACAAGTTGTGACACACTTCCTGCCTCGACACTTCTCACAGGCCAGTTTGGAGTTTAGGGTGGGGGGTGAGGCGGGGGTGGGGGCAGCCAACCTGCCAGTCTCCATGCTCATGACCTGATCCAGCCAGGTAGCTATGAGGTCCAGAGAGGGCAAAAATACAGGCACTCCATCTCATGTGAATGCTTCTGAGTGCGATTCACATGTCATAAAACAGAAAATGGCAAAAATAATACATTACATTAAATCACTTTTATGGACTTTTTTTTTTTACCTCTGTAATAATAGCATAACCTTTACATGTAAATGTATGGCTAATTCTCTGGTGTGTTTTAAATAACAACTTAAACTTTTAACTGAGAAATATGAAGCCTTTTCCAGTCTAAAGTATCCTGAGACTCAGGGCAAAAAGGGTAACGTATTCTACTCATATTTGTGTTTGGAAAATTACAGCCATATGCTTATGACACAAGCTGTGCAGAGCCAAAAAATGTCAAATCTAAATGAAATATGAAAAGGGGTGTGGCCTCCTAGTCATAAAATGATGTATTCATAATCATATTTTCAAAAGTTCTGCTGAGATTTTCATGCCACTTTTCTATTTCCACTGCAACTGTTTCCACTCAAAATGCTTTTGACTTCCTCCGAGTTCTCGAAATTAGTTTTCCGGTGTGAGGAAGGAATGAAGAACAATCCATTCTACATTACTGGATTGTACATATTGGATTGTACTCTGTGCTTATCTGTGCTTATTTCTCCTTATATTGCATGATAAGCACCTAGCTGCTATTTAAAGAAAACAATATTGTAATTATTATCGTTATGAAGAATCGCCATCATCATCTCTGCAGAAGTCTCATCCAAACAACACAACCATGACTCAACCATACACTCACCCAAGTTAAGGGAGGATGTACATTTATGTCATAGTAAAATTTTTAGAATTTTAGAATAATTTTTTGCAAATGACTGATTGAAATTCCTTTTATGGTTAAAATCGAAAGATTCTCAGTTATAACTATGTTCCTCTTTTGCTGGGTTCAGCTATGGTCAAGCACACTGGGCACATAAAAAGCACTGTGTATTTTCATAATGACCACGGTAAACCTACAAAACAAGGTCTCATCTAGCTGCATTTCAAAGCTGGAAAGGTCTGCTGTCTGGATGAAGTGGGAGACCAAAGGGAGGTGAGCATGTCAGTTCTGTCAGCCAAGAGCACGGCTTACAGATGTCCAAAGTCAAACTGGTGACGCAGTCCTGACTATCCCGCTTAGCGAGACAGTGTGTGAAGCCCTGGGATGAGGAAATTAAGCGAGACAGCTTTGTTATTGCTACCGATGTACTTTCTTAACATGGACAGGACACTGCGATTCAGCTGGCCCACCCGTCTGTGAGTCACTTCAAGTTTCCGAACAGGAAGCTGGAATCACTTTCACAGACAGCAAAACCCAGAACAAAATGCAGCAACGTTCCTTCATGATAAATTCATGACAGTGTCTCATGATCTAGTTCACTGTAGAACACCTAGTTCCACTGGTCCAGAGCAAACAAAGTCATGTGTTACAGCCCCAGCTTCTTTGTGGGTAATATGGCTCTGTCTCAAATCAAAGCACAAAATATAAGATTTATCTTCATTAGCACGTCTGATAAAAGTATAACTCCAATAAAGCTTTTTGTTGGTTCCTTCCATGAGGATAGTGGATGCTCTAGAAGCTGAAAAAACAAGACATTCCCAAAGCATGTGCAACCACCGCGCTAGTTATGCACCATTCATTCCAGCTACACACTGCCCCCAGAGGGCCAGGGGTGTAACCCTAAACACGGTATTCATATGGATTTTGTTACTGAAACATAAATGCCTAAAGAATTTCAAATCACATGTTTTTCAAACTTTCAACCCTGCTATGATCATTCACCAAAACTGTAATCATCTAGTCCAGATGTTCTGTTAATATTGAATTCCTCTAGCTGTAATTATACAGTTCTGTCTACTATTGATAGAGGAATAACACATATGTCTCAATTACTTAAACTAGATTGAATGATGAGGGGTGGGGCTTGACACAGTGTCTATGCTGTATTTTTTTTTTTTTTTTTTTTGGGGGTCTAAATCAAGTAAGGTAGTAAGGTATCTTGGATGTTTAATGCTTCACCTAAAGTAACAACTGCATGTAATGCTTACAATATGAAAACTGTTCTGCTCCACAGAGCAAAGAAAAGTAATGTAAAATCATTACAGATTCAACAGGAGCCAGACAGAAAAAGGAGGTACAACATTCACTAAGATACACTCAACACAAACAGCAGAGCAGTCATATTAAAAATGAGGGAACAAACTATATTTCAACTACTATGTTGATTTCTAAACAGAGACATTTTAATGCAAAATCCATTCCTACTGTAAGATAGCTTAATACAAGATACAAGATCTCCTTGTCATGACAGGCATACACTGTACATGTGAGCAGAGAGACGTGGCACAGGACATAAGTTCTGCTTTTGCTGTTTTCCAGGAAAGGCAGGGATTACATGTAGCTTTGAGGAATGCACAGAGCAGCAGAACCTCAGCCAAAGCCACGATGAGCACAAATGAAACTGAGTCTGTTACAGATCCTGGGGAAGTAATCCTTAAAGCAGCTGCTACTAGCCCTGTTAGCAGGGCCTCATTACTGACATAAACGCTGAGGATTTACCTGACATCTTTCACATAAACAATCGTGCTGAATGCCTAAACCACAAAATATGGCAGCAAGTCACAATTGTTGAGTTTTCCAACTATTAGAAACTACACAGAAACAAACAACTTAAAATCAAAGGATCTGGCAAAAGCAGCTTCCTATTCGGTAATATCTCCTCTGATGTAATTCTCTAAATTGTGGTAAAGCTGAAGGGAGTGTGGCTTAAATGTCAGAATCCACACTGTAAGAGAAACCTACTCATTATAGAGTGTCATCTTAGAGTGATGGCATTTTTTGTACAATAAAGGGCTTTACAGAAGCACAGGGCTGATTAAAACAAAATAATTAAAAGAAAAAAAAACTTCTTTATTTTATTTTTTCATATGTCCCGAGAATAGTCAAAAGAACAGGTTTGTGCACACACACAAAGACCTGCACAAATACACACAGTTATTCATTTTTGAGTCACCAACACCAACTAGAGGTGAGTATTCCCTATAAGCCAAAGGGAGAGTATGTAGGTCCTTTAAACAAAGAAAGGGAATGGTGGTCCTTTGATGGTCTACAGGGACTGACCACATGAGTCTTCCTCAGCTTTGTACATGTCTAGGAAAAGTCCTCTTCCCAGCAACTGGGAATCTCATCTCCCCTAAATCATGCATGGCCCCTTCCAGCCATCCTTCCATGTGCATGTAGTAGGTCCACTGTCCCCACAGACATTAACGCTGACATTAACTTAACACTGTTTTGAATGAAGAAAGCTGGAAATAGGTGCCACCTCATACATCAGAGGCTATGTCAGACCAAGGTTTTGCTCGACGTAAAAGCAGAAAAGAGGAATGCAGAGTGGTTGAAAATTAACCCACCCCCAGCAGAGAAAACCCACTTCAAGCAAATTCCACACAAGCCAACAGAGGTGAGTCAGAGGCAGGGACAAACACCATCTCTCACAAAATTACACTTTTCATTCCTCAAAACCCTTCATTTGGAATAGTTAGGTCTGGTACCAGGAGTCCCTGAAGGCCATACCTGGTGCCCTTGGACCTGTCATGTCCTGAAGAAACACCTTTGCTATTGTTGCTTGATTATCATAAATACACACTTCTTGACAGACAGTTAGGTATCAATGTCATGTCAGCATTGAATGGACAGTTTGATCAACCACAATTCATTCAAGAAAACAAATTATACAAATATACATGTATAGTGTGTCAACAGGACCAGAACAGGAAAAACTAGCGTATAAAAATCAATGCTTACTTTCGTAATTTGCAATGGTGTCAGAAGACAGACTACAGCCAGATGCAGTGCAATATATTGAAGAGTGACCCCCTCTGGCAATGCTCAGTGTGACGAATCAGACAATTGGAGGGAAGGACTATTTTACATGATTAGGATTAAGGGTAATGAGTCTGTCACTCAATGTAAAACAATTTTAATGCATACGCTCCTTAACGGAATGTATAACAGTGCACTTTAGTATTGGAAGAATGAATGATTTTCTCTGAAAAATAACAGTAATGTCCCTCGTATGTGGCCTCTCCACAAAAGAGTGTAATCATTCACCACTTAGTTGCATTTTCAGTACTTTAATTTCACGTTCACAGTAATTGTCCGTAGCCTCTATCTGAAGTTTTAAAGTTCGTCTTTGACTATACATGTCGCAATTAGCTTAAGACAAAAGTAGCATGAAATGGGATATCCAGCAACGTAATTTTGTAACTTTTGCAGGCAAAACTGCATACTAACAGCAAGTACTCATTGGCTGATATTAGGCTCCACATAATTAATGGCCAGAAGTCAGCGAATTCGGTGCAGAATTTACTAAAGTCATAACTTGGTATCACAATTTGGTAAACTTGATAATCAAACACACCCAATCGTTACAAAATTTCGGCATTCCACACATACCAATCAAACACGAATAGCCGCGCGTACAGGGCCGGTCCACATCATAAAGTACTGTAACATTTTGCATGTGTATTCTAGCCAGAACTTATATCTGTAGCAGGTAGAACCGGTAGACTGTCACCTAGCTAAGCCTTTGAGCCACAAAACTATACGAGCTTAGTCTGAAATCGTGACAATTTGCTCTCTATAACATCATGGTCAAGTATCATTGTCAACGTTATTGCTTGAACTCCAGGAAGATTTGTGCACTAAGCTCGGATAAGTTGAGAAGCTGAAGATAAAAGCGCCCCCCTTTTCCCCCTACACTAAACAAAGGAAAATGTAAAAGTTTCAAACTGTGTCTAAACTCAAATATATTTTCCACCTATTTAGGCATTTACCTAATAGCATGACTTCCAGTTTCTTACGATCCACGCGAAACCTCTCCTCTGTCCACTCCGGGTCTAGCGGTGCCGGCGGTCCGCTGGAGTCATCCTCGGAAACGGGGACAGGGGAGTCGGTGCTGCGCTCACTGTTCGAGCCCGGGTCCGAGTGTTGCATGTATCCGCTCAAAGAGTCGCACTGAGCCGCCATGGCCTCTGCAGAACACCGTTTCCAGACGACACAGCGCCTCGCTCTGATTTACAGCAATACCATGTAGTGGGCTTAAAAAGTAATCGCCCTCATTCCTCTCGTTTCTCACAAGCAATCCGTAATAGTCATTGTTTCAGGCTAGTCCTTTTTTCCACGCACGGTCTCCTTAATCACTACACCTTTCTTCATCTAGCGCCCGCCCTTACATCCGACCCACGCCAAATTCATTCACCACGCACACGCAGAAAACATTCAACTTTGCGGACGCACCGTAAGCCTTCGAGGAAACTTCACGTGTCAAACACATTAGTGCCCCACACCCCTTTCCAAAAAACCCCGTCCTCCGTCCTCCCCCTCCACTAAGCACTGGGCGTTTCAATATTGGGCTTAAGTCACAGAGGAACTTTGAATACAGCATTCTCATCTAAGCATTAGTAAGAATTAGATGCAGCAAAAGTGCGTTATAACATATTTATGCACGTGCCTTAATAGCTAGCAGAAGGGAGAAAGCAGATGCAAGGAGGAAAGGTAAAACAAATGTTCAGGGTAGAAGGAAAATAAAAGTTTTAAAATAATGGAACAGGGAGCTCACAGCATTTTATTTATCTACTAAATTTTTCGCACAAAAGTAGCATGCAGATTTATTCATTTATTTATTTATTTTTCTGTTACAGTTTTGGAAACAGAAACATCTGTCAATCAGAATGCCAAGAAATCAGATGAATGTGTTGCACGTAGTTATTCGACGGTATAGAGATATTTACGGACACAATTTCATAATATATTCTAGTATATTATAGTGTGAGGAAATATAATAATCTAACTGAAATAAAAAATATATATATCATAGTTAGTTAAACTCAGTATAAACCATGTAGGGTGTGGTGTGAAAATACACCACAAAGTATTTACCTATATAGGTTGATTGTTCATATTACCTTAATGCTGAATGCACCACAGGTCTTTGTGGAACTAAAAATGTTTAGTACAACCAGGGGGGTTGCTGCTGTATCTGGTGGAACCATGTCTGTAGTTCACATGGGGAGGTGAGCACAGGCTGGCCTGTAGCTTTGCTGGGACACAACTTGAAATTTCTACTAGTTTGCAAAACATGAAAGAAAGATTCCAATTAACTAAATTGAGCCTTTGTATTAACATACACCTCTGCTCCAGGGCAACTCGTGAGCTCTGGCTGGGGAGAGCCTTATTTTCTCCTGTAGGTGCTGTTTATTCTTAATGGGTTGCAGGTGTGTGTTGGGACTCTTCATGGTGCTGCTGCCCAGGTGAGACAGGCACTGTCCATGGTGCTGCAGCATCTCCAGTTTTTGTCTAAATGGGGGAGGCAATGTTTTGGTTGCAAAGCATTCAGGGTATCACCTTGCGCTGCATCAAAACTGATCATGTATTGAGACAACACTTGGATAAAAGGTGCAGATTCAATTTGGCCATTTTGTGTTGTGTTCTTAATCAAGTACTGCTTTTTTTTATATTTCTTTCGATTTTTAAGACAACATGGCATAAATTGGGGTCTAAAGGTTAAGGGAAGAGATTTTGAACCAGAGGGATGCAGGCTCCATTCCCAGCCATACAGATGTTAAGTAAGGAGCCTAAAAGTAAATTACACAATATGTAAATTTGCTCTGCATTTGAATGGCCGCTGTGACACATTTATAATGCAGTAGTCTTAGGGGACTCTGCAGAAGCATTCACTATGTGTGTTCCTGATGCGTAACATTAATATTTCATTTCTGGATAGCAAGGACCATACAAAACATGAAGGGTCCATCAGATCCTTGTGTGACTTAAAATGTTCAGGAGCCAAATCCAAGAATTACCTTTATTCTGTGCAAGAGGCCTTAGTGGAGTGGTCAGATCTCTTGTGTGCAGGCCATACTGTGTTCATGACAGTTGCTCTCTTTTTGATAATAGCAGGGGTGTTTAGACTGACATTTCTAGGGTTGAATGATATACTTCCTGCCTCTTTCCTGGTGATTGGTCTGCTGCTTTGGATTTTGAAGTTTGAAGTCAAGCTCTTCTCTCTCACACTCTTCTAGATCAAGTAATGCTGAAATTTAGTTGACTTTGCATGTCAAAATTAAATCACATATTAGTGTCTATGATACTGAATATGGTGCACGAGATTTACTTTATATATATGCATTTATATTAAAGATCTACACTTTTAAAATGGTCCTTTTTCAATTCTTTGTGAATGTATGGAGAGTTGGCTGATTTTTTCTGTCCCATCATAAATGACTTGAGCCAAAAGTTAACACTGAAACATCCCAACTTAAAACCAATACATTTTACAATGGCCTTATGTGGCCCCACAGCCTGAAGTCTTCTATTGGTGATACTGACTAAAATAATCCAGCAATTTAGCAATAACTTCCAAATAAATTAAAGATGCATTTTAGTACATTTCATTTCAGTCATACGTCATTCACCGTTTTTGGTTGTTCCATGCGTTAAACTGTAAAAAGGTGGATAAGTGCTGCCACCTAATGTTCAAAAGTAAACATAACACCTGGGATGTGTCCAGAGATGGCAAGGAACTACACTGCAAAGCCAAACTGACAGATGGTCATAGCCATAACAACACTCCAAACAACACCCATAAAACAGCATCAAGGAATTGTCAGCTCTGATAGTGCAGAAATATCTGGACTGCTTTTGAGTAGTACAGTATACTACTGGTCTGGAAGTGCTGTTAGCCTGGTCTGACACTGTTGCTCATTCAACTTGAAAAGACACACTTCTATTCTTTTGTGCTGGAAGTTTCTCTGGATAAGAGTGTCTGCTAAATGAATGTAATGTACAATATTTCATGTAATCTCAAATCATTAGCTCCATAGAATTTCTCAAATGCTCCCCCTAACACACGTTATGCCAGGACTTGCATGTGCTAAAATATTCAAAGGACTATGTGCATTCTGAAAAATTCACAGAAATGTTTAAAGTACTTAATAACAGGATACAAAAATGACTTTGCAATGTCTGTGTATGATACACCAGAAACAATGGATGGTATTCTTCAAAGCAGATGAACTTATGTCAGTTATCAGGATCCTTGGTTGTACTGCAACCCTGCATAATAGCAACTCACCCAGAGGTTTTCACTCACTGTTCACCATTATGAATGAACTATTTTACAATCTTTAAGATATGAAACATCAGGGCGTTACTCTGGGGGCACATTAGTTGGCAACTTTACCAATATAATATTGACTTTGAATGCATTTATGCATTAATTATCGCTTCTTTGGATTTTTTTCTACTTTAAGGGCTTTTTTTCCCCCCAAACTGCACTCAGTTGTTTTGATTCCAGTAAAAGCAGGACAGCTTCAGCATACCTTTGTGCTTGAAATGACAGACTATGTTGCACGGAGATGTTGATGACTGGAGACCATTCACATTATTTCATATTGGGAATTATTACTGCTTCCATGACTACATGTGCCCAGATGTGGGGAGGCACAAGCTACCAGGTCAGACTTTATTACTCAAAGTGTCTCCTATAACAGAGCAATACTAGAAAGGACAGTGATTTGCCAGTATGCTTTTTGCAGAATCACTCTTCATTCTTCTTCATGTTCCTTCTTGGCATTCTCATGTTTGGGCCAGTGGAGGCCTTGCTGCCTGCAGACTTTGCAGCCACTTTAGTCTTAACGATCTCAACGTTGGCCTTCCTTCTGATTCCTTTTGCTTTCCCAGTTTTTCTGGACATCAGTTCCTTCCTTCGAATAAGATCTTCCCTCCCAATCTCTCTCATGTGCTCTTCCCATGACTTCATCTCATTCTCATAGCGGACTTTATCATCTTCTGCAAGCTGCATGTAGATCTTAAATTAAACAAAACACAGCACAAAACAAAAATTATACAGATTACTACTCAACAGCAGAAACAGAAAAACTACCAATCAGTCTCAATCAGTTCACTGGTCAGTTTTATTGCATTTGATTTTAAAACTCACCTTTTTGTAAGAGTCTTGCAGTTTTTGCCAATCGTCCATTAACGATTTCATCTTTCCCTAATAAACAAGGAAATTGTTTGCAAAGTCACCGATCATAGTTAGGCATCGGAGCACCAAAGGTTACAATGAAAAATGATGAAAAATTAAGAGAAAAGACTACACAAATGTTTCTCAGAAGATTAAGTATCAGTGAGAGGGAGGTCACACTTCATAGGCCAAGAGCTTGTCTGTCACATACTCTCCTCTGCAGTACCTGCATGGTTGCACCTTTTGCCTCCTCAAAGTGTTCTGCCATGAAGATATTAAAGGCAGACCTGCACCGTTTCGGTTTGCCCAGCATCGTCAGTTCCTGGAAGCAGCAAAAAACAAATAGACAAACACTTTATGGTATTAGATTAGATTCAACTTTATTGTCATTGTGCAGAGTACATGTACAAAGCCAATCAAATGCAGTTAGCAGTTGCAGTTAGTGCAAAAGAATAGTATTATTTACAGATAAGTGCAGGTGGGACTTTTCCCTAACATCACTATTAATAGGGATTTTATATGCTTGTCTTCATCACTCATTTATTCTATTATCATTTTGATGGGTGTTCTCAGCAAAACTTCATTCACACTCTTTCCTGATCACATGTGAGCAACTATTCAGAAACAGTCTTAAAGAATCGAGTGTGCAATTTAGGTGTGTGTAAACATCTGTGGCTGAAAAGCACACACAGGGCTCCCCACTCAAATCAAGATTCATATTTTCCATAACATCTCAGAGAAATATTAATGATGACTAAACTTTCAAGCACTCTATTGTGTTCTATGAAACTGGGCAACTTTGAAGATGGAGCTTTGTGTGTGTGTGCTTCATCTACAATCGACAAGGCCAGTCAATCTCTTAGGAGTAACAGCAGGCTGATGTTAACAATAATTGACATTAAATGACAATAAGCTTGTGGGCTAGCAAGAAAGATGGAGATATTTTGATCACTGTTAAAGAAAAAAAGCTTATCAAAAGAAAGACATCTGATCTGTTTATTAATAAAAGACCATTCTCCTCACCCTCTTCTTCTTGATAACCTTCCGTTTGGCCCGCTTCTGCTGCTTCTCCTGCTTGAGTGCTGCAGACTGCACAGGAGTGAGCTGGGACTGGTACTTGATCATGTCTGCTTTGTACTGCTCCCGTGCTGCTGAGGCCGCCTGCTCAAATGGCTTCGACAAAGAGAAGTGTGCACAACAATCACTGCGGCTGCGTTCTTATCACAAAAGCTTTCTGACACTGCATCAGCTCTGGACTTGTCAAGGGAGTCATGTTGCGCAAAAACTCTTCATGGGTTCACAGTTCTGGATGATTCCTTCTATTCACTATGCCATATTATCAAGTCCTATAGATCAAGAAATATGAACAGAATTTTGTGCAGCAAGAGGCCATCAAACAGGACCCCTTCCTAAGTGGAACACATCCTTGACCTCAGCACAAACTGGCAACAGAGCTCATGCACCTTCTGGCTATTATGTGTGTATATTCTGCAGGCTTTATACAGCTCTGCATGGGGGCAGACCCCTCAGTAAAAGTAAGCAATAAAAGGGAGAAGTAGAGAGTGCAGATGGAGAGTATAGGACCATGAGGAACAACATGCAAATATTAGCATGCAAAAAGCATCTCTTATTTTTCTGTGTACAGAATACAAATGTCACAGGATTCTGGACAGATGGGGACTGCACTGAGGCAGTCATAAATAATTTTTTTGATAATGCTTAGTCTGATACTCTATGTTGGGCCCAGAAAAGGCCTTTTTTGTAGTTTCCTAAGAGTTATCATTTGACATTTAAGCTTTGATTAAAGAAAAAAGGCACATATACAATTTAGCTGAGAAGGAAATATTCTCTACGACACTTATTTGCACACACAAAGAAATTAATGCTCACAGAAATAAATACTCACAGCAGTTTAGTAAAATATACCTGCTAAAAAAATGTTAATATAAACTGTTAAACTGCTAATATAACTGTTCAAAGTAACTGCTGCTCTACATTTGAGTTAAAAACAGGAAAACACTGGGAAAAAAAACAGTTAATGAAGACAGGTTCATTCCAGCAGATCTGCCATGTTCAATATGTTATCTGTGACTAAGTCTTGTATGATTACAGGCTTTGTAGCAAAACTAAAACTGCTGCTTGTGTTCAAAGAACCTGATATACTGATATTTTTTATTTGAGCACAGGCGGGTGGAAGATGATCATCATCACCAATAAGACAAAATGATTATGAAGAAAGTGAACAGCCTTACCAGTTTCTGTGCAGGTGTCAGTGCTTTCCATTGCTGTGCAATCTTTCTAGTTATATCCACAAGCTTCATATCTGTAAAACATAAAATGTTAGGTCTGCCTTTACCATAATCCAGGTGCTTAGCTTCACAAACACACTTATCCAGCACGACCAGGAGTCCAGAGGACAGAGCAACATGTGGTTCCACATGCACAACCATCAGGTCACAGCTACAAATGGCTATACTATATCATGACAAACATTATTTTAGTAAATGAAGCACTACCAACTCCACACACTGTCTCAACTGTATACCTGCTCACCCTTTCAGAGGCAGCTGTCAGGACAGTCTTTACCTGGATACTGCTTGGAGATGACAGGATGTTGCTGCGTCATGAATCGAATGTATCCAGTGGGGGGCCTACGAGGAGGACCATCAGAGGTTGTACTCAAATTCTTTACCACTGGACCCAAACATGCTGGATTACAGGAACACCTAAGAATGTGAGAAATGACACATTATGCAACTGACATCAAATTACTTACATTACTCACTGGGTGGCAAATATAGTGGCCTTTTCTGCAACTTTGTTCAGAATTAGCAAGATAATATAAAATGAACCAAAAACTGCTCCAAAAGTGTTAATTAATCAAAAAAATAGTAGATGTCACTGGCAATGACAGTTCCTTGTACATTAAATGGTTCCACACTACAATCCACATTCATCATTTGTAAAAACTGAAAGGAGATACACATAAAGGCTCACTACCCAAATTTGAAATTTCAAAACAAATTATCTCATATGTAGAATACATGTTTTGAAAATGATTCTGAAGGAGAGAAAGTAAATCACATCTTTATGGCACCCAATTACATACGTCTAAATGGCAAAGTATATATATTGATTTGTGTGTAACAAAAAAGACAAGAGACAACTGAAAATTCACAAACATTTTACTGAGGTCATAAACGTTGCAACAAAGCAAGGGTTTGATGGAGGGGAGACATGTACACCTGTACAAGCTCATTCAAGAACCACAATAGCTTGCCAAAAATCACATTATGCTTCTCATTCCTTGCACTTAGCTAGAATACACGATTCATTAAAATGGGGATTCATTAGAAAATGTATGTAATGAGTGATACAGGCAAAGCTGCTAACCCGAGCTGTAAGCGAGAATCGAAATAACATCCATATGGAGTGGCAGACTGGTTATGTACTGACACACGGAGAAATATATTAATTGGACATGTAAATATTCTGAGTGTTTGTATATTTAAAGCGTTCTTGTTAGAGATTAAAATACGTAGTAACAAGCCCAGTTAACAAGCAGCTGTTTCTAGCCTGCGCGTTACAACGTGCAAGTCATGATATTGAAAGCCAGGTGAGTGGAGTAGCTGCAACACTTTAACGGTAAGAAGCGTTTAAGGATGAATGTTTTAAGAGCAAGGTGACAAGAGGTTAGCCAGTTTCCAAGAAGCCAAGTGTAACCACCAACAGGACATATAGTTAGCTCGCTAGCTACCTCGGCAGCTAGCTAGCAATACTAACACTTGCAAGCTAAAATGGTGGTCTTACCGTACGAGCAATGCATTTGTGGAGAGACCTAAAAATCTACCCAATAAGTTGCCTCCCACTGAAATCAAGGACATCATTTTAGATACATCCAACTATAAAAATGTATACATACAAAAAGATAGTAACTAAGCTACCGAGCTAGCTAACTTAGCCACATATAATGTTGCCCTCTCCATCCATTCCCCGCCCAGTTAGAGGCGCTCATGTCACCGGTGCATTGTGGGCGAAGGTCATACCACTGTCTCTGTAATTCCTAACGGTACTTTCCATACAAAGCATTATCTGCGCCACGACCGAATAAATGAATGAAAGAGTGAGACTAAAAATTAAGGTAAAATTTTAATTGAAATAAATACATATATACATACATACATACAAATTCTTCATGTTTTCACCGTGGTTGTAGCCTGGTTTAGGATGTAAGCTTTCAGACACACCTGCTCTGTTTTCAAAACTTTACCAATTTGGTGTCTTTCAGGTGGTGTAGAAATCCCACCTCACCTCCACTTGTTAGCTTTGTGCATCACCCCTTCTTCCTTGGTTGACATTTCTCTGACAGAGATCCACTGTACTCTGCAGTTGGAAATACCCCCTGTGTTGTCCTCTCATCTAACGGTCAGATGGGTCTCCCTGTCATTATCTATGGAGGAACTGACTGCTCATCCTACAGCCAAATGTGTTCTCCAGATGTTTTAAAGCCAACTGATGCTGCCAACCTGTCAGTTCTCACTGCAGTAAAATCCATAAATGTATTTCTGTCTGGAAATGTATTTACAGAAATACTGATTTATATGATTGACAAGAAAATAAATGCAATGGTCACTGAATGCAGTATTCACTTTGCAAATCTGAACAAATTATGAATTGTTCATCTTTAATGCACTATATTTTACATACATAGTTATTGCCTAAAGATCTTTTGCTACCTACTTTCAGGAAAAGTGGGTTGTTATGAAGAGTCAGAGTAACACATCTTAAATTTGGTAGTTAAAAATAATGTGGTCGAAATGAATGCGGAATGTAAAATCACTGAAATATGAGGAATCCGTAAACCCAACCATTATGTTTCCTCCCTAAGTGTGAAATGTGAAAGTGACCCATGTGAGCACTATGCAGTTTGTCTAAATTCAATCAATCAGTGCTCAATGCGGTTTCATGTTTCATGATGAAAACTGCCTACTAATCCACAGTATGCAACAAAAAATGTAATCAATGTAATCTGGCTGTTGTAGAACCTGTTTGAATAAACTTGAATGAATAAACATGAATGAATACTGCTCAGAATACACAGATAAGGCATGGCCACTTTATGAACCCCTGCTACAGGAAAGGATCAAACCATTGAAGGTAATACTTAACACATGTCCATGTATGCTGATAACAGCCCCTTGCTGGTCTCCGGTATCAGACATCTTCTTTCCAATGATTTTGGCTTGTGTGACAATATTGATTATTGACTGTATCCACAATTTATTTGCCAAGTATCAAATCAACTTAATTAAGACAACTATGACACTGCTTTTCTAATTTTATGTCTATGACTGCCCAAAATCTAGGAATTATACAGATTTAAAAACTTCCTATTATGTGGGCAGCCATGTACATCACGACAACCCTAACACAACCATGACAAGCCTAACATGTCAACTTCGTTACCATGTATGAACAACAACAAATGGTGACAGGACCCTGGCATTTGCAAACTTAACTAAGTACAGACGATAGGTCATTAGGTGCTTATGTACAAGTACTCTTACATGTTTCTGGTTGGCACAAGATGCTTGCAGATTCTGTATACCAAATAAAAAATTTGGTATACATTATGGTTCACATTACACACAGTATAGTACACATTATAGAACATTCTAGTACAAAAACCTGTAACCAAAACTATGAGTATCTTAAATAATCCTGAGATTGTTGGGAGATTTACAGCACACAAAAGAAAAAAAAACCCAGCATAGTTCTTTTTTATATTTTTAATGCAAAATAATAAAAATAGATCCAGTATAGCTTTTACTATACAATAAAAATCTCTAATAGAAAAACAAAACACTGTACCTACAGGATGAAGAAAAAAAAATAGTTGGTCTTTTTGATGTAATGGGTGACCAGACCAATATAATTGTATAATAATTTATATCAAATGGGATTTATTTAATAATAATAATAATAATAATAATAATAATAATAATAATAAACCAAAGTGCCCAGTAACCAAGGAAAAAAAGGAAAATGACTGCAATGCTCAAAATGTGTTAAGCCTTTTCATGTAATGTTGGATTGAGGAATATTTCCCTATAAAATACTAAGTTCATTCATTAATGGTGACTGATTTGATGATAAATGTTAACAGTATGTTATGTTTAATATTACCTAAGTTACTTTTTAAAATTTTCTCTAGAATGTACAGTGCTTCACATCGCATACTTTTGGGTCCACTCTCTTGCTAGTCTGTTGTACCTGTAAAATGGAAGGCAGAGAGGGTGTGAACATTTTGAATGAATCATCATTTGAAGTGCAGTTTTCTCTGCATGCACATTTTGTCCCCCACACTATTACATTAAAATTCACTGTACATATTGCATCTTTCTTTTCACATTTCGCTTGGGTTTTTAATCAAATGAATGTCAAAATAGTAAGGAGTTACTTTCAAATTGCTCTCTTACTTTCAAATTACACACTATAATTTTGGGCAGATCCAAATGAATTTGCCATGCCTACTTTGCTGTTGCTGTATATCTTTTTTAAATAAATGTTAACATAATACTAAATTCACATCCAGGTTGTCATTACTATCAGATAATTGATTACAAATTACAATCTTCAAGACAAAGATTATGTTTTAAAGAGTAGAAAAATCATAAAAACCACCATGATGTCATTTCCTGAAAAAAATCCATAGTTTCCTTCAAAAGCTAGCACTGTAAAGCAAAATCATACTCACTTTTCTTTGTCTGACTTGTAGATGTGAGCTATATCTGGAACTAAAGGGTCGTCAGGGTTTGGGTCACAAAGCAATGAACATATGGACAATAGAACTGAAAAATACATTATTGAAAGTCAGTCAGTTTTCTGTGGTACAAACAGGTTGCAGTCATTATGATTAGTACAAATAAAGATCTGTACGAAAAATCTATATTTGATAAACCAAAAACTGGTACAATGACATTAACAGGTATGAATCTTTAACAGATGTTTTTGGTTTATCAAATACAGAGGCCATTTCCTTTGCATACTTACCCTTAGTCACAATTTCATTATTAGGGATGAATATGACAAGCAAAATAATACTTTATCATCAGTGTTTTTAACTGAATTAAATATTAGCTTAACACCTTCATACATTTTATATTGTTATATTAAGCTAGTAACTACTACTTAGCCACACTAACACCTTCTCCACTCACAAAAAGGCCAACCTTTCTCAAGGGACAACGACTGAAAATACTAGAATGTCACTTTTTAGTTTGTCCTCTTAGCTTCAGTTTTAGCTTTCTTCTTGAAACCATGAGAAAGAAGACCTGGTTAATGTCCTTAACATACGTAATGACCCCAGAGAGCTGTGACATATTAATAGGTTTTCACAGTATTCAGTCATAAATGTTGTATTTGACAGTGCCATATGTCCCAAGTTGCAATTTACATTTACATTTCACAAACAGCAGTATTTACATAACTGTTATGGGAAAGAATCAAAGTGATGATCTTTCATGCAACATTCTTATTGGTTCCTGGGAAGATTTGAGTGAAAGTCATAGTAACCCACTCCCTCTTACCTTTAGATACTGTTAGTGCTGGGGACCACTGTGATCTCAAGATGTCCAGGCAAATACTGCCATTGCTGTTTATGTTTGGGTGATAGATTTTTGTTGTAAAGGCTACCTATGGAATGATTACAATAAAGGAATCAGTTACTGCAATAATATATCAGTAACAGGTCAAAATCAAAAACAAACCAGGGTTTCTAACCTTTGGAGGTTTGAAGGGATAGTCTGTGGGGAAGTGGATTGTGAGAAAGAACACTCCTCCTTGGTATGGACTATCACTCTGGGAAAGAGGAGACAAGTCATTCAAAAATGTCATACATTTACATATCAGTACAATATTCATGTCATCTGTTCCACATGATGTCACATAATGGCAAGGACTGAATGGCCCTATATGCACAGCCTTTTAACACAGAGTGGTTCTTGAATGTTTAACACCCCTCCTAGGCTTATCTAGTTGTCAATGCATTACCTACCCAGCCCATCTTCCTACATTATTCTACCTTACATTTTTCTTTGCTCTACATGTGCGGTGTGATTAGACACCATATTTTTACTGTCATATTTTATAGTGTTATTTTTCTTCCAGCTTGAGGCCTATTTACTGTAATTCTGACTGTTCTGCACCCATGTTGTTTCAACTGCTCCTATGCTGTGTCTATAATGTATAATGCAATATTAGCCTTGCGCAAACAAAGTATTGTATTGTAAAGTATGAAAAGGTATAAATCTTCATCTGTCAATCCAAACAGTACTCAATATGGCATACCACTATCTCATTAGCTGTACTGTAATGTGGTGAAATTGATATCTCAACAACATATCATGCCATTCCTTCTCATGAAATTTCAAGTAATGACTGCATCCATGTAAATAGCATCATTTTCAGACATGATATGAATGTGACTTTACTTCCTCATGACAACTGATGCCCATAGCCATGACATGAGGACACACTCCTTCTATAAACCAGGAACAATGTGTTTTGAGGTTTCTTTTTTGTTTTGAGCCAAAATCACATGATGTGAAAGCATCAAAAGGCTTAGGGAAATGCTTGAAAATCAATGTCAAGCTCCAAATACTGGACATAGCGCTGCCACAAACCAATGAGAGATGAACAATGACCACAGAACAACACTGGGTAAACATGCCATGAAAGAATCCATGACACCAATGACCAAGATAATAAACATGATGATCGGCAAGTACTTACAGGTCCCATTATCGTTGCTTGCCAGTGAAACACTGCAAAAGAAGAGGAGAGAGGCTAAATCATCACAACATCAATGATGAAATGGGCCGCTATGAAACAGGCATGAAAATCTTGAAGAAGCACTTACAGTCATCCCCCACTGGTCCAGCTGAGCACTGTGCAGGTGGATCCCGTTGCAGGTCATGTAGCTCCTGTATAAAAAAAAAAAAAAAAATTGAAGAGTCCGGTTGTACACACTCACCTAAGCTACAAAGCCTCTCAGATAGTTATTCTTAAGTTAATTAGAGGAACATTAGTGCCTGATATCTTCCACTGCCTTGCAACCTGCCCAAAGATAGGATCTGGACAAATACATAAAAAAGTTATTCCATCTGAATCAACACTTCCTTTCTTAATACATCTATGACATGCCTTCTGAGCATGACCTTTGAGGAAGGATGTACAACCCTTCAGCAGCCTACACACTGAAAGGAATGAGGGGGTGGACGCTGGAAACGGTTAACGGGTGTCCGGTCAAACTGTAGAGGATGTTAATGAAATATCTGCTACAGCCTATATGATTACACACTCGGCATTAACCATTCTTTAACCTCCTATCTCCCCATGACTCTGTCTTTAAATACTCATAGATAAATAAATAAATATTCACTGTTTGGACATTACATATCACAGTTTGTAAATTCAAAGTGTGTTACCATAGCACCCAATAGGGACCACAGAAACAAAAGGCCAACTAGCACCTGCCAGCGTGAACCAGAGGAACGGCCTGTCAAATATACATTTGAGAATGAGTTTGACTTATTTAGGACAAAAAAAAATAAAATACCAAAATAAAACAAACAGCACAGAGAGAAGGATGTAAATGTATGCTTATTCAGCAAAATACCTGAAAAACATCAGATAGGCAAAACTGTGAATAAAGGTTTCAGTTCTCCTCTGGTCTGATTTTCAGATGACTTAAAAGAATTCTGCTGAGTAAGTCTCACTGTGCCCACTACATGCTGACAGCCCACCTTTCCTTCAATGGACTACATTTTAATTTGATGTCGAGAAGGTCATGTCATTTGAAACTATCTGCATTCTTTGTAACATTTGATTGGTGTAGTGTACCTGAACTGTGTACCTGAATTTGACAGTTGCTTCTTTGACTCAGATAGTTAGTTCTGTATATTATTTGGGTTTTGAACTCTCATTTTGCCCACACAATTTGAAAACCTGCAGCACAAGCAAAAACAAAAATTTCTCGAGATGTGTGTCATGTTATATCTCTTTTAATTTTTCTGATAAAATGTTTGCTGTACAACTCTTCATGGTGAAACCGGACTGACAAGGGGGGAAAGAAGAGGAAGCTTTGTAGGAATATTTCATATCACTTTCAGATTTATTACTCAAACACACACACGCAATCATTTTGTTCATATTTACATATATAAAAAGTATGACAATACCTTGTGTTTACCCCGTAAAAGAATACAATCACAATATGTGAACGGTGAATCGGGGTGTCACAGAGACTGTTAAATTCGGACGTGTTACACAAACTCTTCTTGGTATCGTTAGCGTAGCTAGCTATATCAGTAGCTAACGTTAGGACTAACGTTATCTGGCAAGTCAACAAGCTAGCAACGCACCCGAGAAAACAAGAACAACAGTTCTCACAGTACCCGTTCAATAACTGGCTAGTTGACTAGTTAAAAATATCCACCTTTTAGTCAGAAATGAGGGGGCCGTTCGCGAAGGCTTTGCTATAGGCCTATGTAGCTGGCTAGCTAGCTAATATGTGACCCACGACGTCAGGCCTAGAGCTTCTAGTTAGCTAATTCACTAGCACATTCAGATATTTAATATACCCGCAATGAGGTAGGCAACTTGCTAACTAACTGGATAGCTAGCTAGGTACATATCAACTTAATATGGTGGCTAGGTAACTAGCTGGTTGACGAGATAAATATGGCCGTTTTGAAACTATAATTTGCATCCTAGTTAGCAAACTAAACTGAAAGCATTCCTGTCGAACAGTTAGCTCTTGTTTTCTATCTAGTAGGTAGCTAATCGCCACCAAGCTTCAACATCGCCACTTGGAAATTGTAACGTTAACCAGTTAGTTAAACAGAATTAGTTGACAGTGTACATTTATCCTCCTAATCTATCTTGATTAACGTAACCGATTAAGACAGCTGTTTTGTCCAGCTAACAATCGTTTTACTGTATTATTGTGCAAGTAGGATTGCTAACTGGCTACCTAACCGCTTTGTAAATTTATCGGACGACAATTACAGTTGAAAGCTGGTGTTAGCTAGGTATCGTTAGACCAGGAAGCTTAACGACAGATCTGGCTATCTACTTAACTGTTACAACACCAGCAATCGACGATATAAGATTAGTCTGGCTATGTGCCTTTCCATCCAGAGAGGAATTCATTTCCTTTAAGCGTAACGTTAACAGACCAGTGTAGAGTAACGTTAAAATGCTTTATCCATCGAGGAGATAACATAGACAATATTCACTGCTAAGTTTACAGTTATCTAAACGTTGTCGACACCAATTTAACGGTGGTTTAACGTTACATTCGGTTTGCTTGCTACGATCGTGGACGGTTTGCTTGCTACGATCGTTTGAAATAAACAATTTCCTTGTTCGTTAAGGCCTTAGTTCTGATGACGTTAGGTACGTTAGCAATATAACGTTAGTTTAGTTTAGATTTCTAGATAACGTTACTAGTCCATTGTCATCTCGAGTGCTAGTGCTAACTGGCTAGCCAATGTTATCTTACACAGCTTACTGGATAAGCTTTTAGCAAGGGCTGTTTTGTTTCCGAGCATCAAGCTAATACGTTTTCGGCTTACCTTCTGTATTCTCTTCAAAGCCATGACGAACAATCTCGATACCCTACCAACTGTCTTATTTGGTATCCTTTCTGTACTCCTGCTACTGAAAGCAAGGGATTTGTGTCTGTTTCCCTTAACTGCTTACAAGGGTGTGTTTTAGAATTTTTTGCGATTTCTTTTGTTTCCGCCTTTTGTTCAGGAAAACGAACCAACTGCACTCTGGGATTTGGAGTTTGGTAAATCATTCCCTCCTCTTAAAGCGGCAGTTACGTAGATAAGCAAGCTAACTGGCTACTGTGGGTGGCATGCATTTTATCTTCACACAAAGCTATTTAATATGAGAAAGACCTTCTGACTTTTTAATGAATTTGCCTTCTCAATCCATCTTAAATTCATTATATGAAAACAACAAGGTCTACACTTAATACTCCCTCCCTCCCCTATGGTGGCCTAGCCACAAGAGTCAAACAAAATCAAAAGGAAATGTGCTGACATTATTAACTTTGTAAAAGGTCATGTATGGAAGAAAGTAGCACTATACAAATGATAATGATAGCCAAATATTGATCATATCTAAATAAGTTAATCCATCCAGTCAGCAGAACACAGTAAGAGGCACTAATGGTGGCTATAACATCACAGAGATACACAGCAGCACATCCAAGAGTGTGCAGTGCTGTGATCAGTGTGGCTCGAGAGGACTGAAAACTTCAGAATCAAAAGATATATCAGAAGGTGATCTCAGTCTATTAAAAGAAAGGAAAAGGGACCCACTCAAGGAGTTGACTTCATTGTACATAGCAAACTGATCTACACAGTGGCTCTGACACAAAAGATTGATAAATAACGACTGATATTCATCATACATATGCATGTCACTGTCAGTATATTGTATGTCAGTATAGACAAATACTAACCTTAAAAAAACATAAAACACATAATTTTACTCTTCATTTTCATTTTTTAACTTTGTGGAAAAATAGGAGACATAAAACAGGTAAACAGAATGTACAAACTACATTGAAGAAGAGTTCATAATTCATAATGTTGGCTTTAGGCCTACTTTTGCCAGTATATTCTGACTACGGCATTGCAATCTGAGTCCATGCACTCCAATACAGTAGATGGCGATACAGAGTTTCACGTTTTAATTACCAAAATTATTCACAGAAGAAATAGAGGAAGAAGGAAAGACTCATGCGCACTTACGCATTGACCTTACCTTACCTTATCTTGCCTCGATAGCTGCTGTTTGTGCCAAGATTACACCGGCGCAGGTCGTTTTCTGCTGACATTTGTCAACAACACTAAAAGAAGACCCATCTAAACTGTTAGACATCTGAAGACGGACGTGTTGGTGGACTTTCAATAAATCATGAGCTCACATACTCTGTCCAAAGGTAGCTATAGTTACCCTTGTGTTTAGATTGTTGAGTGTCTCTCTTGAACAGGATAATTTTCTTGGTTCTTTCTGCCGGCTAAGTACTGTCTATTACTATTTCGCGTTAGCTGGTTTTCTGGTCGGGTAGCATGCCTTACCTTGCTCCACTTGTACTTGCATTCTTACTAAGCTAACTAGCTAGCGTTAGCTACATTAGTTAGCACAAGAAGCTTGCTTTCTGGTTCCCTTGCTGTCTTTCGTAATAGGACCACCGCAGACATAGCTCGTTAAGTGGTATTACTTATCTGTAGCTAAGCATTGAGTATGACGATAGTTCTATTTAGATAACTGTTAGAGGGCTAGAGTAAGCTTATCGTGCAATACTGACTTTTAGATATTGAGACTATGACCGACACAGTAAGTGAGAAAGCTGCGCAGTGTTGGAGAGTGTAATTCGGGTCTGTGAATGGTTAGATTTTGAAGCTGCCCGAAATACACAGGTAAAATTAGGTAAAGCTAGCTTAACTGTAAACTGTGTATCCGTGTTTGGTCTGAGTGTAGTGCTCCTATGCAGTTAGCCACATAGCTAAATAAATTGATCTTAATAGGAAATAATGTGTATTGCTGGAATACAGTAGAGCTAAAGGACCACTGATGTTCAAATAACTGACAAGGACGTTCAATCGCTGGCTAGTTGCCATATAGATGAAGAGTCATTTGCACTGCACTGTCACTTGTGACACTCCTTGCCGGATCTCTTTACAAGCCTGCGAAGACGCCTAGAATGCGGATTTGTATAATCCGGTTTCGGAACGTAGGGCACGTACATGGACGACATACATGCATTCATAGAATAAAGAAAAGCATTCTGTTCAAAGGATAAACCCAGCTTTCTAAAGTGAATCATTAAACTGATCATTTTTTTTCTCTGTCTTTCTCGTAGCTGAATTGATAGCAGCAATCTCTTTGACGGTGGGGAGTGCAGCTGTGGGCGTCTTAGTCTATAAAACATTCTTCTCCAAAGATAAGAGCTGTAAATCCAGGGTAAACCTGGATATACAGAAAGACAACCCCAAAGTGGTGCATGCCTTTGACATTGAGGACCTGGGAGACAAAGCGGTGTACTGCAGGTGCTGGCGATCCAAGAAGGTATATAAAATGCCAGTGAGATGGTTACTGTGTCTGTTACATAAAGTGTGCTATAATCTGTTCATCATATGTCCTTTTGAATTTGCAGCTGGAATTTTAGTTATATTCCCAAAGTTTAGGCTGTAAATAAACATTTGTAATCAGCACACATTTTCATTTACAATTTCACAGTTGTGTAGTCTTTATAACAGTTTTATCTAACTTACAATGTTCTGTCATTAATTTTATGCATTCTAAAGCAGAATTTGATGTGTGATACCAGTCAGGCATTTCAGTTTTGTGGAAATGGACATAAATATTGTAGCCTTGTTAACCCTGTTGAGTTTTATAATCTAGCCTGCACTCTCTCCCTCTCTTTATCTAGTTTCCACTGTGTGATGGTGCTCATACAAAACACAATCAGGAGACCGGGGATAACGTGGGTCCTCTCATCATCAAACGGAAGGAGGCATAAACGGTCATCTCTGCAGTTCCCAACAGTGCAGCTGCAGAAACACAATCGTCTTGCTCGTAGAAATATTTATTTCATTCAAATGTGATACCAATGATCTCTCTGTGATGTTTCATATACACATTTGTTCAGTACCTGCCTCATGTGCAGCTGTATTAACATAAGCACTACACACTCATTTGATCTGCTTTTTACAGTGTGCGCGTTGTTGGCTAGATTATCATTTTTGGTAAGGAAAAGGAGGAGAGGGCTCTTGCCGATGGTACTTTGGGAGCCACCTTGTCTTCTTTAAACAGCGTGCATAACGCTCAGGGAAAGGACATTCACTGAAATGATTTACTAAATACAGAGGGCATATTTTTGTGGCTTTGTCATGACTGGTGATAAATCTTTTTGTGACTGCTTTGTATTTTCACATCATGGACCATTGCTCATTGACTTGCTTTGTTAACGGTGCTGCTTCAGCTTAATGCTCTGTCTCATCTGATTATAACATGCCTGTTGGCTGGGCTCAAGTGACTCTCTTTTACATAATCCTCTGAGTTCTTTTTTCATCTTTTTTGTCTGCTCCAGCACTATGTATGTTGTGTATCACTCTGGTCTTAATTAATGCATTTGTGAAGTATTTGTTACAGATCCTAAAAATGGATTATTACCTGGCACTTAACTGAAACCATAATGAATTTGATTTAAATAATATGAAATAATTTAAATAATATGAAATAAGGCCAGAATGCATGTCTTTTTACATCAACAAATGGAGTCTTTGCCCTTTGCTCTATGTTCCTTGACAGAAAGTGGTCATATACTGTTTCCTATTTTGATATTATGATTTCAGGAACATCCTTTCTGTGGTTGCCTGTCCATCATCATCTTTTTCATCATTATGTCATGTGCCGGTAGTGTATTGGTGTATTTTTTCAGCAGTTTGACATGTTGCATTATACCAAGTTAAATATTTTACCAATAAGGAAAATGTTTTTGATTTCATTTGAAATGTAACCCTTTTTGCTGAAGTAGGTGAGACAAATCATGGCCTCATTTATGTGTAGTATCTGACATCAGGGAGTGGGAAAGAATGGTCCTCATGTCTTTTTTAGAACATGTATCATAATCTGGAAATTTGAAAAAGAGTCCTGCTTGAGAAGAGTAAGAGTGTAAAACATTGCCTTTCAAAACCCTGTTGAGAAAATGGAGTCCTGAAAAACTGGTGAATATTATATTAGTATTTCTTATACTGTATGAATCACATGTTTTAGTTGTCACAGTGCTGCCTGATGCCGTCCTATTAATGGAATGGTTCTGAAACCTCAGATGAGAGGTGTTGGAAGTGTTGAATATTTGTGTGCAAACAGTATCATAATGGAAGAAAAGGCATAACTTGCATCTCCGATGCCATTACATACATGTGGAAACCATGACCGGACAGTAGTTTTTAATAAAAAAGAAATCAGACTATCCTCTGCACTGATTTATTTCCTTTGTCTCTAATCTTATGACAGTTGGAGACAATAAATATGTGTCTGCATCACCTCCCTCTTATTTCCAAAGAAGGATTTGACTGAAAAAATGGTTCAGATACCCAAAGTACAAGTATTGTCTTGTTTTAGTGTGGTTGCTTGAAAGAAATTTTAATGCTTCAGTAGGGGAATATGGTCGGGGCTCTGTTGGAGCAATTGGTTTTGAATGGGAGAGAAAAGCAGGGTGGTGGGGGGATGGGGATTAACTCTTACATCTTTTCTGTTTTAACTATACATAATTTAAATGCCCAATAAAAAGACCTTGATCAAAAATGGTTCAGATGCCTTCAAAGTACTTCTCATTAAAAGAAAGCCAAGAGAAACCCCTATGCTTATGAGGTATAAAGTACAGAAAACAGGCTTTTGATTGAAGTGAATAGAAATAGAGGACTGTGGTGGGGGGCAGGGGGTTTCAGGTGACAACTCACTGATCACTCAAAGACACAATCAAGTACAAAACTGTTTTGTCAATATGTCTGTGTAGTTCACACACGGTTAAGATTTTGCAAGGCTTGCTTTTTCAACAAGTTAGCCTCCATTTCAAGGATTTGTGAGTATAGTGTTTGTTTCATTTAATAATAAATGAATTAATATTTAACTGAATTAAATTTATTTAATTTAATTTTTTTCCTCTGACAGTAGAAGGCATCCTATCTGAAATAATGACTTAAGTTCACAGTTAAATCCATTAATACACAGTACTTGTTCATTGGTATTACCACTTTCTCCACAGAAACACCATGAAACACCGTCAATAAACCAATTTACTTCTGTCGTCCTGTGATTGTCCATTACGTCATCTGTGTATTTGCTGTAGTTGTGAACTCTGGTAGCTATTGAGTTTGCTGCAGTAGATTTGTGGTTAATATGTTAGTGATATCACATGAAGTATTTCCTATGATCGTTTCTGTGTTTATAAACCTCTGATTTTGTAATCAACAAAGTGAGCCAACATTACAATGTAAATTACATCTCAGAGCATCTGATGCTCATGGGAGCAGGGAGTAAATAAGCTATTTGAAAAAAAAATCATGAGGCTATGTGATCACAACAATGTGATAGAATATTTTCTGAATGATTAAACAGACATAGACTGTTAGACTTGTCACATCTTATCTATTTAGTCATAAATGTTCAATAAAAGACACTGAAGACATCTTGGTCCTGAACGGGCTATTTGAGGGGCTGTGAGGGCAGATTATTTTAAATCAATGTGAAGTTTCAGAACTCATTCAAAGTAAGTAACATTTTGCTATTCAAATGAGCAGATATTAATATTATGATGACTGCTAATGATTATTTTAAAAACACTTCATATAGGAACATTCATTTCCAGCGTAGCTCTTTATCCATTAATCAGCCTGCTCAAACATGATGATGTCTGTCCGTGAGAAACACAATCATCTTCATTTGAGCAAAAAAGAATAAACAGAGACGGCAATTACGGTTTTTGAAACAGGATGTGAACATAAGCATCCATAATTTAAGGAATTAGCATGGGAACATTGAACTCCAGTTACATGCAATTTTGAGATATCATCTATCCTGTTACTGGCATGCTATGTTGATACTGAAGCTCCTAGGCGATTACAAGAATTTACAATTCTCTGTCTCACAGTGACACATTTAGCCACGTTTACATAAAGAGGGAAAAAAGGAGGAAAAAATGTCTCTACACTACAATATAATTTTTTTGGAAACATTTCAAATTTTTTGTCTGCCACATTTCCGCCATCAAAGAACATTACCAGCTTTAATACACCTCTAAATGATTATGCATGTCCTAGCATTATGCGCACCTGCAAACCACAGTTTGCCTGCACAAGAGAATTGTTAATTGTGATGGCAGGATATATATCAACTGTGCAAGTATTGTACATTCCTTACTTTGTCAGTCACAGAGGCTTGTGGAAGTATTTCATGAGTAAAGGAGTTTGCAGCCAACACCTGCCACCACATCTGATTGAGTGTAGTCACCTACACAGCTTTGGAATGACAATAAACAGTCACTGCTTTCGTGGAAATCTTTAAAATGAGTGCTGTCAAAACCTTCAATAATTTTACTAAAACGTTTGCATTTTTTGCTTTCATTGTTCATTTCCATTCAGGGCACATCCAATAGAGGAAATAGAGGAAAGGATGAAAATTGCATCCTGCATCAAACAGTTCATTATTTCGTTTCTACACGGTGTATGTTTAAGGCAAGTGCTTTGTGCAAGTTGCTATGCAATTCATGCAGATCTATGCAAACTACTGTATTTTGGCAAGTGAGGGGGATCATCTTCAGGAAAACCAATCACGACTGTAACGAAAACACATCTTTTCCTTGTTTAGTTCATACGGGGTGAGTCACACCTTTAAAAATACAGCTATCTCCAGACAGAAAACTTCGGAAAAACGATAGCGTACAACTTGTCGAAGATGTTTAGATCTTGATCATAACCACCATCTTTGGAATCCATCGCGTTGGTGTTGCGACAGTAGGGGAAATAAAGTCATTAGGTTTGTTACGACAGTACTGGAAATGCCGCAAATACACTATGTGCAAGTTGTGTGTTTGAACAGCTCGTTTTATATTGAATTCGTGGACTAAATCACAAACTGGAAAGTAGTATTTAAACCTTCCTCAATTTCTGCCTGTCGTGAAACGGCTAGACGTAACTGTAGCTCGGTTAGCTATCTAACAATTACGAATTGTTTGACGCTGAATTGGCTTTGGAACGATGGACTCACACTCGTCTGTAATAATATTGCAGATCTGTAACTAGCTCGCTTTAGATGCGTTAATATTAGCTAGAAAGATAACTTAGCTCGCCTGACTAGCCTGCAATCAAGATGCAAGCTATGGCTAGCTTCGCGAAAGCCGCGATCAAACGACAGTATAGTGACTGTGGTCAGTATTCAAACACTTCGACTGTTCTTCGTGGACGCGAAACCTTTGATTGATCATTTGCTAGTCTGGCTGGGGAGGAGAGACAGCATTCCCCAGTGAGGAAGTGGGATGTGGCCGGACTGGATGTTGTGCTGGTGCTTAAGAAGTGAAAAATCACAGACAGTGTCAGAGTGAGCTTGGGATCTCAAATCCCCACCTTACTAGCAGCGAAAAAGCGAGCGAGATAGCTGCATTGTATCGCATAGTTGTAATGTTAGACTTGAGTTAAGGTGTCTTCATGACTGAACGCTACAGGATTTATGTCTAGCTAGACAGCAAAATGAAGACTCGTTTTTGTCTTCATCGATTATGTGTCGTGGGGATCATGTTTATCGTCTAAAATGACATGTATTTTATACGTGTGTTATGATATGATATTCCACAGTCTTTTAACGATGTGGCATTAGCTGGCTAGCTAGTTAATTCTCAAACCCATGCTTCAAATTTCAACTCGGCGCCAGATCATGGACTCATCTCTTGCGCTCGGAAGACTGGAGATCAAAAGTTCAGTAAGACAGGAGAGTGTCAACTGCGGACCTGAGAATGAGAAAAACCTTCAGGACGGATCACAAGCGCAACTGAATGGATGCGTACCGCTCTCTCATCAGGTAGCAGGTCACAAATATGGAGTTGATAAAGTAGGTCAGTATCAAAACTATGCTTTGAATTTGAATGTGCTAACATGCCTTTTCTGTGCATGCATATTTAATTTCATAGCTTCTCACCTAACTCAGTTGATGTTGTCCCCTCATTAAAACAGAAGCATATCTAATGAATATGAATGAATACAGTTTGTGCACAAAGCAAAATAACTATTATTGCCACGACACCGGTAAAATTCCAAAAAATATAATGTCTGTAGATTAATAAACTGAATGATAGTTGGTGCGATTCATTGATCACTTAGCTTCTGTACCAACCTGTGTCTGGCCCTGTTGGGAGTTTGTTGTTCGGTCAAAGTCCGGGTTTGCAAGATAACCTGGCCATTTGAAGTGAATCGACTCAGGAGTGTTTCTCTAACACAGTAGCACCCAGTTTGTAACTTACTCTGTATCCAAGTTACTGACAAAAATGAGAACGGCAACATTATCTGTTCAGTTATTAGTTGTTAGTTTTTACTCAAAAACATTGATATCACTGCGGAGACGCCATGATACAGGCAGTTCATTGCACTCGCAAATGTATTAGTAACCGTCTCCATGGTAGACTACAACGGCGTGCAGATGTGCAATTTCAGAGCAGAATTTAAATTTGCCTAACATTGCCAGGCTTGTCGGTGCACAACCACACGTGTCTTATCTATATAGCAGCGTTTAATGAAATGTATTGATGAATTTAGTTATTTTCAAACAACATAAAATATACTCTCACCACCAATTATTTTTTTTATTTTTATTATTTATGACCCTTATTATTTTGATAGGAATATTGTGGAAATATTCTTCAGTTTGAAGACAGAACCATATGCATACCCATTACTCATGGCATAGCTTGTTTCAGTGAAGACTTGTGCACTCATTCAGAACTCAAGTTTCACTTGAGAAACCCCCCTTGTATGAGTAGAAAGGGGTGTGCTGTCCTGATAAGGGGAAATTATTATACCACATGATCATAGAAACGACAATGCTGTAAAAAGAGTAGTACCTTTTCATTTGAAACTGTTGTTTTTTGGGTCAGTAAAAAAATCTGAAAGCCCAGTGTCAACTGGAACAAAAGGGGACATTTTCAATCCCCACTGTGCAGAGAACATATGATTTTGAATTTCAGGTTGCATCTTATCTAGATATCCAATTCTTAATGATGAGTTTCATGCCCTTCCCACTAAAATATGCATGAATGTGGAAGAGCCTCCCTAACAGGTTTGTGGCCTCGTTTTCAACAGTGGCCACATAACCTGCTTGTGCAAATTACCCTAGGGAGTTGATGAACAGCTTGCTCTGCCCATCAGCCCAACCCCTCCCCGTTTTACTGGGGCAATCATAGTTCGGCTGAACAGCTTCAAAGTCCATCTGCTACTGTATACCTGATCCAGGTGCTATACCTAATCAAAGTGGTTGCTATTAATAGCTTTTAGAACACAGTTCTGATCTGGGGCATGGTGAATACTTCAGACTTCTCCCAGTTGTCTTTAGTGTGATTGGCAAAGCAAGGTCAAGATATGTTAATTCAGATCAATTGGAAGGAAATGGACATGAAAACTTTTTTTTTTGTCTTAACTGTGGTGGGAGGAAGTTGGATGTTGGATGCTATTGTGTATGAGTGTTCAGGCATGTCCTTGGAAAGGCCATTGTCCAAGGAGAGTTCTTGAGATGGGTGATCTCTTGCAGTAGGTTTCTAATGCAAGTGAACCAGTGCAGATTGTTCCTGTTTGTGTAGGATGAATTAGTGCATCCCTCTGGTACCTGACATCCTCCTTATTACACATGGTTTAGCAAAGGTGTTCACAGTTTAGGCCTACTTACAGTTCTGTAATCCTGTCTAATGTGCAATGTCCTTTTACAGGGAAACTTGCATTGCAAATGTTTTAACATATTATCCATTTGTACAGATAGATATGTAATGAAATAATTTAGGTTAAGTACTTGGGATCTGCTGTTTAGATGGTCAGTTCCTCAGTCATGACACCACAACATGTTGCTGTCCAAGGAGGAAGGCTTCGCATTATCCCACCAGCCGGGTAGCATATTGGTAAGGTGCAGGACTTGTGTGGTTGCTGGTTTGATTCTGCACTGGGGCATTGCTGATGTACCCTTGGGCAAGGTACTTAACCCACAATTGCTTCAGTAAACATCCAGCTGTATGTTTGGATAACATGTAAAAATTGTAACACATGCAAGTTGTTCTGGATAAGAGCATCTGTTAAATGACAGTAATGTAATGTAATCCCTAAATCTGACCATATGGTGCAATACCCTATTGTCTTCCAACAGGTATTCTGCAGCATCCGGATGGCACTGTTCTGAAGCAGCTGCAGCCCCCTCCTCGAGGCCTGAGGGAAATGCAGTTCTATAGCAAGGTACACTGTGAGCACCTCACTCTGTCCGTTCTCTAATGTCTTATTTTATGTGGTGCACCTTATCTGAGACAGACGTAAACAGAGTTCCAATGATTTCCATTCTATCATAGTCTGATATATGTACTAATTTCAGTGGGTGTGATGCCTGAGGTTATAGGTTTCGTCTCCTTTTTTGAACCCTCTGTCACCCTCTGTTTTCAGGCTTTTCTGACTTGTTTGAAAATGTAATTCAACACAGATTTATAAATGCATTTGTATTCTTTCATGATTTCTTTACCAGTTCTTTGGTCATCAAAGTCTCACACAAACCCAAGATTGCTGGTTCTGTTTTTGTGCGTTTATAAACTGGTAGTTTCTAGTGTGACAACAAGTAGTTACGCATATGGTTTGATGCCATGCAGTTTTATGTCCTTACCTTACAACGTGGGTATGGTTTGAAAGCCAGTTAAATGTTTCAGACACAAAATGTAGCGTTTGTGACCACTCATAACAACACATTAACAATTAAGCTTCAGTAACTGAGCAGAAAACTGTGACTTTGTATAGAAGACATGTATACTAAACTTAAAATACTACTTGCTGTACTACTGTGAAAGCATTAACGTGGCTGCTTGTAGTTGTAATTGAAAGTGCAAGAGCACACTGTAATACCCAACTGTTCTGACATATCAATGACACATTAGCTCTCCGGGTTCATAATCATGAATGTCATTTATCCAGATAGTTCACTGTCTGTGTTTTGGACAATATCAGCTGTGATTTCTATGATACTATGGCAAGTAAGGAGAAAGCAACTTACACTTACTATAGTGGTTATATTGAGTCCTGTCAGATAAAGGCAATCAGAATCCCCCTTGGAAAACCATCATAATGCTGACCAGTGTGTAGCCATTTCTAGCAGATGAGATCTTGACAGTTCTGCTCTCTCCTTCATGCGATTGAAAAGAGAGAAATGGCACAAGCTAAATGACATTTCAAGAGACCTCGGGCGTGGTGGTGAGTTACAGACCCGAGAGACCAAGGGAGGAGCATGTCAGTGACAACGCTCTGCTTAGAGCTGACTTAATCAAAATCAGCCCTTGCCAAACACCGACGCAGCGCTTATCATGCTCTCTGCCACAGTTGACAACTCGCAGCAGGGGCTTTTATCTGCTGGAAGAAGGAACTGAGACAGATTTAAAGGGGTTATTTAGCCAGCTCTCATGAGAAAATCCAACCCCTGCTCACTTCACACATGGGTCACTTCTTCCTGGAACTCTCTGTGTTTATTTGTTTTACTGGTTCTTCCTTGTTTGCTCTCCAGTCTGGGTGTTTAATAGTGTGCCTCGAGGAATTCACTCAGTCTAGACTGAATTCTACACAACGTAAATAATCTTACACGAAGAGTGTCCATGTGTCTGTATTTCTGTCATATGTGGCCACAGCATGCCATTTTGTCAGGTAAAGGCATGGAAGGGTGAGACCAAATATATCTGAGTTTGTTTCAAGGGGGGTGTCTCCTTAATTTTTGTGTGCATGTGCCAGTCTGATTTTGCATTGGTTGACATGTGTAATGACACCATAATGGGGTGTTACTATGACTATTGAAGCTCAGTTATTTTATTGACATTACAATCAATATAGGGGCTTAATGTGATCAGTGTGGATGAGTTATTTTTAAAACCATACAAAACAAATTAGAGTTGGCATGAAAAAATCTAGCAGCAATACATTTCCTTTTATTTCTTGCTTTACAACACCACTCAAATAGTTTTTGTTTTATTTCTTGAAAATGTTTTTAGCATGTGCAATAGGTATGTGCAATGGGTGTGTTCAACATGTGTGTTCAACATCATTTATTGACCACTGCTTGAAATCGAGTGGACAGAATTTGGGTCACAGTTATGCAAACCAGATCACCATGTTTATAAATTGATATCCCTTAGACCAATAGCAAGCTTTCAGTGTTATGCCAATGTGCCAATATGCCAAAGCTGTGCAGCATTTCAGTTTTACAGTAAGGGTAGGGTGATTTAAAAGTCTGTAAAAATTAATTCAGTCATTTTACAGCTGCAGTCCACTTGATCAGGATGACAAGCAAAGTTGTAATACTTGTTTATAAGGCCAGAGTCTTCTGTTATTTCACAACAAACAAGTGCTAGGACTGATTGGGCTCAGCATGGTCCAAGCATACCGGCACACTTCCTGTCCTTACTACAGTCCCGGCTTTTCTCACCAAACAGCAGCACTCCTTTCACTTACCCCACCAACTGTGAGATAATGATATGGAACATTCAACAAATTAAAAATGTGCCTAAGGTTCTTTTAGCCTAATAAGGGCTTGGAAGGCATCTCTTGAATGCAGATTTTTAGTTGAGGGGTTAGGATCAGCAAAAAAAAATGTAGCTAATCCTAGTTAGCTATATATAGAATCAAGCAATCAAACTAGCTGTGCTTCCTAGCTGAGATTCTCTGACTTCATGTTAATGGAACACCACCTTGACTGGAAGCCACACCCTCTTGTAGTCCTACAATTTATTAGGAAAATAATTAACAAATGATTTTCTGGTTCTCTCCTGCTGCATATGGAGGCTATACCAACTAATTACTTACATATTGCGTAGGAAAGTCACCAGGGATATAGACAGTTGGTTAATTGTTCCTGTCTATTTGGTTGCATGAGCTAACACTGAATATTGTATTAGTCAAAGCTAAATTGGACTAAAATAATTGCCGTTGGGAGCTGTCATTTACCATCACCTTTGGAACAGTACAGTTGCATGTTTATCTCACAGTGTGGAGGTTAGTTTCTAGTTGCCTCTAGTAGTGTTGTTAGTCATCAGTGGTATTTATTTATTGATTGGTACAGACAATTCCATTACAGTTAGCATTGATTTCTGTTTGTTTTCTGTAGGTTTTTTTGGAGGACTGCAGTGACCCATGCCTTCTAGACCTTCAGCGTTTTCTGCCAACTTACTATGGCACCTGGTCTTCACCTGAGACACCCAATGGTAAAGTTATGCCCCAGAGCCTTTTGGGATGTAAACAGTAGGAGGATGATTTTTTTTGATTGTTTGAACTGCAGTGAGCTGAAAGACTGTCACATGCAGCTTTGAAATCAAACAAAATTAATTTCGTTACCACACCATACACGGAAATGACTGAATTACTTTGTCACAATGACATACTGACAGTTTCTGCGATGCTGCCAGTGAGTTACATAGCGGGTGACTGCTGCCATTCTAATGAAACGCTGTCAAGCTTTTGGAAGAATATTTCATTAGCACCTCTGTGGGTCAAATCAAATCCCATTATACCAAAGCCCATTAAAATTGAGACTTTTATGGTTTTATGTGGTCATGTTTTGAGGACTTGTGAATATTTTACCATCAAATCTGTTGACTATTACCTTTCTTCATTGCTATTTAAAGAGAGTATTTACCTCCTGAGTCATTCTTCTGAACTGTAGCATGTCTTCATCATTTAAGCCTCACCCTTGGCATGTAAAAGCCTCCAGGGCTGATCTTTTACAGGTCTTATCTTTATAACCTCTGAACCCATTATCCCAGTGCTTTGCTTTGCCTCTGATTGTTAAAGAATAACCAAGTGCATCTCACTGAGTAAAGAGTGTGCATTGATCTTCAGCTTTTGCTTGTTTTGGAGCAGATGTCCCTTTGGCCTTAGATTGTGTCATTCACATCACAAAAGGACTTTGAAATGCATATGTAATAAATAGTCAGGAAAGACAATATATGCACTGTGGGTGTATCGTTATACAACACCAAAATGTTCATGTCACAGACTTTATCTTTTAATTGGAAGACAAGGTGGCTAGCCAATGGATAACTTGTCAGGAAAAAAAATGTATGTGTATAAAAAAATCACTGCTTGCACTCTACCGGTAGTGTAACAGTAAGCTGATTTATTAATTTATTGCTTTTACTACTGTGCTCTTTTTGAGAAAATGCATCAAAAAAGGAATGCCCATTGCTTGTTTTCTTTTAGTTTTCAGCAGTGAATGCTCAGAATGAACAAGTATGTTTGTTGTTTCTCAACTGTAAACATTTTGCAATCTGTCCGTACTGGCACTTAGCCCACCTCGGGCAATAGCTGTTAAGTGTGGCAGCAACATTGTATATCATTACGTTGTGCGCTCTGACTAGTGCGTACTAGGTTGCTCACAGTGAACTGACAGAAGCTCTCTGTGCTGTCCAAGTCTCTGACTTAGAGCACTGTTGGCTGACCTGTGCTGAGGCTGAATGCTGCCCTCTGTCCCTTCCTCTTGCTCCACGATCTTCTCCTGCCTGCGCAACTGCAGATCTGTACCTGAAGCTGGAGGACGTGACGCGCAGGTTTGTCAAGCCGTGTATCATGGATGTGAAGATCGGCCAGAGGAGCTACGACCCCTTTGCCTCCCAGGAGAAGCGAGAGCAGCAGATTAAGAAGTACCCTCTGATGGAGGAGATCGGCTTCCTGGTCCTGGGCATGAGAGTGAGTATCCACTCCTCCCTCACCCGGAAAAAGTGTTCTCTTAGTTAATATACATTCTTATAAAGAGGGAAAATACTTGTACATTTACTGACACTGGATCATGGCTTGTTAGGATCCCGCTAATATAGCAAGAAGTGTTGCAATATTTCGTGATTTTTTTTATTTGATGTTATCGATCAGAACATTTTTAACTGCACAGTATGTGTTGGCAAATGATTATTGGGCAACCCTATTAGCCAGATAAAGACAGTCCTCTTCAATATGCAACACAAAACTGGGGGGGGTGTAATGGTAGCTGTGGAGCTTAGCTGTGTGCCACAGGGCCATTGTGTCCATGGAGCTCATTTCCAAAGGACTCCAGTGCTTGTGTTTCAGTAGATCCTCTACAAATTTGTAAGAGAAGGTTGGTTTCTTGGCCTCTATGTGTATAATGTGAATGTATTAGTGTTTGGCAAGAGCAGTTTCCCCAAGGTCAAACAATGGTCATTTCACTGTTAAGCAAATACCGTTCCCACCACTGAACCTATTGGGAGTTGCAATAGCCTGTTTTTACAGTACTGACAGAGGCAACCCTTTTATTTTTTTAAAGCGTGACTTTAGATGGGGTACCTTACAGATGCCTGTATCTTACATGTTATCATTTTATTCAAGTGGCTTTTTACCCCAGCAATTCAGGCTAAGTGTCTTGCTCAAGGGTACAAAAGCAGTGCACAGAGAAATGTCACATCTCTCTGCTCCATTTGAAAGAACTCAGACTATTAAGAAGACACAAAGACACATGGAATTTAGGAATTCACTTATGCTCCTTTTGTGCAGAGATCACTGAGTTGAAAGTGAATTTAACAAAGCTATTTCCCATCAAAAGTGTTACTGTGTAGATAACCTTTCTCCTGCGTGAAAATCACTTCCGCAATTGTTGGAATGCTTGTCATTTTTTGCAAATGCTGCTGGATCGACAGTCTCTTTTCACTGCCTGTATCTCAGAAAGACTAGAGGAGGTTACCTTATGCGCACATCTCTGAACAATGGAAGAAGGTGTGATTTAGAAGGACCGAGAGCAGTGAAACAGGAACAGGTAATTTATAGGGAATATATTATTATTATTATGATGACAAAGAAGGAAGATGAAAAAGATGAAGGAGAAGAAACTTTTTGCAACTTGCAGTGCAGCCACAGCCTTAACAGCCTTAAAATGAGGCCAGTACAGTCTAGTTGTTACAATAATTTGACAAAACTAGAGTAAATAAATTGCTTAAATTTCACTGTTATTTTATTTTTAAAAACCTCTTCATCTCCAACTGCTGCACCATTGTGATGAAATGCTGGCAGTCAAACTATGGATATCAAGTGAATTAGGGGTCAGCGTATAAGTGGTGTAACTTTCCCCAGTTCCTCACATATGCAGACATTTATTACATAATTTTCTTTGAAGTTATTACATTATCAGTAAAAAATTTTATGAATAATGCAATGACCATTATTATTTTATCTGTTCAACAACTTTACTGCACTATCCAGTTTTATTAAATGCAAAATGTATTACATTATAAAAAGTTATTATCCAGAGTTATTATAGTGCCAGCTGTTACACTGCTAACAAATTGACTGCCTCTCTGACTTCCACAGCAAGGCCACTCCCAAAAGGCGGTGGTGCTTGATATTGGCACCTAGAGCATCTGCAAAGGAGTGTCTCTGTAGACAACAACTATTCCTCAGAAAGTATTCTGTATTTAAATGAGCCCAGGTTTTGCAGAAATTTGGCTTTTGCAGAAATACAAAGTATACATCAGTAGATTTCGTGGAAGATGAGTGGGATCACAAATCCACTGTTGTTATGCATATAAGACTCTCAGGGTGCGGTAGACAGGTAGAACGTCCAGTAATCATCGGTTCAGCCACCACATGGACTAGGTGAAAGCTTGTTTGAATGAGAATATTCATATGAGATACTCAGCTGTGAATGGTTGTATATGCAGGGAGAGGCCTGTCCCGGGACACTCTGTACAGCATTGAATTGGGGCATTAGTGTTCTGACACGTTTGAATTATTGCTTATGCCACGTTTACAATAATGCTTTGCTAGAGGAAGGTGATCAATCAAGATGTAAGGGGAAAATCGCAAGAACAATTCTCGCCCTCTGAGAAACAGCTGCTATTTCAGCCATTTTTTCCCCCCCAGCCATTTTTCAACTTTTCCAATTGTTTCGCAGAGGTACAGAAAACAAAGTGCTGAGATAACAGAAACCAATCCCCACACACACACGCCCCCGCAGTCTGACCAGATACAGCCCTATCTCCACCGACCGGTCCTAAATCTGTCCGCAGCCTTCAGTGGCAAAACTCCAGTGAGTGGCTGCTCTCAGTGTGAAGTAGTCCTGTATTTATATTTTCAGTGTTCTGTTATTTGTCTTATAGATGTTTTTATTTTTGTTTTGCGGAGTTGGCTGTAGAACACAAAGCCGCTCTTGTCGCAGTGCCGGTGATGAGATACACAAAAAATACTGCTGCCATATGCTCCCAGTGCCCTACAGTACCCTTTTCATTTCCCCAGTTCATTGTGGGTACGTTAGCACAATGGAAAGAGGCCTTTCACTTTTCAGAAAGGCCCATGTCTCTTTTTGTTGAGCGGTTAATTGTACGACTGAATGCTGTAGATCTGGATTTTTCAACCTTTTGCGATGCTGGAGCAACACACAGAGAGACGAATGCTGACAGAACCCCCTCCAGACACATCACAGTCACTTCTGTAAGGAATCAGCAAGCTGTTATTATGTATTATCTGCCATTTTGTCAAGTTTATGGGGATATACACTCTGTAGAAAAGGGCAGCGCAGCCCTCAGGTAAAGACTGACAGATGTTGCTTTGATGACCCACAGTGCGAGTGGGTCTGTGTCTTTTTGACTTTACAGATGAGATTTCCTCTCTGACCTGTTGCAAATCGCTACCCAGTATGCACTCACGGTCCCTGCCAGACTGCTGGTTGGATCATGTAAATATCTGTGGTAATCCTGCTCAATAAAGTTACTAAACACTGACACTTCTGGTCAACCAACTAGTATACAAGTCTGGATGGACCCATGTTACAGTACAAATAGTTATTAAGATGAGGTCAGGTTTGGAGTCACAGGAAAATATCATTTCCTATTGTGTGCCCTGGTTTTAAGAGGCCTTTTCCAAGGGTGAGGGAATAATTTTCAATTTCACCCCCACTGGCCCTGGGTTTTCTTTTTTTAAATAATCATTTATTATTCTGTTTGTAAAAATGCACTTCAACAAATCAAATGTGATTGATTGATTGATTGATAGATATCTGGTGTTGTAGTCCTGCATTGATGTTACACCATTCCCTGTCTTGCTGTGTTACAGTATCTTTCTACTTTATTATTTCATTACCTTTAGCTGTATCATTTACTTGCATTTACTTATGTTGTAATGTGCCCACTAGGGGGGGCCTCCTACCTTATTTAATAGCCTCAGAGAGTGTGTCTTTCTGAATCCTGAAAACAGGGGCCTTCTGCAGACAAGGGAAGTTAAGCTTAATATCTGCATACATCTACATTGTCCCACTGTTTTCCACTTTAAATGTACTTTGTATTCATAAATGCTTCTATTGTATGGCCATGTTCTTATTTTACAGTATGCTAGAGAGAATTTTTTGTCCTTATGTGAGAATGGGTCTTTCCCATGATCCCTTCACCTATGTTTTAATGTTATTGAGGAGAATTAATTTTAATTCCCAACTGAACAATGGTTTTCCTCTACGGAGTGATAAGAGCATTGCTTGTAGGATTTTCTCATGGAAAATAGTAAACAGTTGGGCTGTGAGAGCTTCCTATGACATCTGACAATACTGAGGCGCCTGTCTCTCTCAAACAGTCATTAACCAGAGCTCGACAGTCAGCCCATGGGATTTGGTGATAGACTAATGGAAGAATGCAGCTGGTTTGGTTGAATGAGATGACACAGAACAGATGTCCCCTGTCCACCAAGTTGCCAAGAAACCTCACAGCTCTGTATGCTAAAGCAGCTAGCCAAGACATGTCACAGATATGCCCAGACCAGCACATATTTTAGAAATCTCACAGGTTTGGGAGGACAGTAAAATGGTCTGTCTTACCAGTTGCATAGGCCTTTAAAGGGTCAATTGAATAGCAAATTGTTAGACAAGTTGGAAAATGAATGCTTGCTCTCTCTCTCTCTCTCTCTCTCACTCTCACTCTCACTCTCACTCTGTCTGTCTTAACCCCTCTGACCTGCCCCTCTCCTTCACCTAGATCTACCAGGTGACTTCAGACAGCTACAACACGTACGACCAGCATTATGGAAGAAGCCTAGTGAAGGACACTCTCCAAGACGGTAGGATACTTCAAACAGGTGTTCAGTGGTTAAGCATCAGTTGAGGACTTTTCAAAAAGGACCATTGAAATTACTCACTCATTCCAAAATCTTAAGTTGACATTGTTCCTGAATTGAATCCTGCTTTATGTTTGTCAAATGTCTGCATGTTGGAAAGCTTTGCTGTTTCGTACTAGTGTCAATAAAAGAGAGTGGCCTTTACCACACTGCATTGAGCTGTGTAACGTTTGCAACAGGGGCCATTTTTAAGTATTGAAGTATTTTACAGTTAAGCATTTGATGAGTGGCAGATTTGAGATTTATTTTGAGCAGTAAGAAGTGCATATTAAATGACTTGTAAACAGTTGTGGACTTGCAGTAAACAGAGATGCTGTATGCTTCACAGCAAGCCCGGGTCCTTGTGTTAACTACCCTTGTCTTGCCTGCGACAGAAGCAGCCATCTGGCTTATTCAAGTGAAAACTGTTGATTCAAAATCTCATTAAGGATCAGGGAAAAAAGATTACTGCATGTGAATTGATCTAGAAATGAAAGTGATTTGGGTTTGGGTAACAGCATTTTCTGTTGAGTTTGTAATAATCTTTGCCTTTGTCATTGTCTACTTCCTTGTGTAGTGTGTACTTAATAAAACTAATAAGACCCAGTTACTTTGTAGAATTCTAAGGATGAAACAATACATTCTGTAGAACTTTGTTTTAATCAAACCTGAAAAGCACACAAGTGACAAACATGGAACATGAATGGAATCTTCTCTTATGTGAGAGATATGCTTCTCTGTCTGATAAGTACAATTCAGTCACTCTCTTTCTCTTACTCTCTCCTACACCCCTGTAGGTATAGCCAAATTCTTCCACAATGGGAGCACTCTGAGAAAAGACGCCATCTCTGCCAGCATCCAGCGGGTCCGGGAGATCCTGTGCTGGTTCGAGGGCCAGAGTCAGTTCCACTTTTATGCAAGCTCTCTGCTGTTTGTGTATGAAGGCAGCCCGTCGGGGAAGACGAACGCCTCCAAAACAGGGAGGGTAAACAGAGGAGTGACGGAGAACAACAACAACATCCGCGCAGTTAGCCCGGCGGAGAACAGCCAGGGCCTCTCCAACACGTCCAGGCTGCAGAAGGGGGACTTCGCTCACCACGCGCGCGAATGCCCTCAAGACAATGGCATACAGAAGTGCGGTCCGCAGATCTCACTACAGCTTCCCAACGGCAACAGCCTCAGCGTCCGAAGTGAGACGGAGGAGAGCCCAGGGGAGCCGGGCTTGCTGGTGCACAGTGGCGTGGAAGTGCGGATGATCGACTTCGCCCATGTTTTCCCCAGCAAGACCCCAGATGAGGGCTACATATACGGGCTAAAGAGCTTACTGTCAGGGTTGCAGCAGATCCTTGACCAATGAGCTCACCAGTTCTCCTTCAGCGTCAGTTCTCTTCTAATGCATTTCTTATTAACTGGGGCCAATTTTAAATGGAAAAGTTTGGAATAGTCTGCACTATCAGTGGTTCATCACTTCTTTGTAATCCTTAAAGACATGCTTGTTTTTTTAATTTTAGTCAAGGTTTATAACCACCTTACTCAGGTAAATTGATACACACCCATATTTTAATGGTCATGTTGCAGAGTTGTGTCCAGGGTGGTTTTCCCTGCTGTGGACTTGCAAACGTCGACTTGCAAACATTTTATATTGAACTTTTATATTCATACTTACGTTGAATGGTTTTACAGTTTGTTTGGCTTGCACATGAGAACGCGGTGTAAGTTTGCAGAGAGACGGGAGTTTGCAGAACTGTGGTACCTGCTAATAAGAGTTCTCTGTTCTGGAAATGATCCCAAAAATGAATAGAACTACTGATGATTTTATGTATTTTAATGTATTTCCATTAGGTGTAACCAAATAACCAGAAAGCATAGGAAAATGTCCTTTTTAAAATGTTCTTTCAATTATGTACTGTATTTTCTAGTATTTTCTGTGATTCTCTAGAGGTGGTGTGAGTTATTTTTATTGGATATTGATTTTGTTCCTCCCTCATGCCTATTTATTAATAAGGCTTTATGGTATTATTTATCTGTGGTTATGATGGAATATGGCAGGTTTTATTTATTTTTCCAAAACCACAAATGCTGCCTGTTTGTAATGGAGGGAGACAAGCTTCTAATAATTTAATGGCTGAGGACAGAAGGTGTTGTCTGTCACACAGAACTGAAATTGTCACATGTGCGAATTCTCCCTTGTCCTCTGTCTGTGGTCATTGCTGAGGGTTTGCTCTCTCTGTAGCTGAACTGGTGGCTCATTGGACTCTTCAGCTCTCTTAGGCCCTCTGAATTTAAAGTGTTGGAATGCTTGGTTTCACAGCCAGCAGTTTCTGGGCAGTTTTGGTAGATAGTTTTTTTTGTTTTTTTTTTTTACATGATAGATGCCTGAAAGAAAGAATAATTTTCCTGTGAACACGTCTTTCTGAATCTGAGAGCTTATCCAAGTTACATACAGATATTTATGGGAAGAGAAATACCCTAATCAACACCAATGTTTGTGCATTCAACTATCAGACAGTTATTTTTTAACCTTTTATTAAAGTACAAAGGTAGGCATAATATTGTATTTTAAAATAATTAACGGTAAAATACTAACAACACCAATTTAAAATAAGTTTATTTTTGTAGAGGTGCATTTAGGCTGTACCTACAAATCATCATTGCAATTGGTTCAATCTAGTTTAGCCACTGTACATATAGATAACTGAATTATATGAAGTTGAATAATTTTTCCTTCTAAGATAATGTACGGTATTACTGCCAATGTTATTTTTTTAAGAATGCATTATTTTGTAAAACTGTAAAAACTGGATATGTAGGATATAGCACAGGATAAAAATATCACTGCCTTATATGTTTGTATTATTGGCCATATGAATTGACAGTGGTCATCTGCTTCTGCTCAACAGGAACAAAGTTCAATGGCAGCTGTGTCTATTATCAGGAAATGTCAAGTTAAATAGTTCTTTCTTGTGTTAAAACCTGGCCCTAAAAATCAAAATGGCCCTAATGTGTAGGATTTTTTAAAGTTTTACAACGCTGCAGTACCACTTTTACAGAAGCGTAATATCCAAAATCTTACTGCAACTATTTGTTCCAGTAATGAGAAAGTTTAAATGTGTAACCCCTTTTTGTCAGTGCTCTTACATATTCTGAGAATAACCTACAGTATGTTCTTGAAAGCGGTTTCCATCGTAACACAATAATTATGTAGTGTGGTCAGCACCTTGGGGGGGATGGCTAATGACTATAATGCAGTTCTCCATAGAAGCCCTGCTAATTCATGTCTCCTGAGGAGAGCCTAGCTACAGCAAAATGTTATTCCCTATGCAAAGTAAAATACTGAGCAGAACATTTTGATATTTTTAAAAAAAGTAATGTCTGTGGCATGGAACAGATACCTCTTGAATGCCAGGGCAAATTGTCTCTGCTTCTCTTCAACTTTCTTTTGCCAAAACTAAATGCCAGTGTCAAGAGGACAAAGCTTTGGAAAGTACTGTAAGTAAGTGTGTGTGTGTGTGTGTTTGTGGGTAGGGGTGATTTACAATGACTGCAGCTGACTTCCCGTTAAAGGCATTTTGCCGTCAGTAAAATCGTATCCCCAGGTTTACATTTTGTGAATTTTTTCTGGTTAAAAGTGTATTCATGCAATGAATATTCATGTTCACAACACTATGCTTTTTAAAACAATTGTTTTGTACTTCACTTTTGTACTTCTTAATTGCATTTAACACACTGGAAGTTCATCTGCAATGCAAGCCAAATATTCCTTCAGCAATTTTCTCTAATCATTTGTATATGTGGTTTTAGCCTGAAAGAGTACGTTTGCCATTACTTGTTTGCTATATGTGACTTGAGCCGCCCTCTCATTAAGTTAAGGATGTGTCAGGTGATGCAGACCTTCTAAAATATGAAATGAAAAAAGATTATACACATGATTAAGTTTAGTTTGGTGAAATATTCTCAGCATTTGTGTGATAATTTCATCTCATGGCTTAAATGTTTTGGAATCCTCCATTTGTCATAAACCCTGGAATCTCTTCCTGGTGTGTTCTGGAATATGCAGTGAAGCATTAGCTGTGTGTGTATGCTTTCTGTGCATCTCTCAACCTCCTCTCTATTCCTGCTGTGTCCTCTTGCCATAGAGGAAAGTCTTGTGTTTTGTTTCTTATATAAACATACAAATGAAAAGACTATTCTTGGATAATTGTTCTCTCCTTATTGTAATCCAGATTAAACTACACAATTACCTAAAATTATATATTGAATAAATGATATATAATATTTAGATAATGCATACAAAATGGCTGTATATTTGGCAAAGTTAAATGACTAATAAATCATTCTAACAGCTGAAGTATTTGTCTGCTTCATTTGTTCAAGGTGAAAATGGAAAAATAAGAATGGCCTCATGTTTCCTAGCACAGGGCTTGAACAGGCTGCAATGTTAGGGGTGAAGAAACATTCTGTGACCCCCTTCCTCTGCAGAGACAGGAATGTCACCCTGAGTCCTTTTTGTGGAGGGGGTGTCCAGGCTGCTGGTCTTTTGTGTTTTTGGACCCAGTGCTTAGCTGTTAGCAGGCAGTGACCCACCACTCTCAGGCGTGGGTGTCCACTACAGAGGCAGAATAGCAATGTGCCTTAGCAGAAAGCTAAGAAAAGCTACTGTTGTGTTTGCCTTATCACACACATTTTTCAAATCCACACAACAGCTAGCCTAAATGATTCCCTGCTTGTTGTAATTGAAATGCAGTGTAATAGAGGAAGGCCTTCAAAAATAACCTTAACCCACTGTGTCAGGTTCGACTGCCTCTCTGCCTGTCTGTCATGAAGTGATACTTGCAGATTAAATGGTGCCTGCGATCTTTTAACCGTTTGATGCACCCATAAACTCAAGGGGGGCTCTGTATTTGACTGTCAGCGGGGCTTAAAGACACCGATAGACAGCCGATGTCGATGAAATGTCTGGCCCAAGCTCCCCCCGCTGCAGGCACGAGTCCGGCGGCTGCGTGCGATTTATGGGGTTTCTGAGGATGTGAAAAGCATCTGAATATTTTATGATATTGCTGTTTCATTTCGATGCGAGGGGGCCTGGGAGAGCACAAGTGTTCATTAGGAGAACAGGAAGCTGAGTCGTATAGGAAGGCTGCTGGCAGTCAGCAAGGTAGATGTAAAGACAGACAGCTTGTCCTTGTGCAAGGACAATGAACTGTTTAACCCTGAAACAACCCTTTGCTGCCTTTACTGGTTGCTGCGTGACAGTGATGATGGCCTACACTGTTTTATTCTGGTGGATGATTACCTCCATTGTTTTATTGTATCTTCCTATTGGACGCTTTTAATTTTGAGTGTGCCTACCAAACTTCTGTAAGTCCTACTTGTCTACCCCGTGATACTGATGAAGGCTTTTTATGCTGAAACATGTTTGTTTTTGACAATACATATACACTCTCTTGAAGAAAAATGTAAGATTCTGTTTTTTTTCTCAATGTGTGTTATACACTATACCCATATTTTCTTATTCTGGGATATTTTAACAGTATTGCACATTTGTCCATCTCTGACCTGGAGTTTGTGTTGTATTTCCTTTGGAAAATTATTTGAAATCTGATTGATAATTTGAATTAAATCTGGAGAAATCTAAAATATTATCAATATTCCTCTTGTGCTGTGCCTTGGTATTTTTTGCTACAATGTGTTATTGTTGTTGTGCCTGCTATATCTGCACTGCTCCTCACAAACTACTTTCCCCTTGGGAATTAGTAAAGTTTATTCTTTTCTCTTCTGCTGTATCTATTCGAGACTTCATTATCCATTTTCTTTGAAGTGCTCTGTGGCAATGTCTGCACAGAGCTCAACATCAAATAAGATTTGATTGACATGCTTCTGAAATGGAAAGGTTCAGCTGTAATCTTTGTTTTGGAGGAAATCCTTGATTTGAGTATGTGAGTCCAAGTACACCCCCTCCCCAACTTTTTTTTTTCCCCCTGTGCTGGGATGATACTCTTTTAGATTTACCAAGTGTAAATTACTTTGAAAGAAGGCACTCTTGTGTCCTCTGCAGTATACAGAATGTCCTCTTGATGGCGCTGAATCATTTCATGCCACTACCATGCAGGACCATGAAATAGAGCACAATGGCCTTGGTGAGACTGCACAGAGGAAGCTAAATTATACCCAGTGCCTGTGGAACATATTAATACCACAGATATAGTAGTCTTAAATGCAGATGGATAATACACAATCTTTGTGACAAATTCACAAGCATATGTCAGGTGCCATCATATTAAGAGCGTGATTTATCTTTGCACATAAATATGCACTATATTTTCCGTATGAGCGGATAGTTATTTCCCGGCAGCCCCTGGCTGCAAAAGAACAGTAAATCTGATCTGGTGAGAGTCTCTGTGGAGATTTCCCTCCCTTGCTCTTAATAATTGAACCTTATAATTTACTTCTCGTGCCCCTGAATAAAAAAAGAACGACACTGCACTAACACATCTTGCATTAATGTGATGCATTACGGTGGCCTCTCTGAAAGAATTCCAATGCCCTGTTTGTGGAGTATGCCTTCTGCACATCTTTAGCATGCTTTCTGGGGGGCACTGTAAAAGGAAAATTAATTGGAACTCATTCCTGACCCTTACAAATCACTCTACAGACTTAAATCCGTGTTAAGTGGCCTATATGTGCGTATTGGGTTCTTTGTGTCTGCTGAGCCCTTACAATCTCCCAGAGCAAACAAATCAAGCCAATTACCACCAACCTCAAAGAGCAGTACACAGCAACCGCTGAAAAATGATGGGTTTGTTTCGACAAAAAGTAACAAAAAGTAACAGAAATAAAAGTCTTTTCAGTTTAATAAGGGAGAGAAATAAAATATTTTGTATTTTTCTACCATTTGGGGCCAATGTGCTTCATGCTTATGCCAAAAGATTTCACTGTATGATACGAATTTGTTTAAATTTCCCAATGTATCAGTCAAGTTAACTTTTTAGAATTCACTTGAGAGATAGTAAGTTGATTAACTTCTATCAAATTCTATTCTATCAAATATTTATCTACACAGTTTCCTCATCTTTTTAATTGTTTTTGTGCTCTCCGTAAGCAGAGAATCCAGTGAGAATGATCAATCTTGCTTTGGCATTGAGAAAATCTTCCAAGGACTAAAACTAAAAAAAGGAGAAAGACCTGCATGTAAATCACAGCAGTAATAAGGTAAATTACTGCTCATTTAAACATCCGTGTAATATATTGACAGATTGCAAATCGAAACAAGCATTGCACTACAGCTTCAATATAATTCATTTTTTATATAATATTTTTCTGTACTTAATGGTCATGCATTGGTAGCACTTGCTGCACGCTACACTGTAGGATTTTTTTATTCAGCAATGGAAGTTCAGCTGAATTCTGCTTGATGTCTGGCCAGGTGCTGACAGTGTGATTGCCTGAGGCTGTTGCCAGAAGCAGCTGAGAGCTTCTGCTCCAGGCTGAATCCAGGTCTTTCTGAGCTGAGCTCCAGGGGCAGCACAGTGAAACTGGGCCATCAGCAGCTCAACAGGTCATCAGAGGACCTCAAGGCCGTGGGGACCAGGAGCGGGGGCTGAAGGGGGTGCTTCACAGTTCCCTGCTATATTCTGAGAAACAGCATTGCTCTTGACAGGTGCCAGCCACTTGACTACAGACTCCTCACGCCTTGGGGTCGCCCAAGGGGGCCCCAAGAGACAGTGTGCCCCCCCCGACTCTCCCGACAGCAACTGTCTATTCATCCATGCTGAGCTCATAACTGCAGAGAAGAAGCATCAGCCTTCAAGATGTATGCATTCCTTCATCCACCTGGCTTGAGCAGGGAATTCACTGGGGGGGACCTCTACCCTGGGCTCAGGTCCATCAGCACCACTGCTGGACAATAAAGACAACGCAAACATCCCCAGCTGTGATTCCCACTCCAGTTTGTTTGGTGGATCCCCTGCAGGTGAGCACAAAAGCCAAGAAGCCGTGTACAAAACAGCCAACATAATCCATAAGTGGCCTCATGAAAGCAGAGGTTGCTGCCTAGTCTCACATGCCTTCCACTCTGTCAAACACACATCAAACACAGGTGCATTACATCGCATTCTCCATTCAAGTTGTGTCTTTTTCACTACCCCCACCGTTGCAGTCTGACATTCTCTCTTCTGTGCAGTTGCATGGTACAGTTTCTGTCCTTTCATTCCCACGAGAGGAATCCATCAGTGACTTCACAGATCAATCCACAGGCCTGCCATGAATTTTATACACTGTGTAATGCTGGTATCAAAACACACATGTCAGTCATTGTGTTAGCGTGTCCATCATTGTGATTGGAAATGACTTGTTTCTGGTGAACTTTGGTTACCAGCAGATGTGTCATGGATGAGAAAATCCCTGTGGCCCCAAGGTGTCAACTTATTATCATTGAATTTCACATTGCTCTCTTCAAGAGGACATCAACTGCCATTCAGGGTGCTCCCGGGCACACCTCCCCGACCCCTCCCACACCCCTACATTGTATACACATGTGATCTTTTCACCAGGAAGTGTCACTTCAATTCCCATTGTAAACGCTGCCTGATGTATGTTGAACCATTGGAAAACTGAGGCTGACACATCAATACAAGGCGTAGAGATCTGGACCACAGAAGACATGTGGCAGAGGGAGACTGGAAGACAGTTGTTTTAGCATGGCTCTGCAGACTGTTGAGGCTGGTCTGCTCAGCTGTCTCGGAAGGATCCATAGTTCATCTTTCTGCCCCAGCGCTGTGCTCAAAATACATTTGCACAGTGCACACACATGAATGCAGCTTAATTGCTTACATTTCAGAATGCACTCTCACAAAGAAAAGTTATAGAATGATGATTATTATGTAACCAATGTTCCACTGAAGCTCCATGTTCACATCAGGGGGGCAGGTCTGACTGATTCCATACTACCTCCTAACTGTCTGATTTACAAATTTGATTGTTACAATGTAAATAGTTACAGCATTACCTGTCATTACATGTCAGCTTCATTACATTAATAAAATGGAACACAAGCTACAATTACCTCTAGCTATAAGATAAAATAAATAATCCCTCCTGGAATAGCTGGAGGACAAAGCATAATATGATGACGTAAATAGATAATAGTAACAGGTCAAATGGTCACAGTATTTAATATAATTGTGAGCTTCCTGGAAATCTGAATGCTCTGATAATTTGGGTGGCAGTTCATAGGCCATCTTTTCTCTTCATGCTAGTCATAACATGATAAATAGATGTCAGAATTCATCAGAAGAGATTGCAGGCAGTGTTGTGATGGAAGAGCTGTCTTCCATGTCAGTCTAAAGCTGTATGCAGGCTGAATCTGATTGGGTGAAATGATTGCCTGGCCAGCATAGTTATACCCTCTATCTTCTGCACAAGCTGTTTGGGAGGCAAGTAAGTAATATAATCCAAAATCTTAAAAATAGATCCAAAATATTTTTTAAAAATCTTAAAGTGAGTAATATAATCCAAAATCTTAAAAAAGATATAAACTAACAAAAATGATGAATGATGAATCATGTTTCTGGCTATTAATAACCCTCATGCACTGCACCTAATCTAATCAAAACATACCCTCTTCACATTATTAGCTTGTCTTTGGTTTACATGGCCCACAATGCCCTGGGTACACCTGTGACATAACTGGCCAGCTAGGCCATAGGTTCTGGTTGAGGACTGGGCCGCTGAGCTGTCCTCCAGCAGCCAGCACAGTAGGTGGCGGTAATGTACCTTTCAGCTGGTTTGCTGCTTTTAAACACGTTTTAAGTGGAAGAATCGGGCCCCCAGGAACATGAGGACAGACAACCGTCCCTTCCTGGTCCGCATGACTCATAGTGCAGCATATGCTGGAAGAAAAGCCAATAGAATCTGCCTGGCTCCCGCACAGATGAATACTCTTGAGTGGCAGGGTATTTCACTGACTCTAAATTCCACCACCCATCTGCCATTAACTTTCCTGTCTCACCAGACACGGGACGGCCCGTTTTTCCACGCTGGATTCAAACGCCGGGATACACATCCGATCCCAAGCTGAATCAGCATGCGTGCTGCCAGACAGCCGGCACTTTAATTACGCCTGGAACTGATTTTTCCATTAAAAAGCTGTGCCTTATCTGACAGGCATGACATAATAATTTATTTAGCAAAACATTGCATTTTCTCCATATTTCTTCCCTCCCCCCCCAAGGAGATTGGCACATTGCTAGGACACAACTAGAGATGAATTACCTGTTTGCCATTGCCATGCGTTTTGTTTAACTTCTTGAATCTAACAAGGTAATTACTGGCTCTCTTAGGGCTGGTCAGGGGTAAGATGTGTGTAGCAGAGTGATGAGGAACCACTGGGATATTTTATCAGATGATGCACTGTTCAAGACACTGGAGTGCAACTATGGAGACTCACTGACAGGATAGTTTTGACTTGTGAAAATCTGACAAGCTGATGTTTAGGGAGATGAAAGATGTGATCGGAGGGAGAAACTGTGAACCGCAGAGGTGCAAGATTTCCAAATCAATCAACGTTCTCCTCAGAGAGGTTCAAACCTGCCTCTCTGAGTTTTGGGTTTGGTGTTAGGTCCTGAGACGTGTTCCCTCCTCCAGTGATCGGCCCCACCGAGCCTGACCATGCAGCCTTGTCTCTCATCCCTTCACTTCATGAAAAATAGATCAGCTCCAGAAACACCATTTCTATTGCGTGCAATTCATTCCTAAAACAGCTGCCACTGGCACGACTTAGTTGTGAAACGCTGGGGACTTCAATCGTCTAAATACACAACACATGAAAAAAACAAGAAACAACATCAAAGGGAGGCTTTACTCCCTGAATAGGATGCATTGTCAAAATACCCAAATTAATCTGAATATAGAATATTTGTATTGCATTCATAGTTGCATGGTGACTAATGTAAGTTGCTAACACAAATGTTGAATCAGAACAGACTACGCAGGACATGGAGAAATAGTCTGTTGATGCCATTTGACCAGTCACTGGCATGGAAATGTATGGGATAAGTATAAAGTCTTAAAAAGCAGAAGGCAACACAGGGATCTTCTTCATGACACAACCCAAATTGCCTCAGAAAATATCACTAGAAATGGATAACAGAAAAGAACTATAACCTATGTAAGTCACTTTGGATGGATGGATAAATGATAGATAGGTAGATAGATAGATACATACATAGATAGATAGATATTTGATATTCATAGATACTAATGATAGATAGATAGATGGAGAAATAGTAGCCATAGATAGATAGATAGATGGATGATAGATAGATAGATAGATAGATAGATAGATAGATAGATAGATAGATAGCAGTGCCGTCTATCTGCTGCTGTACCCTTGGGCAAGGTACTTAACCCACAATTGCCTCAGTAAAATATCCAGCTGTATAAATGGATAACATTGTAAAAGAACTATAACCTATGTAAGTCACTTTGGATAAAAGCGTCGGCCAAATGAATAAATGTAAATGTAGATACATACATACATACATACATACATACATTCATACATACTTTTTGATCCAAAAAGGAAATTGCCCTGCTAACTGTCAAGCAACTGCACCATTAAAGTAACAAGTTGCAGAATTTCACTAATGCCTGTAAGTGAGCTTCTTGCACATATTGCACAAACAGTACATATTGCACAGTGTAGGAGTGGGGTAGAACAGAGAATCCACTCTGCAGGTACAGAGAAAGGCAAAACACAGAGAATCCACCCTGCAGGTATGGAGGGGGATAAAACACAGAGAATCCACCGGGATGCAAAGAAGATGTTGTCCTGGGTCCCAGACTCATGCTCTGCACAGTGGGCGTGCTGCACTGATCCCCCTCCCACCCCCCGATCCCCCCCCGACTCCCCCCAAGCGCCTCAGCGGGAGAGATCTGGATCACACACATTCAGACCCCTGGAACCTCATAACCCGCTTCACAGGAATAAGACATGCTTTTGTGGCTAAACTCAAAGAGCGCTGCCAGACTCTACACGCCCCATGACAAAAAACTCACGTCTTTGTAGTTGTAACAAAATGGAATCAGAGCGGCAAAACAGAAGGCATCTCATGAGGGGAATGCACAGGGGGGAGCCGCCACCACACACACGCAAGAGTGAGGGAGGCTACAGCATGATCAACCGCATACACATAGGAGCCAGGGAGGCAACTCTACAAGTCACCACACTCACAGGAGCCAAGAACACAACTCTACAAGCCACCACACACACACGGGAGTTAAGGGCACAACGCTACGAGCCACCACACACACACAGTAGTCAGGGAATCAACTCTACAAGTCACCACACTCACAGGAGTCAAGGACGCAACTCTACAAGCCACCACATACACATAGGGGTCACGGAGGCTACACCATGGGCCAGTATGCAAAATAGTCAGGGAATAGGGAAGCAAAACCATTAACAACCACACACACACCAAAGCGACAGGAACCTCACATTGCACACTTTCACACCAACACTTTAAATTGTCACTAACCCTGGAGGGAATCTCAAACGTTTGAAGAACACTTCAATATGGAAACAGAGTGCTGTTACACCCACTGTTCCAGGAATGCAGTGTACAGGCTGTTCAATGCAATTTTCCTTTTAAATGAGAAAACTCAGCCAGGTGAATGAAGTGAATGAGAACAAGGTCACCTGTATTAAGGAGTAGGTTATCCACATTTATGAAGAACTTAATGGTGAACATACACACAGGACATTCAAGGTCATTTTTAATCATATTATTTTATTCAAGTGTTTCAATACACATGGCTGGATTATTTACATATAACTTTTTAAATATTGTTTTCTTTTAATACGTGATTATATATTAAAAATGAGGCAGTTTAGTCTGTAACTACAAAAGTAAATAATTGTAGAAGTAAAAAATAAACAATGCTTGCATGACCAAAAAAGACTAGGAACCAGTGCACGCTTCTCTCATAATGCTTCCCTGTTTCATAATACAGGTTCTCCTACACCTACTTTCCCTCTACTGCATCCTTGTTGTCCCACTGGTGCCAGAAGAAAATGGTCCTGAGTCAGCCTCTCAGTGTTGCCTCCCAGGTTTGCTTTTTCCAGCACTGCTATGTATTTCTGCACCCCCCCCTAAGTCCTCCACCTTGTTCCCTCTTTGTTTTGTGTTCTCCTTTGGGCTTCCCCCAGCTGCTGTTCTAATGATAGCGCCATATTGACTTTGTAAACGGCCGATACATTTTATATTATGAGCCGGGAGTGTTGGCGGCACTGATAGACATTATTCACTAGGCCACACCACTCTCTGATGCCTCTCTGAGGTTCATTGTTCATAGTGCTGCCTTTAACATTATGTTTTGATAAATAATTGTCATTGTCTCTTTGCAATTCTTGTTGCATCATTACATTCCATCGTTATCGATTATGTATTTGCCATGCAACACCCCTTAAAGAGGGTCACAAGTACATCTCACATTTCATATACATTTTCCATTTATACAACTGGACATTTATTGAAGCAGCTCAGATTATGAGCCTTTCTCAAAGATGTGCCCCAAATAAAATCTGAAATGGCAGTATCCCTGCACAAGCCCAGTGCCCAAAAAGATTTTACACCACAATCCATTAAGGATTTACAGATGCCATAATTCCTTTAACTTCAGCAGTGGCACTGTAACCCCCAATCCCCCACCACCACCACCAACCTAGCTACAGTTTAGCTTTATGGAGCTTTTTTATATTGTCGTATTTCTTGCACAATGAAAGCTGCACATAGAAAAGAGTGTCCATGAGTCTCAAATGAAGCAAGCATTTTTCTTTAACAGGGTCTGCTCACATCTCTTTTTTTGGATTTTGAAGACCTCTTCAAAGAGAATCAAAGTACTCTAATTCAGGCTGACAAAAAGCATCATTTATGGAATCATATTTATTTCTCCCTTCTCCGTTGTAAGATGGCTATAACTATTTTCGGTAGTAGTTGTAATATTTTTTTGCTAGCCATGATGGGCAACTGTTCTAAAGAAAAATGGATACCTCATATAACAGGCTGATAGACACTTCCCTTGAGGAACTATGTAACATACAGCATATTATTCAATATGCTGTATGTTACATATATCATTAAAATTAGTCTTAAACCAGTAGAATTTGCATGTCTGCTGACTTGTCTGGTTTGTAACATGTGTGCTCCTGGTCCCATGGGGATTTCTCTCACATGCACTCAGAAGGAAGGGGAGGAGCCAGGTAGTGGGGAGGAGTCTGTATAGGGAGGAAGATGAATCCATCCAGTCGAGGGTGGAATGCCACGTGGGGAAAAGAAGGAGTGTGATCAGGCAGGGATGGTAAAAACCACTGTGGAAGACATGCCTCAATGTATGGAAAAAGGGAGGCAGCTTCCTCTGCAAAGGTCAATGTTAATAGAAACATTTAGATGTGTTAAAAAGGCATTTCTAATTCCATGCCAAGAGGTGTATGCTGCTCTTACTTGTTAAGCTACTACAATGAGGGCTCAGAATCCAGCATTAAGCAAAGACAGTCTCCTGTCAGCATTCCAATAAGGAAAAAAATGGGGGTCTTTACAGCAGTGATGAGGTGATCTGTCATATGAAACAGGGATACAGCTCTGATCTGTGTGTGGCTGTAATATGGTTTTAGAGTGCAGACTATCCTCTAACAGTGTCCGGAGGGGAAGAAACACCTCTCTCTGCTCAAAAGACAGAAACAAATGACCAGGCCATTTGCCATGCCCCTGTTGTATATTTGCTGAAATACAAACTTTTTTTCCAGGGAGTTTATGTGGGAGTATGTGTGTATTTGATTCAGAGAAAAACAGGGGTGATTATTTGTGGTTTTATATGTACATGGTTGTGTGTATGTGTCAGTGTGTGTATGTATGTGAATGTGTGCACACCTGTCTTTAATTAGAACATCCAGGGGTTGGCAATGGTAGCCAGGAAGGACAGGTTTGGCCATTGCCCTCTCATTTTGTACCAGTCTGCTACCTATAACGAAATCATTTTATTCTAGAATTCAGTTTCACTAATAAGACAATAAAAGCATACACACGTATGCCAACTGACAACTGAGCAAAGAGTGTGTGTGTGTGTGTGTGTGTGTGTGTGTGTGTGTGTGTGTGCGCGTGTATATTCTTCCAGAATTCTGTTTCTTGGCTGGTCTACGACCTCTCGAATATTCTCATCTCTTCTACCCATATACGACTACCAGCTTCTTGTAAAGACCTGCTTCAAAGTGTTGCTGCTTGCCTACCATTCAATCAGATCTTGGCCAGAACACTTAATCCTGCAACATCAGGACATCTGGCAACCCCTTCCCTGCAGGGTCACACAGCTTGGTCATGCCGCGTGTGGTGGTAAACTTCCTAGTGTTGTTAGAACAGCAGAGTGGCTGCAAATCTTCTGGCGCAAACCATAGACCCAGACGGTGCATTACTTGACACTGCATCTAGCTTGCCTAACTAATGGAACTGTAGCGCTTTACTGTATGAACACATGTACTGTACATGAAAGTGTTCAAAAAATTATCCATTGTCAAATGTAATATAGAAGTAAGGTGTATGAGTGGCTGTGTGTGTGTATGTTGGGTAGGGGAATGGGGTGAGGGTGTGAAGTTCAGTGGACTGGCCAGTATATAACTGTGGCCTGTGCTTCAATAAAGTCAGGGCTTGAATCAACTGCAAAAATGAGTCAATCCCAGTTATTGGAAAACCCATAACACTGCTATATAAATTGCAGTCAACACATTTTCTTGGATCTAAGTTGGCATTTCACCTTCTTTTAATGTTGACAGAATATTTTCACCCATTGGGAGATATTGAAGAGCATGACATTTTCAGACCAATAGCTCCTGGAATTTGCCTGATACTGTTAGTACAGAATAGCAGTGCAACAATCAAAAATCAATAAACCCTTCTTATCTCTGGCAATTTCAGTAGCAACTTGATTTGTGCACATCCCATGAGCAATGACACAAGGCTCAGTGCTTACCTGAGAGAACATCACCCTTTCAGAAGACACAAGACAATAATAGAAGGGGAATGAGAAACATAGTCCTGTTTTCAAGAAACATTGATGGCTTCCACTGGTACAGCTGTCTATGTTTGAAATGGTGGCTGAACAGAGACTGGAGAAGTTGCCATACATTTTAAATTAGCTTTTGCCACATAACGGGCATGACTGATGCACAGACATCTTAGCCACATGCAATACTTCACTAAATCGTTTCATTATTTCGTTACAGAATCAGCTACAGTGTTCTAGTACTTGAGGAGCTGAGCTTAGCTACATGTTCAATTCAAGGACGGGGCACTTCTGTTGCACCCTTAAGCTAGGAACCTGAATTGCTTCGGTAAATATACAACTGTATAAGTGGATAATGTGTTATAAATGGATCATGGATAATGACACTCTGGCTCTGCTAAGCAAATAAGCAATTTGTTCTTAAGACAAATCACGGCTTGCAAAACACATCCTGGACATAAGCATCAGTATCAGAAGGCAGCAGTCATGAGATTCAAAGCATGTCAACAATGTCAGCAAGCTGTAATTAGCAGCAGTATTGAGAAAATATCTTCTTTTTAGTTAATTGTATTTTTAAGGCAAGATGTATTTCCAGTTCGTATGAATGCTACCCATGCCCTCTCCACAAAATGTCTACATTTAGGCAACGATAAAATGGCCAAATAAGTATGAGTAGAAATCAGAACAGATGCTACACGTAAAATTAAGCAGACAAATGACCATAAGTTCAGCAACTCTTTAATGATGACAGGATGCCATATCATAAGATGAGAAGGGCAGATTTTTTTCCCTCCATCTTTATTGCTTCAAACAAAATTGGAAATAAATTTGTCAGGCAGAAAATTTAATGCCATAAAAAAGGCATAGTACTCCACTGCTACCATCAAAATTAATTGTTAACTTATAATGATTTGTTATTGAAAGCTTAAACCCTTGATGAGCATTTCTTGTATCACTTTTGGTGTCTTGCAGTCAGTACTTGCATTCTGGGACACGTTCATCTTTTCCTGAAATGATTGTTGAAAACCATTATCCTTTACTTTGAGTACTATCTCCCTCTACTTTCTCATAGTTATTTCCCCCACGGCTGTGGTGAGGGTCCATCAATAATTCCTTCCCAAGAGAGACTCGCTCAGGTAGAGAAAACAAAGCTGATGACAGTGTCTTGGCTGTCAGAGCCCTCAAGGTAAGCAAACTTTTCTATACATACTATACATCATCTCTGAGGTGCAGATGACCCACAAACCCGGGCCACGCCTTGCTTTGTTTCAGGCAGGTCCAGTTATCACCTCATAGTCTGTCATCTTTGCTCCATTAGTCAATTTATCACTCATCATAAAGTAAGTTTTAAAACTGTTTAAAACTACACCACTTTTACAGCCTATGCCTGATTTATTTCCTAGACTTTGAAGGGGCAGTTTGGAGCAGAGTACACTGATTTGGACTGCAGTGTTTCCACAGTGAAGGTTCCCATCTCCAGATAAAAGTGTCTAGGACACACAACCCCATGGGAAATGCTGACTAATCAAAGCAGCTCCTCTGATAGGACACTGAGTGAATGTGATTGGGGAGAAACTGCAAGAATGGGAGCCCTATAAAATGCAATCTAGCAATGCATCCAGCAAACAAAAGTTCTGTTTTGTTATAATGAGCTGAAAGTATTTAATGAGGGAGGAGGATGCTACACATTGGTGAGACCCACCTGGTGAGGTATGGTAGCCACTTTGAGAACAAGAATATTACTGTAACTCAAGGCTGAGGTGTCAAGGGAGGAATTGAAGTAGATAGTTATAGATGGCAAGGCTGAAGATTTTTTCAATAGGATAATGCAAATGAAATGCTTAAATACACAGACAACAGGGTGGGAAGCATGCCAAAGGTGATATAACAAACCAACAGAGAATTGCGTACAACACCTAACATATAGGTATGCTTACAAAACATACTGTCAGATCAGCTTTTAAACCAGTGTTCATCAAACAGAAGCGTGAAATAATGAAATGGCAAACAGAGCCACAAACAGGGCCGACGAGAGTGCCCTCCTTGTCTCCTCTCTCGCACATCTCTGTAATTACTTTCCATTTTCCATTGCAGCCCTTTAGAGAAAAGTAAAGATTAAAACCATTTTATCCAGCAGCTTCATGGTGCCGAGGTTTTAATTACGAGGAGCAGATTCAACATATGCATTAACACAAGTGCCTTGGCTTTGCAAGGGGGCATAATGGGCCAGAACTAATGAAGCAAAACCAGTAACATCAAAGTGGGATGATTTATTTAAAGATAAACAGCGCAAAGTCGTAAATGAATTTGCGGATACACCATATAACCTCCTGAGCTCAGCCTTGTGCCCTCTGCAGCCTCTACATCACAGACAGGCGGTCAGCTCAAAGGTGAATGTCCCGGCCTGACCACACCATCACATCCCAGCGGCTATTTCCATGCCATTTAACAATGCAGGCTGTATTGTAGAGTTAGAGCATACAGCTAATCCAGCATTTGTTTCTGATTATGGTTCCTGATACCCTGTTGAAATGAAGCATAATGCAACTTTTCTATTTAATGATCTCTAATTATATGCACACACACATACACTCTCTTTATCTATTAGTGATGGGTGATGGGACCTAGGGTAGGACACTGTGCTACTTACTTAGATGTGCAATAATATAGGACACTATGACTCCAGTATTGGTTAAATCCAATGAATTCACTGGAACATTTAAATGTAATAAGTATAAAAATGAAAACAAAACAGAAAACAAAACCAGACTCTGTTTCTGGAATCAAACTTGCACTGTGTTGTTTTTCTCTAACACCCGGGGCTGCACCTCAACACAATTAACTTACTAGGGACAAACAGAAAGGGCAACATGGTTATTAGTCCATTCCCAGGCCAGGTTCCAACTGGATTCTTAGGCAAAACAGGTCTGCAACAAGTCTCCTCCAAAACAAACACTCTCAAAGCTTCAGAGTCTGTAATGGTACGGCTTAAATAGGGGATTGATGCGGGAATTCAGTTCATGAGTACGCAGTTTCATCTATCTAACAGCTCAGGTGATTTCTATTGCACCATCTGGTGGAGCCATCACACCCTCGTATCTCCCCTTTATGGCTTGACCCCTCATTTCACCACAACATAGCAAATAGCATAGCATATCCTCGGGAATGAGGTGTGGAGAAATGTACTGCCGACCAATAAAACTGGTCTTTGTGACCGTGAGCCCAGGTGTCACACCAGAAATGAACCACAGTCCATTAATGTCAATGTAAAATTTGCACATTAAAGATTAATGCAGACCATAATCACTCACAGGAATAAGGCGATATTAGACATTTTCCCTTCTATTTTATGAGGAGGGCGTGCACCTTATTCATAATACTGTAAAATTGTTAGGGTCACTGTTCTGATTTTAAATAAGGATAAGGATCAAAGCTGTGAACCTGAACCTTAGCTCACTGAGCAACCCAGTTCTCCAAAATGAGGTGCTAATTATGTGCTCATGACAACCCTAATGACTGACGTTACCTTCCCCAATTGCAATGACTCCACTGCACTCTGCCCATATAAACATAAGCAGCAATATCACCTTTCCAATGGACATCAGTCCCCAGAATGCCAGAACTGAGACATCTGCAGAGTCAGCTTTTTGCTTTTTAGGAAGGTGTGTGTTCAGCAGTAGAATGATGCCAATACAGGATGAGTAATGACCAGGAATAAAGACATACAAGGGCAATGGGAGCTTACTAGGACTGGACATATAGTCAATACCAATAATCATAATATCTGAAACTACTGGCCAACATACTTACCATATTTGCTTTAATATATTCTGTAACACTGTCCCTTAAGGAAAAGGTAAAAAGAATGCTGTTCTGAATGTTAAATTCTCATCCTCTGAAACAACTCACAAAACAGGGAAAAACCCTGTGTCTCTGAATCTCAGAGGACACCAGCAGCTACTCCACCAATACTTCCTGTTACCCGGGAGCTGCCTTCACACAGGCCCACTGACAGGGCATCCGCAGCAGCTGCAATGATTATCGATGAGCTGCAGTGGTTGCCATGCCTGGCAGTGGGGCGGGGCCGGGGGTGGTTCACAGTTCTGCGGCACTCCTGGTCTATTGTGGCTGAGCCTCTGAATGATACGGGCATGGTGGGGGGAGGACCCCCTGCACCCATGCCAACCCCCTCTCCCACCCCCACCCCTGGTGTCACAGATGCATTTTGCTGTACTTGCACAAAGGCAAATAGAAATATTACTGCTTCAGTATTTCAGTTTAAAATCTGTGAGATGAGGGAATTTACAAAGAGTTGGTGCTTGACTTGCGAGTATTTGCACCTGCTCTTGTTCTCATGTTAATGGGTGTGTTTAGAAAAAGTAATATGATAAAAGAAGCTAGTCACAAGCTCTTTATTTAAACCTTTTTGAGGTGATATAAACAACTTATTTGTGACCACACAATCTAACAAGTAAGGACCACAAGTCAGTGACAAGTGTGTGAAAGAAAGACAAAGTGAGAGTGGTTGGTGCAGCTAACTCTGAGCGAGTAGCAGGTGATAGCAACTACAGGCAAACAGTATGCCTGAGGTACAGACCAATGAATTTTATGGTATTGCCTTAATGCTAGGAAAGCACAATATATTTTCATTAAGAAGTGAATGTTTATTTTTTTATTTCATAGAAAGGAAGTAGATGTGAACAGGTTATGACATAGCTCCATTGCATTTTGCTAAAATAAATTTAAAAAAAATCCAAATGGGTGAACAAAATGAGATAGTAATAAAACAAATTACATTAAAACAACCCCCTCCCCAAAACAGCCTATTTCCTATTTCCCACTTGACCCAACAATACTACATACCACTGGTGAATCACTGTTATCCTGATAACAAAAAATAATAAAATAATAAAAACCTCACATTTGCTTGACATTAGTAAACATGTCTATAAAACACATAAACAAAAGGACAGGTAAAATATCAATGTCACTGTAATATTATGCACCAGATTGAAGTCTTTCAGAAAAAGATATGTCACATAAAAATGAGAGCTGAAAATAGCCAGTGTGATATTTCACAAGTTCAGCAGTCTTTATGCTCGATACGGAAACATTTCTGAAACCAATAGGAGAACAAGTTCCCACTGCTATTAAGGAAAAAAACAAATTCTGGCACCCAAAGCATTTAAGAATGACTTCAGCAGAAACAACTTTCAAAAGACTTTGAATAGAAATTGCATTTCACAAATATCAGTTTGAACATGGGGTTAGGGGTTGTTCTTTTAGGGAACAGGATTAGGGAACACATCTGGGCATTTGGATTTTTGTTTTGCTTCACTGTCATTGACCCTGAACTGAGATCTCAGGTCAGGACAAGAGCTTCTCAATAAATCAGTGGCCATTAGCACACAGATTAACCATTACCTCAGGGAATCATGGCTCTTTAATTATCCATGTGAAATTAAGGTTCGATAGGAGGACGGTATGTGGTCATTTCGCCTTTTTGTCATTGGAATGAATAATGCTGTTATTTTTCAGAGGGCAATCTCAAGGTCATACAAATGCTCTGATTATATTTGTTCACCAGGACAGGCACACATTTTCTTGGAACAGACATTTCCTCCTGAAGAAGAAACTGATACCATAATGCTAACTCATTTCCTCATTTCCTTCTACACCTTCTCATTACAGTGCAGTTTCTTCCTGGAGTTCAGAAAACCTCTGCGAGGATAGGAGTTTGAAGATATAACAAATTTTACTTTGGGTATGAATCCAATGTTAAGTTACCCTCAGACCTGTCAGTTCATTCGAAGGAAGTCTGTTCTAATGATTGTACTTTCAAAACTGTGCAGACCAGGTGCAGAGATGCTGCCTTTTACAGGAAGTGCTCATAGATAATAGGACACACCTGCTGGTGGTGAGGTCGTCACTTGCGCCTATAACATAATTAAAAGCAAAAATCATCCCCTTCACCTGAACTGATCTGGATCCTGACTGAAAGACCAGAGTTTCATATTTCCAAGTGGCTCATTGCCGAGATCCCTTACTGAAATCCTAAGTAATCAAATTGTATTTGCCAGTCCCCATTATAAACATGCAGAACCAAGAATTAGATATATAATAATCCTCCAGCAAAATTTTATTTAAATCCAGTGGCCTGAATGTAGCTTACTTCCCATAAATCTTATCTCCAAGCAGAGGTTCTCTTACATTGTCTGTGTTTTTAAGGCTGAATTGAGTTGCTGTTGACCACTGACATTTAATGAAAATGGAAACACTGAGGGGTAAATTTTGTAAACGCTACAAACAAACTAATGCTCCAAACACACTGCTTTGGTTGGTAGCGCATGCAAGTAATTTCCCACCTGCGGAGAATTTATAGAGATTAATTATGTAAATGAACCTGGTCGCGAAGAAATTAAATAATTCCCAAATTTGTGTGAGTGACCTGATAACAGGTCTGAAGCATGGATATGCAAAAGTTTTCCAGTTACTATTTTCTAGGTGCTGGCCTTTTGTTAAATTTTAATTGGTTTGAAGTCTGAATTTGCTTCATATGTAAAAATTAAACTATTTTAATTTTTGATTAAGCTGAAACAACACTGATGGTGACGATGACAGTAGTGTTGACAAGTAATGTCTTTTCTTGAAAACCATGCTCAAAGTACCTACTGTTAAACTCATATGGGTGTTCATATCAAACTCCAGTGGTTCAAGTTGTTTAATATCACAATGGTACTTCTTTGCACCATCACTCATTTTTTGGATGAGAATTTTGCTAGTCAAATCAACCCATTTCACACATTCCATTCCATTCCACATATAAATAGACATATCTTTCCTGAAGATGAAGGGAATCCAGCTAAATGTCCTACAGAATTAAAGATGTTCAATTGAACAAGGATGTTGCATATCAATATAATAAGAGGCATAAATAAAATATGTCAGATAGTATGACAATTATATGCCGAAGTGGGGCTTATTATAAAATAGGTAAGGTCCCTAATCATATAACATTCATATCCCAATGCATGATATAGGGTAAAATATTCATATACTGTAACCCTCTCCAACTGAGGGTGCCTGCATAAAAAGAGTTCTTCTGTTCATGCTGCAAGCTTGGCAGAACAAATCCAATTCAAAACTGTCAGGGGAGTTTGTAAAATGCTCCTTTTGTGCGAATGCGTGGTGATAGAAAAAACTGACTGCTGAAAACACAATGCCATGCTTTATGTAAGAACAGAACTTAAAATGAAATTCAGGTTACACTCGTGAACTGCTCTGGCTGCACGCCACAACAGCAGGTTGCTTTGAATCTTTCAACGTTTTTTTCCTCTGCTTTTCAGCTGTTGTGTCAAAGCAATGTTCAATCACATTTTCTGCTGGAAACACTTTATGGCGGTCTTTATCCTCATGGTCAGGTCCACAGCCGCCATGCAATTACTCTACCTGAAGTCTCTGATTTTCTCTGACATGCACTTTATGCAACCTTTTCCTACAGATAAAAAATATTAATACAACAAATCTCAGAATAAGCAAAGGTCATATTTTACGATTTTTGTCCTTCCATATATCCCTGCATAACTAGCATACCTGCAGCATATTACGTTGTCACTTACAGCATTCCATAACAGTGACGTGAGCTTGTTCAGTAGCACACATAATAAAAATGTCCTCGTAATAAAAACAAAAAGCCATCATTTGTAAGAAGATTACATTAATTTAATAATCATATCTGTGAGTCACCTGATTTAATTTGGCATGAAAACAATGTCCTTCTGCATATTTTTAGGAGTAAATATTTCCTTCTGAAGTTCAGTTCTGAAGTTTCAGCTTAAATAGATATGTTTTGTATTGGATATATGTGAATTAGTGAGAAAGGTTGTTTGTAATTTTGCCAGAAATTATGATGCAACTTCTTTTATTGACTTTAAATCATATTTTTGTGTCACTGGTTTTCCAACTTGATTTAATGTCTGCATCATATGTTAACTTCATTTTGGTCAAAGCCACGAACGCTGATTGCGGAATCTTCCTATGATGCTTATTCTTCATTTGCGACAGGTAGACATGTTAATGTTTGGGAAAATCTCTAGCATCAACCCTTCCCCCATAACATCTGGACTGAGGACCCCTGAGTCTGCAAAAAACTGGAAACATGCTGAAGTATATTAAAAATGTTGTAAGTTATTATTAATCATATTTCAGACATGTTCCAGCCATCTGTTTCCAAGGAAATGACTGTTAAAACTGCAGTGTTGATGAATTGGCTTCAAAAAGAATTCAGGAATATGATCAGAGTCACATGTCCTGAAAGTGCAAACACTCTGCACACAAATGTAAAGGATACTTCCAGGTTTTGATCAGTTTGGTTTCTTTCTGATATTGTTTTACCTTGCTTTCCATTAAGCATTCAGTCCCCTGGCGTTCCGATGGGACAAGACAGGTTTCCCCTATCCATGAAAATATTTTCACCTCAAAGTGTTCTACTGTCCTACCCTACTTTTGTCGAGGAAAATTGTTCACATTTAAAAATGTTCAGGCATACTTTTCAGAGTAAATTATAAATATGTCCATCTTTAACTGTTCTGCTAACTTGCCATGCCATGAAATATCATACATAGCAATATCATTGCACTGATGTAGCAAAAAAAATTCTGTCTCTTTGGCTTGTAGAGTATGTCTGCTATCAAATGTGCCTGGTGACTAGTATTTGCACCTAAGAGCACCTGCAAGTTTGTTTTAGTGCCAAGATTAACTATTTTTAAAGTAATGCATCTATAAAAGTATTTCCATGTAGAATCCTATTTTAAAAGCACCCCACTATTGCAAGAATATGATAATCTCCATACTAATAGTAACAATGGAAAATACTACATTTATCCTTGAAAAGTAATTGAATAGTTGTGGAAAAGAACGATCTGATTTTAGTCTCCCATGCCAACATCCCTTGGGCAGTATTAGGAAAGTAGCTCTGTATGTGGCGATAAAGATGGTTTTAGGGCATGATGTAAAAAAAATATTCCTTATTTGCGGCTGGATACAAGTTACATTGTCTCCTGAAGTTTTCACTCCTTGTTTGGTTCCCTTGCAGCATTTGCTGCTGCATTTTGGAGTCATCACTGCAGTCATATGGATTAATTACTTTAATTACTGTGGATTATTTAAATTTGCCCATAACAAAAATTACATTGTCAATAAAGAATTTAAGCAAGCAGCTTAGCTTCCTCCAAAAATACAAAAAAGTACTTCAGGAGTACAGCACAGTTAGACAGCAATTTTTTTTTGCTTAAATGTAAATATTTATTTATGCAAGGTATCATTATGATGAAACAAAAATATATGTAAATATATACATTTTTAATATTACTATATATTTTTATATTATTAACATACACAATATATATTTAGTATATATTAAAAAAGGACATAAAGAAAAATGGCTTTAAAATATACATCAATGCATGCAGGTTGTATTATTATTTTGGGACACCCTCATCCAAAGTGTACAAAGTCTTACAAAGGCATCACCTGGGAAAGAAACATACAGCACATTTTATAAGAACTGTAAGAACCTAGCCACAGAAAAGTAAGTATGATATCAGTGATAAAGCATCAGGCTACTAAAGAGTGGCAAAGAAGCACACACCCAAATGCAAATGTATGTACGGTGCCTCAGATGGTCTTAGGCAAAACCTCTCCTGATCTAATAGAATCAAATGTGTCTTGCAAAGAATTGTAAGCACAACAATACGAGCAACAGCGTACGCAAGAGTATGAACTTTTTTTAAACATACAAAAGCAAATTTCACTCCATACAAGGGGTGTGGAGGTCTCAGTGGCGGGATGTTGTCGTTGGAAAATGAGATGTAGTTAATACCTAATGCAATTAAAAATTAATGAATTACATCATTCATTAAGATGTGATTAAGTCAGAAAAGCTAGGGTTTGAGTTTTGAGTTGAGGTGGAGGATTTTTAGTGATCCTGAACTTCTGCTTGTTGCAGCTTGCTCATTCCACCACTGGGGGCCAATGAGGAAATGAAGCAAGTTTGGGTTGCATGACCTTGTCAGGTAGGCACTGTCAGGGGACAAGGGGAATTATTTGAAAATTATTTGATAAGAATCCTTGTCGTATACTGTATTCTGTCTCATCCTATAAAAAAAGTCATTGCCCTGTTGGTCACTCCTCTTTGGATATAACTAGTATATGTTCTCTTATTTATAGCTTTTTTACACAAGAAAATGTACATGGCCAACTGTGACCCATTTAGCCAAGCTCAGCAATTACCTGACAGTCATTTCATGTGGCCGGTGTGTCCCATGGGATTCACAATACTGGCATTCGAATATCACAAAGAACATGTTCTTTTGCCTTAGTAATTAAGCTTTCATCACAGTATATTTCATTTTTAATTGAACTTCTACTGTATAAAATGTAGTCTTTGGCAGGCAGGACCCAGACATGTGGATGTATACTATGATTAATTACCCCATGATATCACACCAATGACTTGTTACTGGAATATGATTTTGTGAACTGACTTATTACTAAATGTAAACTTTAAACATTATTCTCTCGATAATGTTAAACACAATAGAATCACGAGCAACACATTCAACATCAATCAAAAACTGTTTGAATTTAGACAAGTTAATATTGGTTTCTAAGTATCTTTTGAAATATTGCCTTGTATAGTGGTAACAGCCAAACTCCACTTTCCCAAAATAGATCAAAGGGGGTCTTCTGGAACTATCCATGATGCTGCAAGAATAAGCAACATATTATAGGGCATGCGATTCCCAGTGGGACTGATAAGGAAGGTCCCCTTTGTAAACTCTCTGTACCATAACATTTGTTCTGTTGTCTCAGTCTTGCCAATCATTCCCAAAGCCTTTTGAAGTACCAAAATCAGGTTTCTAATGTACTGCAAGTCTCACATGACCATTTCCTTGGTGAGTTGTGGGTAGAGACGTTCCGTTCATTCCTGTGTGTGAGCTCCATTTCCTTTGTACTTCTACAGAAAAAAACCCCAGGTGTCAGTCATATCTTTTAGTGAGTGCTACCTGCCAAAGCACTCTTATAAGTACATGTTTCTCAGTCTTAAATTAGGAATTTTTGAGGTTTGATTTGAAAGCTGCATTCATTCCCAGAAAAAGATAAAATGGTGAACAGATTTGACTGTACCTTTGAAGGTGACAGCCAAGGTGGAGAGAACCACTGAATTGAAACATCACATTTTTCAGTTTTAACTGGTGTATTCCCAACTGCATGTCATTTTTGGCTCCCAGGTCATTGTGTACAGATCACTGTGCGTTTACTGATTATCCATTTTTGCATTTAATCCGTTATGAAGTAGGCCTCATTTGTCATGGAACCTTCATTTCTAAACTTCAAAAACATATTTACCTGTGAAATTATAAAAATTTAGAACCGTGGCAAATATTAACATGCATTTCAAAATAAGATATACCATGGCTTGAATAAATGACAATAGTGTAATGTAATATAATGTAACTTCAACCCATTATCAGATGGTTATCAACTAAGAGGTTTCAATCTTGCTCAGGTTCTTCTGTATGTGCAGAAATATGTTCATGCACTCTTTGCGCACTGGCCTATCAATCCCAAGTACACACATACTGGTCATGCAACAGCAATTTTGACGGTCAGGTTCTACAGCCACGTAAGTCAAGCACTCAAGCACTGGTTCGTTAAATTCAGAAATGTAGCTAGCAAAGGTTGTCATGGGAATGGTGCTATAATAGCTATATACACCTAGCTAGTTAGCAAGGCAAAGCACATGTTAAGTATTTCAGCTGAATGCTGACTTGAATGCAGTGATATTTTAAATGAGTGGACTTGTTGCTGTGTATCAGCTACTGGTAACTAGCTAACTAGCTGCACCGGGCAAGAGCTATATGGGAGTTATAAAAATTAGCTAGCTGTAAAGTAGATATTAAGAGTATATAATGTACTGCTCTGCCTTTCATAATTTAACAGAATTTATGCTCAATATAAAACTTAATGATTGATGGGAATGTGCAGTTTATTTTTTATTTTTCTTAACAAATTGGCCTAATTGTAAATAGGATCAGCTATTGATTGTACACTACCGATGTACAACTTAATAGGATACTTAATTAAAGTTCATTTGGTAAATATCCAGCTGTTTAAATAGGCCTAGATGAGATGTCAACCTTGTAAGCAACTCTGGATAAGGGTGTCTGCTAAGCAGCTCAAAAACATGACTAAACTCTGGAATAGAGCCTCTGGAATTCAACAACAGTGTCTTGAAACACAGTCATGACTGGAACCATTTATCACAGTAGAACCCCTGCTTTTGGATTTTTGGAATACAGGAGCCAGGGTATTACAATATTTTCTTTTAACAGTGTAGGTTTTATAAAAAGGTTGTGAGGTGCCATCTCACAAAAGTATCAACTGTCTGTGTCTCCATCCCACAACTGTACTTTGTATGGGATTAATAGGGCACTGAATGGAAGGCAGATAACCAAGTGAGTAAGTCTTTTCAACAATATACTCAGCAATCATTTATTTCACATCAGTCTTTTTTTCATTCATTTATGTATTTCACCATTTATTGATTCAGTCATTTACTTATTCAGTTTTTACTGTTTGGTCTCCCATATTTAAGTGCGATCTATAACAAGAATGCAGAGTCTTCAGACCGCAAATCCATATTAAAAATGTTTGACAGAATATATCAAATCAGTAATCTGCACAGCAAAAAGATGCAATTTTACTCTACCTAACTAAACCAAAGGGCTTCACAAATCCTATTTTCTATTTCGTGCAATTACTAAAAGCAACATAATATAATTACAGAATAATCACAGCTGTATGAACTGAGATGGTATTTTCATTTTGTAATTGACATTACATGACTGACAGTCATTTGAAAATTATAAACCAAATGTAAACCAAAAACAAAACTCAGAAAAACACAACAGATAGACAATACCATGAACTTTTATGTCCCTGAATCTAAATTTTTTTTCTCAGCGTCATCCAATGATAAGATGAATAATGTGTCTAGCCTAAGACTGAATGAACCAGGTGTATTGTAATATTAATTTATTTTTAACAAAAAGATATGAATATTCATGAGACATGTGGCCTTTATAAAAATTAGATGAAGCTGTCTTTCAGGACAGACAATTCTGTTTTTAATATTTTGAGAAAGCAATGTTCATTAGGTCTGTGACAGCTTCTACCAGCTCCACCAGGAGTGGATTGATTGCTCCTCATTTTCAGTTCTTGACATATTCAGTAGTAAATAGCTCCTAAAATAGAATTTTAGTACAGGCCAAAACAACAGTTTCATTAAATTAATCTACAGGAATTAATATGCTCATAAAGACAGCAACTGCATACAATCATAAACCAGAGTTATGTCCATGTTGGTAATTTCATTATGAAAGAGCATATGTTGAACTTAGTAACATGTTTTTTCAAGAATAAATCCCAATCAATGAGTTGCTCACAGATCAGACAGTTATGAGCCCAGAGTCTATAGAAGGGGGTGTGTTGTAAACAGTAAACATATGCCAGTATAAAACATACTGAAGTATATAGCTGGATTGCAACACAATGGTAATTTCATATAATCAAAGCTTTTTGTTGCCAAATTATGTTTTGTTTCCAAATGATTTGATGTTTAATGTACTACTTCATTGTATGTAATCACATTTTAGTTGTATGTTGTCTTTATTGTATTTCTTTAATGAAACAACTGCTCTGTTGTTTTTTCATTTTTCAGTTTTGAGCATGATGTACCGGAAGAAAGTTCCCCTATTGTCCTTTACAGAAACTGGCAAGACGTTTGCTTTGAGTGAAGGTTTCAAACCCTGAGCCCTATGCCCCGGGTTTGAAACCATCCGTGTCATTTGCAGACAATGATTGAGGTCCCTCAGTGGCGGAACAAATTAGCTTCGTTCCGCTGGGAACAGAGGTGGGTAAGTCAGCCGGGGCTTCCTTGTCTCACTGCTCTCAGGCACCCTGTGATTCGCCAAGCGCCTGTGATTTCCTTTGGTGACATCATCGAAGTGGTGCCTGTCCTCTAAGGAGTGCCCGCCCCAACTGTAGCGCACAGGGTGACTTGTGGTGCGAAAAAAAGCAATTGGATATGCGTGAGTGTAATGGAGGGTTTCATCCGTCTCACCTCAGTGAATGCACAGTGGATCCAGAGGTTGTAGCAGTGAAATGAGCCTAGCATACGATTGGTGATTTCAAAGAATGTTTGCATAAAGGGGAAAAAAGCACAAACAAGAAAGTTAATCATTCATGGGCCTCATCTGCTCAGTTACACTGATTTGTGGCCTGTGCTAGGATATGCATTGAGTTAGCATAGGACCAAGAAAACTACCTGATTTCTGACTAACTGGATAATAATGATAACATGTTCAGACTTATACTGGCCAAAACGATGGAACCATTTTTTAGTAGATCCTATATTCCACCCATGATTTTTAAAATGTAATGCTTTACAGCAAAAAAAAAAACATTTTTCCAAAAATTAGAGCAGGTATTGAGTTGGACTTTTAGGGCATTATAAATGTGACTGCCTCACCCTCCAAATCACTCAGATAAAGATAAACCACAGCCTAGATGTCATGGCAGGATCCAATATGCAGTGTATTTGTTTCAGATGGCTTTTGGTTTTTAAGGAGCGGCAAACTTCAGGGAAATGAACTTCATTAAAATTGGTCTGGAAAAGTTTTCCTAACTCTATTAAGTAACCAGTACTAATTTGCCAGGTGATTTAAGGGGTCATTCATGAATGATGAATGTAATCTGCGGTAATGAATAAGGCAACTGATTACAAAGGGCTCTGGAGACACAACCTGAATTCCAACAGGTTCCTCGCTCAATATGAACTTTCAATACGGACAGTGATTACTATTTTGAACTTTGCTCCGGTAACGGAGTCCCCTGACCATTTGCAATTTTTAAATTCACAAGAGAGTAATATTTCCTCATTACAAAAAGCTGTGGGATACATTTACATTTCAGAAACACACAGACAGACTTCTGACCTTGCACTGTAGAGCACACAATTCCATAACTCTTTTGAAAATAAATAAATACCATCACGTTCCCTGTCACATGGGACACAACGATGCCTGCGGTGAAGAAATCAGAGCCGATACCTGCAGGGCAGAGTGTGACACGGTCCATTGGGCGTAGTGAGTCAGGGCCGGGGTGGGGATTCTAAAAACCTGTCACCAAAGAAGGATTAATAGGAATCTCTCGGGTGTGATGCTTCTTGATGGGGGTTTTCTTCAGATTTTCTTCCCTTGGAGCCAGGGAATCATTAATATTGCGTTTTACAACTCAGCACAAAAAAAAGTTTGGAGAGCTGCACTCCTTCTTACGGAGCATCTGCTCGTTCATCATTCTGCCTCAGAGGTCAAATCAGCAGTGATTTCTCTGTCCCCAGCCCTCAGCCGCAGCTCTCAGAAGACTGTTCGTAAATAGTCTGAAATTGCAAAACTCCACTAAAGGTGAAGTTTCTGTAAGTCACCTCTGTGTATAGTTGTACGTTTTGCTGCATCTGAAACAGCACTTCCTCAACGCATTATTTCAGGAATAAATATTTCAGAAAATAATCACAGTGCTGGGCATTAACTAAACAGGCATTTATTCATATTGGTTTGTTGCATCTCTTATCTATACACAATGGTGTAATAATTGTTTCATTAAATTACTCTGTACTGAGCTGCTCCCTGACCTGCAAATCTTTACTGTTGTGTCTATTGAAATGTATGCATTTCCTTTTCTAATAAGAACCGAAAGTCATGAGAAGGACCAATAACAACAGCAGTGCCAAATTTGCATGTGTTTTTATGTATGTATTTATTTATTTATTTTTTACCTTGAATGTTGAAGGTAAAGATGTCTCTAAATCTTCACAAAGAACACCCAGAACACATCTGGGAAGAGAATGGTGTTGGTAGTCAAAACTTTTACATTTTATAGAGATTAATAACCTTAAATCTTACATGTACAGAACCTGCATGAAACAATCTACACAATCAACAAAGTAGAAACAAGACAGTTTTTCACAGAATTCTTTGAAGAATATTCATAATTTTAAATGTGTATCAAATATGACAATATATGAATAATTTTCTCTGAAAAGGTGTCAATATCAAATGTTTTCATCATTTTACTTTAACTTATGATATTGTTGGAATGGGGTGCAAATAATTTAATATTCATTTATGACAGAACTCTTGTCAAAGTCAATGTACTGATTTTCAGCTCATTTGGTAAATAGGAAGTCTGGCTGGCCAAGGGCACTTTAGTTGTGTGTGTCAGTCAATAGCCACCATGGGGTTTGTCATTAACATTTCCTCTTATAAAAGAAAAAAAAATCAATGAGGAATTCTTTCAGGCAAGCTAAAGGCAATTTCAGGTGTTTCCATTGGGACTTTTTTCATAGCTTTTGCCAGAGAAATCCCATGAAAGTAACACAGCAGGTCTGAATGAAGACCTCAAAACAAGAACATCACCTGTTAAGGCAAAAAATATACTTTTGTTGATCTTCATCAAAGTAATTTCCCGTGTTTTTAAAGGAAGCTTGCCGTTGTTCAGTTTCGAGTCTTGCTTGACTGTTTCAACAAGGAAATTCCATGTTTTTTTTTTTTTTGAGCCTTGTAGTGTCCCCAGAAGACTTCTGTTGTAGTTCTTCTAAACAAGAACATTTTTTAGATAGTCAATAAGACTGAAATAGCAGGAACCTGTTTATATTAGCTGAACTGAAGGGTTGTTTCAGAGTCTCAGAAGCTCCAAATTGTATTTCAGTCAGTCTGAGAGCTGGCACTTTCCTACCACAACATTGCAGCTGTACTTGCTTTTGTTCCTCAGCAGCAAATCAATGCTGAAGTGTACAAGGTTATAGCAACTTCAAAAAAGTGTCTAAGAGCAGCTGTTGTAGTTAGCTACAATAGTGGTCCAAACAACTGGTCAGCTGGTCTGGACCACGAGTTCAGTGGTCTGAACTGTTACATCCATAAAATTTAACAACAAAATTTTACAGCTCCTTTTCTTCATTAATTAAACCCATTGACAATTTTGACAGAACAATAAATACAATGTATATGGAAATTCCTACATTTTTCAGTATAATTTCCTTTGCAGTTGCTTTGCCAACAACCTGTACTTGCGTGTCAAAATATCTGTACTTTACATTCTCTTTTAGGTTAAAAATAATCAAGACAACATTTTTGTCTCTCTTTGGATGTGTGATGCGTTGAAAACTGTTCAGAAAACCTTCCTCCCATGGGGACTGTCCAGGTTGGCTGTTCTTTAAAAGGCCGTCACTACAGTGGGGTCCTTTGTATTTTAACAGGCTGTAATTCTCTTTAGATAATGTTGTTTTGGAACCTGATCACATGCACAGTTCTGCTTTCAGGAAACATTCTTCAGGACAGTTAGCGTTTGATAATTGACAGGTGAGGATGCTCTTGCTCCTCATTCATATTCATACTTTCACCTCACTGTTCTTTGATTTTTTTATGATGGTTAGCCTTTATCTGTAGAATAAATTTTACACAAGTTGCATTAATTTTTCTTGGGGGTGGGTGTTGATAGATTTGAGTTCTGATTATTTTAGTGATTATTAAAACTCCACTGGGCCTCTGAGACCTATGGTTTGGAAACAGAGATATTTCTTAATTGCTCCATGGTTTCTTATTCTAAATAGCTTAAGTTAAAAAGCTTCTTATGCTAAATGAACTTTGTATATAGAGACCTTTTCCTCCATGAGGGGTCAGTGGCAGACAGTGGAAGCCATTTCTTTATTTCTATGCAGAGAGGTCTAGGTTGGAATGTAGACTCCCCCCCAGGAGAAGATTCCTACACCACGCTCCACCTCTCACAGTGTAGCTCATCTCCATGAGACCTCTGGGAGGCAAAAAGCTGTCCCTTGATTGCACAAGTCAGAAAAAGAGTCAGGTGAGCTCCCTCTTGACTGACGGGCACAGCAAGCACATCAAGTCTGTCTCCGTCCTTTGTAATCTAGAGAAAGGACTTGGTTTGCTCCCAGGTACCACAGCATCACCCCAGCTACGCTGTAGTAATTGGGGATGGACAGCCCGTGACAGCTGGACAGTTTTTGAAAACGTGACTTGGGGGTTGTTTTCCTCTAGTGATGCAACAGCATTGGCTCCAGCACCGTGCTGTGACGTGACTGTTAATTGTTTTTTGTACAACATTAAGAAACACTTTATATTACATTTGTATTGTATTTAAAATATTTCATCATTTCTCTCATGATTGTTAATTCAAAATACAAGCTTTACACCAAATGTTTTTCATGCCTGTACTGAAGTCATTTGTAAGAGGTGTACTGTTAGAAGAATAAGTCTACTTAAGGACAGGAAATGGATGTTAATGAAGTCTTCACACTGTTTCCATTGACAGTTAGTGAATGGGACCTTAACATAAAGTGTTACCTAGGAGGGTAAAGTGTATTAATTGCTCACTGGGAAGCTGCATTGTGTAGTCATGGAAGAACTGGTACATCTAGGTTTGAAAACCATAAATGCTTTGTCTTCTCCAAGTATTCTGTTGTCTACCAAATCATAGGTTTTAGTGATGTCCTTGGTTATTCAAGCATAATGTGAGCTGTGCCTTTTCTTTACACGACTACCACAACTGGACACAAGTGGTTGGTTTCAACAGATGATGCCCAGAGTTTTACATCTGTAAAAGATCCAACAAAGTTTAGCAAGAAGTTCTCTGTCACATAATTTAAGTTTTTTTTTCCTGATGCATACTATATATTGTCCACATTCATCAAGGAAAATCGAAGAAGACCAGAAATAACAGAATATCCAACTGTCAAAAGCCTTGACAATCTGTGTGATTGTTGAATTGTTTTAACATCCTGGCAGTCCTTGTTCTGGATTTTTTTCACAGCATGCCAGCAAGGTTTTCTGATCTTCATAAACCCTATGCATTGTTCTGCTTTTGAAGTTGCAGCCAGTTGTCCTAGAATGTAGAAATCTGCATTTGGCACAACCTGTCAAAAGGCACTGTTCGTTTTTGGGAGAAAGAATACAAAAAAGACTGAAAGATTTGCCAGTAAAGAAAAATAGCACATTTAGGCCTTCGGCATGATTACGTTTAACTGATGGGCCATACCAGTGGATGGAATGTGCGAAGGGAAAAGGTTATTTTCTTGCAACATCTTTCATGATGGGTGATCAGGTTTTTTCTCTAATTTATAAAGGCCCAACTTTGGCTTCAACAGGGTTTCCATCTTGCATCCAGCACTTCCACTGCTAACTGTAGTCCTTTGACCTGTTTTGTAGGGCTTTATAAATTAATTTTATACATGAATCAGTAAAATATACAGTAAATGTACTGTCTACAACTGCAAATCAGATTTAAAGAATGCTCTGCCATTGTGTCCTCTCAGTGGCACCTTGTGACATAAGGTGTCGTTGAAATAAGTACCTTTTCTTTGGCAAAAAGTCATTGCACCTCTGTGCTGTATCCTTCAAGCTGAGTTGCATTGTTCTGCACTGCCATTTTATTCTGGGTCCATTTTCTAGTGTGAATTGCACCACAGTTTATTTATTATTTTTATTTTCTCATGGAGATCCTTCAGGTCATTGGCTCTACTTTTTGTCCTTTCCTGCCTTCTTATATGGGAAAAACAATTGTTTATTCTTGCTTACTATAGCTTACTACCCTTGTTTACTACTTGTATGACTACCTACCTTGCTTAATCTCAGTACCATTTAGTCAGTGATTCACCTGCCCCCCCCCCCCAACAATTCCCACTAAAGATATAAAAAAATAAGATGGATCTGGAATCCAAAAGGCTGTGCATACTCTGTGCTGAATTCAGGAGGTATGGACTGAGCCTGGCAAGATCACAACACCTTCTGACCTGGCTTCTCATTTTGTCTGTAATTTTTTTGAAGATATGATTTTACAGATTTAAACATAATTGGAACTATTCAGCATTATTGCTTTGGGAAATGGCTCGTGTGGATTTAATTAAGAAGGGAGGAGGCAAAGCAACATCAACACAGGGGTAGTAAGCGATTGAAACACGCAGTTTAAAACAATTACATTTCAGAGCATAAACAAATGAGAGGATGATGAATGACAAGCAGAATTATGCAAAGAAGATGGCAGCAACTGAATGAAAAAAAACATCGATAAAGTCACCGAGGAGACAAACTGCACAAACTCATAGGAAGATCACAGAGTGTCAGGGCCACCACAATAATGATGAACATTGGCTGCAGTTCTGTGCCAGGTGGTTGTGAAGAAACTTTTGAGGATCAGCGTTGAGTGAAAGTGCAAAAATCCAATCAAAATAACATTTCATTAATATTATTTAACAGACACTCTTATCCAGAGTGACTTACATAGCTTACAATTTTACATGTTTATACTCCTAGGTATTTACTGAGGCAATTCTGGGTTTAGTACCTTACCCAAGCGTACAGCAGTAGTGTCCCAGCAGGCAATAAAACCAGCAGTCTTTTAGTTATGTGAGCTCAGCTCCTTAGCACTGTGCTAGACAACTGCCCATCTAATCCAGACGTGTAAAAAAAAAAGCCTCGCTTGGATGAAACCTCATGCGCCACCAGTAAGCAAGCCACAGGTAAGAATGGTGTGTGTGACAGGATGACTGAGTAGTGTGAGCAGTAATGAACACAGCACAAAGCGTTATAGTGAACACCACTGGTGAGAATTTATTTTTCCCAAGAAAAGCATGAAAAATAATGCTGGCGGAAAGATTTACAAATGTCGAAAACACTTTGGAACACATACATGAACAACTATTTTGCTTTTTCAATTAGCACAACACTACTCCCTCTCTTTAGCTCAAAACCTTCAACGGAAAATTGGGACCAGCTTTATCTATGTTCCCCTTTTAAGATCCTCTCCCAGAACATACCAACTACGGGAAAATCAGTTATCATCATAAATTACAATTTACATGAATTTTATCATTAACAACAATATTACCCACATTGCTCTAAGGATACAATCAATAATTTCATTTCAATCAATAACATTTTACAGGTTGATAATAATATCATCGTTATCCTCCCCCATTAGGTCGACTTTTGTCAGGATCCTGCAGATCACTGAAGTTTTGCATAAGACACCGTCTCATCTTTTCCGTCACCTGACGCCCAAACATTGGGGTAAGTTCAATATTTACAAAATTCAGCTGCGCACATTTACCCAAAATATTCTCATAAAGATTTAACCAATGTTTCAGTCACTTGCTTTAGTTCACCGAGTCATATTATTTGTAATAATGCATGTAGTTTACACACTTTGCAAAGAAAGACCATGGCACTGCGGCTATAAACCTGCATGCTAACTTTGGTGCTGCTTCTGGCTTTTGCCGGTCTGGCTCCCCTTATGGCAGAACTAAAGGAGAAGTCCATTGACCGTTCATCAGTTCCGTTACAGCAAAGTCACAAAAAAACGTTTTCTTCAACTACAAATTGTCGCATGTTCACCATAGCAAACCCACGCTATTACAATTTATCGTGTAATGGAACCGAGGAGTCACTCCGTTACAGTGTGGAACAACTCAACGAGATGAGAGGGAAGTCGCCTGAGGGAACCAGGCAATGGGGCTTCCTACCTCCTTCAGGTCTAAGGTCCACATCCCTATATTTGTTTCAGGGATAACTGCTTTGAGCATTGGGATTTCAGTGCATTCTCTTGTGTATTCATTAAAATAATAGCAGAAGCACAAAAGTTTATACCTTTGACAGTTTAGTGAATAAGCAGTTGTCTAATTTAATGTAAGTACCTAGATGTCAGTGAATGTCTCCAGTTATTTTTGACAAATCATAACACAAATGTACTCAGATGCTTACCGCATGTAACATTATATAATTTGCTCAGATAGAATGTCCTTTGTCTCTTGCCCCCTCTGATGGGAGCGAGGGAGACGAGATGCTTTGTGTGAGACTGATCCATAACAGGAAACACCAAGGGTGCACCGATCACAGGGCTTACCTTTCACTGTTCTTTGGCTGTTTGAATGAAATTATATTTTGTGTGTGTATTTTTTCTACCTTTCCTTTATACAATCAAAGTAATGTGTGGATATATTTGCATGAACTTTAGAGAAATGTGCGAAAAAGAGCACAGTGTCTGGGTTGTTTTTCAGCATGTGAGATGTAGGTATTCGGTTTAACTGAAATTTTTGCGTTGTGAGAGTAGGAGGAAGGCCATGAACAACAGCCCCTGGTTGTCATGAAAACACAGACTATTTAAAACCACCCAGGCCCTGTACAATAATAAAAATATTTTAGCTTGCGGTCACATACTGCAGTCTAATACAAAAATCATACATTTACATTGTTTTGCAGTTTGATAGAAGTAAACACTGAAAGTTTGCTCTGCTTGTAAATCCTTGCATTTCTAAAGAAACACAAAACAAGACCTTGAAAAAAAAGCCAGACAGGCAAAACGTGAAGACATAAAAAAGCCAATAAAAATATTTCTAACTCAGATTAACAATCACAGACAACCTCAAGAGATCACAATGAAAACAAATGGAGCTATTAAATCAAGTTAAGATTACAGCCCCTTTGCAGAGATTTGCTCCATTTTGCTGTGCAGCAAAAGCAATCTTCCAAGATTGAATCAATAAATTCAAATGATACCGACATACAAATAAATTTGAAACATGACAATTTTTACACTGAAAATGCAGACTTTATGTGCACAAGGTCTTCAAAAAATTTCCTCAGTATGAGCATTATGGGTGTGCTGTGGGTCAATTATGTCAGATGCTGGAGTGATATTAATATACCTTAAGTTTATGGAGACATTCTTAACACTTCCTGTTTTGACAAGATTGAAACAGACTTTAACTGGAAGGGTTTTTTTTTACTATACTCAAATATTAAAAAAGAAGGCATTAACATTAACTGTCAAACAGAAATTAGGATTTGAAATGAGGAGTGATAGGATATTTTTGATGTTTAACTGGCCGCAATTGATGTGAAGGTCGAAAGTAAAGGAAATGTCTCTGAGATCCATACTACAGATAGTGAACTGCAGGATGAGAGAGCTTGCTGAAGAAAACCGGTAACATTTTTGGGGGAATTTTTTTCAATTGTCACTCTGGAGAACTTTGATTTTGAATTGGCGCTGCTTCCTTCTGTATCTGAAAAGTATCTATTTTCTGATGAAAAACTGAAAAGGAAAGCTGCAACCTTGATAGTACTGTGCGTAATGGCCAGCACAGTCACACAGAGACAGGCAGCACTACCAACGAACTGAGCCATTGGGATGTCACAGGTTGAGAATGTAATCTGAGTGATTTGCACTGGCCTAGGACTTCTCCCCGTCTCTCTCTGGGCCTCATTGACCTTTCTTCTGGCTGACTGATTAACCAAACTGAATAAAAAGAGAGGTTGGCTGTCACAGAGGAGCTGCTCTGAAACTAAACAACTGTCGGCTTAATCTCTGGGCAATTAGCTGCTGCCAGAAGCGATTAGACTGGCTGATGAGCAGATTTCACTCCACACGCAAACATGGAATTCTGATACAGCCAACCTGAGTGTGAACCTGAGCCTTGATGTTTGCACTCTATTGATATTTCAACCTTGATTTGACACATTTAACAAGACATTTATGGTAAAGTTTGGTCTTGCATACATATACTGTGTGTCCAGTGCAGTCATCAACACTGAACACACATGAATATTAGGCATCCCCACCCCCCAGAAAAGGGAAAAAAACAAGAATCCTATGGTACAAGAGCAAAAACAAGAACCTATGGTAACATCATCCTGATGCATTGTCTACTAGAAGTCTCCTCAACTGCTGTTCTTTTCAGTCATATTTTCTCCGTTCAAGTTTAAATGTTTCATGTTTAAACACGCCCAGCAAATTAATTTGATGAAGCCTGTACACATTCAGTGCAATTCTCTCCCTTGCTGGCTGTGACTCAGGAAAAATTATCAAAGCTTTTTCACTTTTTTGTCTTCAGGAGAGATATCAGCCTCCACACAGACGGTACCACAATCCAAATTCCCGTCTGGCATAAGACGACTTGGGGTAGCCTGACAACATTGTCTGTGAAACATATCACAGTTACAATAACCCTTTCATTACTAAAGAGGTTTGATTTTCATTCTATGCAGTTATTAAATATAATCTTTATTGCCCGTTTAGCAAAGTACTAGCAAGTTCTTTCAAAAGTACTTTCTAAACATCACTTTGAGAATTTTTCTGTGTACCAGTTTACAGTGTTCAAGACACACACCCACTAAATTATGCACTTTCTATAGGCTTCCCAGACTATAAACCTTTTTTTGTAATTAAAAATGTTTAATGTGATATCCCCCACCTCCCAACCCTGAAAATTGACCACGCCACACTTTATTCATTTACTTTATTCATGAAGTGCTGATGCAGGGTTCATGCACTCCTCCAATAAACTCACCAACGGCTATTTTTCACACTAGAAGTCACATAGAGTGCTACTGAAGAGCTAGCACCAACTCAAGGAGCAGCCCATCTCTGACTGATGGCAGTTAAGTGACCTATAGGTGCCTGGCAGGTTGCTGGGAGGCTCTGATACAGCAGTGACCTAAGAAATCCTGACCAGCTTTACCCCGATGTCCCACCACTGAAAATTAACAATCATAGTTGGCTCATAACATCAACCTGACTCAGACTAGCCAAGTCTGGGCTGTAGGGCCCTAGGGCCTACCTGTTAAATTCCAGTGTGGTGTCATTTTCAGCTAATTTAGGGTAGTGATCAGAAAAGACTTATTACATTTATATGTATGCACTCTGCAACCATTTTCTTTTACCAATAGGCACTGGCCCTGCCCCTGGAACACACAACAGCATGAGGGAAAGTTAAGAAAACAGTGGATATTTAAAATAATGTAATCCTCCCAGGCAGGAGATGTAACCTGCAGATCTGATTAAAATATGATGGAGAAGATGGGGGAAGTATTCTGAGGCTGCCTTTACTGACAGACTACCAACGTTTGAGAAGTATTTAAATTAAATAGTGGTTCTGAATTGTTTCATACTGTGCTGCACGACAGATCTGTCTGGTGGGCCAGTCTGTCCTGCTGCTGTGTTCAACCTTGAAATTTTCATTCAAAGTGTGCCTTTGTACTCAGATGGGAACAGAAATCTGGACAATGGCGAACCACGGCACCATTTTTCTGAGCGTACCCCGAGTGAAACGTTACACTATCTTCAGCGCTGCAGCCTGACTGAACTGTAATCCTGCCAGACACACGCTTCTTTTTTTTTTTTCGGTGCTGTTAGGTCCGCGTCACGTTTCAGTGGAGGGACGCCGGGTTCCTCTGTGTCTCTCTTGTGACCGCTACAGTTCACCGATTTAGCAGTAGAAAGGCTGATATAGGGTGACCTGAATTAGATGGCGGATGACAGCATTTCTGGATGACATGAAATAACTGTCTAGACTGTTGCAATGGATTGCAGAAACCAGTACTTTTCCTTCCTGTACTGTGCAGGCCCACAAAGGGTGTGCTCACATTAAACAGGGAAATGAAGAGCTAGCTGCTGGATTGCAAGGGAGAGGAAGGCTTTGTAATAGAAAAAGTGCCTCATACAGTCTTTCAAACGTAGTTGGGGGCTGAATATTGATGATACTATTAAAATCCTGTGAAATTGTTTTGTAAGAAGGTAATTTATAAAGACTTCCAAGAGCATCTAATTCGTAGGCACAAATGAACACTTACTGGATTGAATAGCGTGATATTAAATTTAATTGCCTCTTCAGCTCTGTGCACCCTTTATTATAAATAAAAACACATTTTACATTGCCTAGCTTCCAAATATCAGCAGATGACAGTGACCAACGGCCATGTCTGTTTTTCTCCAGTAAGTATCTGCCCTGGACTGCAGACACTATGAATATATACTACAAAACTGTCCCTCAGTCCCAGCATGACAGAATCACTTACTGCTTTTATCATGAGAAAATCGGAGATCAGTGCTTAAGGCCAGTACTGGGGTGGTGCATGGAGGATGTTATAATGTGCAATACTTCATAAAGCTAACTAAAAACCGAGGACCGTTTTAAAAATGGAGAGCTGATGTTTAAACCACACTGTAAAACTGTTATTTCACACACCTAAATGCCACCCTCCTTTCTCTCAGGGGCTCATACTACACTGTGACAATTGAGTCCTCAGTTAACTTTCCCGGATAAGTGAGGGTTAAGACACCAAATATTAGTGGATTAAAAAGGCAAACATTTAAGGTAATTACATGCATCAAAAGGTAATTACACTGGGGTTGTTTTCAAGACATCATGTAGTTCATGTTCTAACACAGTTTCTTTATGGCTTTATATGAAGGCCACTAGGTTTGTTTTGATGGGTGTTTCATTAGAAATGTAAACACACTGACTTGAGAACAATGTTCATTATTTCTGCCATTTGACATGAGCAATTAACAGTTTGTAATTGTTTAAGTGAATAAATAATGCACATTCATTGGAGGAAGAGCTCAAACAGAGTTCTCACTGTTAATGTAGCTATTCTACAGTTGCCTTTTTTGACTTTTTTTGTACAACCAAGGTGAATGCATCCTTTTTGATGAATTCTTTAAACAGGAATGGGAATAGGTATTTTCATGGTTATGACTGGGGGCCTGTATTTGTTCTCACTCACTCAATGCATAAATACTGAAATATACTGCTTCACATGAGTGAGTCATATGCTGCAAGATAAATCACAGACCAATTCTTAGTTAAGCATGACTTTTTGCCTCTCTAGAGTACCACCAGATTGGACAACACATTTTAACAAAGCTGTGGATTTTAAATTCACTTCTGAAAAGTGAAATGTAATAATAATAATAATTATTATTATGACGATGTTGATGATGATGTTCCTAGGATTAGTCCAGACCCATATTACAATGAAGTTACCACATTTCCTCAAGTGGGCTTGGTGTTATAATACAGCACAGGGTTAATCTTGAAAGGTTTTTTGGGGGGATGGGGCAACTGTGACTGTTGGTGTCTTCTTTTCCTCTAATCACACCACCATCTTCTCCATTTACTATTTTGCATGCATCATGACAACAAAAAAGTATTACATTATTTGCTCATTACAAAATGGAAATGGACAGAAGGACAACTGTCTTCCTGTTTCCTGTTAAGCAGAGTTCAGATGCTAGGTGTCTGACTGGACTGGCTGTCCAACACCTCCAACACCCTGCTGCTCATCAGGGTTGTTTTTCCACAAGAAGGTGAACTAATCATGACTGACAGCATGGGACAGCAGGTGAAATGGAGTCATTTCCCATTTCCTTCTAGTTGTGCTGCTTAATTCATGTGGAATAAAATTCATTTTGTGCCATTCAATGCATGTTGTCATGTGGGGACAGTTGACAAGGGGAAGTTTGAAGATCAGGCAACAGAACAGTGGGGGTTCAGCAGGGCTATTTTTTGTCACTCAACCGGAGAAAATCAAAACACACGCTAGGCTAAAATAAAGCAAACACAATTAATTATCATAAATGCTCAACAAATAGTGAAGCAACAACAGACACAACACACCCCCTCAGTGCATGCAATTCTCCCCTAACTGTTCAAATTAACATTGCTGTCAGTGGGGCTTGGTTACTAGGCAACTCTAAGGACCTGAGCCCCTTCCAAAAGTAGATGGGGTTAGCTTATTAGAGAAGCCAATGCATTTGATGTAGGAAGGTGAAAATTAAATTTTAAAACCAGCAAGTCTTGTATACAAATGTACTGAACACTGTAGTGAATGCATTGAATACAAGTGTTGAACACTGGCTTTACCATACTTTCACACTTAAGAAAAAACTACATCCACCAGAATGTTAAAACTCAGTTCAGTTTCAACTTGAACATGGAAAACCAATTTTTCATAAAAAAAAAAAAAAAGTTTGACAGTTTGACTTATTCTTCAGCGACCCACAGAAATACAAAGGCAAACACAGCACCATCAGCTGCCATGTCCTGTTCATCTTTTAATGGAGAGCAGGCCACGCTAACTGCTGTGTCTGTGTGTGTCTGTGGTAGTAATGATCACAGTATCTGGGGTTTTTTTTTTTACATTACATGAATGCATTCATTGAAAATGTAAATGAAACTGAAACTCAGACATTTAAGCACGATAATGTATTTATCTGTGTTTCGAGATGGTGTCTCCCCTTCCCACTAAATGAAGATTTTTGAATGAATATCTCAGCAAGTGGGAAAATTATATCACCTTAGCGATGCTTGGGTTTTATGATGGGATTAGTAAGTGTTAAATTGATTTCCCCCTCGCTGTGGCTCTCTGAGGAGCAACCTGTTTAAGTGCTTGTCCCCCCAGTGAGAACTTTTCAGCCAGTCTGCTTTCACTTTCTAACCTTTCACTTGAGATTGCTCAGTAAAATCGCCTTGACCATTTACATTTACATTTATTCATTTGGCAGACGCTTTTATCCAAAGCGATGTACAAAAGTGCAAATAGTGAGCAAACAACAGGCACAAGAGCAAGATGTGTACAGGTCATACAATGCAAATAGTGCTGAAGCTGAGCGCAAGGTCAGTGACGCGAGCCAACTAATCTGAACAAGGATTGCATCTCAAATACAATTACAGAAAAAATGGAGTACCGCCATACTACCTAGGTAAGTGAGCAACAAGTACAAGACAGGAGTCAGATTCTCAACGTCAAGGTTACAAGGTCAAAGTGGCAGAGGTATCAGTCCAGGTAGAGTCTGAAGAGGTGTGTCTTCAGCGCACGTCTGAAGGGTTGGATTGAAGGAGTTGTTCTCAGGGGGGTGGGGAGTTCATTTCACCACTGGGGGGGCGATGATGGAAAAGCGTCGTTGTGAGGAGCGTGGGCCTTTCGTTCTGTTGGTGGGTGGAGCGAGGCGTCCAGATGTAGCAGAGCGAAGTTGACGAGCGGGTGCGTAGGGTAGGATGAGGTCCTGGAGGTAGGTCGGGGCAGTCTTTCTTGCAGCGGAAAAGGTGAGAGTCAGGGTCTTGAAGCGGATCCTGGCTGCGATTGGGAGCCAGTGGAGGGATCTCAGTAGGGGGGTGACGCGGGAGAACTTGGGGAGATTGTAGATCAGCAGCTGCGTTTTGGATGAGCTGCAGCGGCTGAATGGTGCAGGCTGGGAGGCCTGCGAGGAGGGCGTTACAGTAGTCCAAGCGGGCCTGGACGAGCTTGGAGTTTAATGTGGGGAAAAAAGACAAATTCCACAATCCCTCTGGCAGGTATGTCTGTTTTATGTGAAACCTTGAAAAAGCAGAGAATGAAATGAAACAAAAAGCAAAATATGTTACACAACTCTTTCCGCCATTTTAGAGTTAAATAACAAACAGGTTACATAAGTTGTTTATTCCACCAGATGAAGGTTAGGCTCATGTACCCTTTAAGACAAATCGACTCCATAAAATATCAATTATTAGAAGTTTAACTAATAAATGTGAAAACAAATTCCATTGCTTAGTTTGCATTACTTTTTGTCTTAAGATTTTTGGTACTTCATCTTACATTGAGTAAGACGTATTAAGAAAGTTATTAATCTGAAACACAGGTCTGTGTTCATGTGATGACGTGTTTTAACAGTAATCCAAATGCTACTCCAAACCCTAGCCTTGACCCTAACCCTTGCCATTTATATACTCTCAGACATATTGTCACAAAATGTATTGACATTGTAAATATTCTATAATTACCACTGTAATTACCATGGCCACTTGGTAAACAGTATAGCCTTTTAATCTTTTCATTAACACTTGAGCCCTGTTGAGCCCTCCATCAATAGCTCACTTTACATTACACTGCCATTTGTAGCTTATTGCAATCATTCATGCCAATTTTATTATCAAGCATGCAGCAATAATTGTCAAGACTTATGTTTATATTTACATTTATTCATTTAGCAGATGCTTTTATCCAAAGCGACATACAAAAGCGATATAAAAGTCATATAACTACACAAGCTAAATAATCTTACACTGATGAACAAAAGAAATTTTGATTGTGGAATTTTGTACTGCAGCTGCATTTTGAAATACAGTTATCTGGATATATACACTACATCTGGCCATTGTTCTTCCTTTACCACCATATTTATGTGTATTCCTTAGTTTTAATGTTTTTTTCATAATTTTTCCATATGTATTTCATCTCATATATATATATATATATATATATATATATATAATGACTAATGAAGTTGCATGCATGAAAAATATACTGTTATAAATTAATTAGTTCACGCCCCAGGAGAGATAGCAATTGAGTTAATTATATTTTAATCAAATATTTATAAGGACTAACACAGCTAGCAATTAGCTGGACTATGAGTTTGGAGCTCTGATGGTCAGCAAATCAATTCATCCAATTTTATTGGCTTTATATTATTTAATTACCGTATAAAACCTAATTAAGCAACAACAATGGACAATGTGTTTGCTGCTGCAGGTAATAAAGGCAGTTCAGTCATATAAGAATATGAAATTAATATTTATGGGCAATGTTTATAAATGTTAACCGATACAGATGCATATGCCCATGCAACAATTATTATCTATTATGTTTGCAGCAGGTTGGATGACTAGCTCCTTGGAGCATACAGATGTCTATTACAGTTTTCCTCAGCATTTCACAAATATTTAGCTGTACTCTGCTAAAATAACAGACATTCTGGTCTTAAACTGGTTTTTAAAATAAGGATATAGTATACATATTACAGTTTGCATTTGGCAAACACCAATCCAGGAACACAGTCAGCCATAGAGTCCAGTTCCCTGCTGGAGATAACCACATGGAGGTACATATAACGGCAGTGACACCCTCTCCTTTATATTGGTCCATTGTTTTGTTCTTAGTTAGGAGAGCCATACCAAGCCAACAGAATGCAAATTGACTGCATATTGACTGTAAATGAGAGATAATCCGGTTTATGCTGCATGTTGGTGATGACACTGAAGTCAGTGACACTGCAACCAATGGCTTTTAAATGAGATTGCATTTATATGACAGGATAAACCTTTTAAGTCAAGCAGACCTGACCTGACCTGACAGATACACTATAAGACTCCAAGTAAAAGATGTGTTTTATGTTGTGCAAGAACTGTTCTGCTTAACTATGTAAATAACTTCACAGGTTTCAAAATCAGTGTATCAAAATGCATTAATAAGTCAAGCTTTACTAATGGTTTTTGCAATATTAACTTTTAATCTTATTTCAAGTATGTAAATTGAAAACAGTTCATAGCAGCAATGCTGGCAGAAATATTAGCACAGTACAATAAAAAGCAGATAAGGTTGCTTACAGAATTTAAATTATAGCACAAATCAAGTTCAATAAGTATGTGTAACATAAAGTATGAAATTGAAAACACATACTTTTCTGGAAGCCCATGGTTATCTAATTCTATAAACTAAATGCATTAATGTATGATGTTGGATACATTTCACTGGTAAAGAATTGAACAGTAATCATTCAAGCAGTGTTTTCATTTTGTCCTGCTCTTTGCCACAAGTAGGGATTGTAATTTCCATGTCAAATTGGTGCAACCTTCGGTCATTATTATAGATTCATTTTGTGGCAAGGACTTTGCCTTCTGATTATTCATCATAGATTTTGTACTACTGATATGTTTCACTTGCATTTTACACTGAACTACAATAATGCATGTCAAGAAAACATGCATAAAAACCTCTCAGCATCAGCTGCAATTTCAACCTTTGCTTTAGCATGAAGTACAGCAACAATAGTGACGGCAAAAACACCAGGCCAAGTAAAAAGGCATTGAGATACAATAGCTTGCTAGGGCACTGATAAACAAAAATATTTGCAAGTTTGTAATCTATTAAGCACGTTTACGAAAATGAATTTAAGTAACTCAATGCCAGTCGAACTCAGTAACTGTATCATTGAATATGGAGCAAGTCAGAAGTCAGAATGTTTGCAGCACCTTGCTTGACAGTGCTGCTCGAACACTGCCTTCATTTAATCAGGCAACAACAGTAGTACAATTCTAGCGAACTCACAGAAATGATCTCTTTTCCAATGTTGTACTTTTCATATTGATGTTAATGTTGCCTGGGTCCTTTTCAGAATAAAATAAAAAGTATAAAATTATACTTATTCTTTAAATGGCTCACCTAATAATAGAGAGGACAGCTGTTATTACCATATTAACTTAAATTCTTCCATCTAGGACCCCTCTTACTGTCATATTCTTATTTTTACTTCCCATCTAAAGGCATGCTGTGCTCCTCGGGTCAGTGTAAAATAGCTCAAATAGCTTCGAATAATGCTCCTATGTCAATGAAAAATGATAGTTTTTAACGTGTTTCGCAGTATCTAGAGCTGTGGGGAAATCTATTCAACACAGATCAACTGTTTTAAATAACTCTTTTATCAAAATGTAGCATGTTATGCCATATCCAAGAGTCATTACACATACATCACTGCACATCAATTAATATGCTAAAAAGGGATAGTAATCAGTCTCGAAAGGAGGTCTTTGAGACATGGGTATCTTATTTAGTAGTGTAGTCATGCTTATGAATTCTTATCACTTGTTAATTACAGCTAACACTTAAATACCAGCTGAGCGCAACCACTGCTGTTATCCTAATGATGAAGGGACCAGGAAGCACAGGGTCAGAGTTTGCAGCAGTCCTGGATACCAGATATCCAAAGCAAACATGGAAAGATATTGCTATTACCTGTATATAATATATGCACATGTTCATAATTGTATATACATAAATATACTTTCTGTTTCCAGTCACACTTAATAAAGTGTGATTCTAACCCTTTTTGTAGAATGTACTGCAATGTTACATACCAACGATTCTGTTCTTTTTGCTACACATGCCAGATCCCCGTTCTTGCATGTCACACACTACAAAATCACACCCAGCAGCATTTTCATATGTCCAGAAACACACGTGCGCGCACACACACACGCAGGGCGTCAGATGTCATTTCATCAAAGCCTCTCACACATTCATCTCATCTCGTCTCACTACATTCAGCTCCGTGTGACCGCTCAGAGAATGCAACAGGAGCATTTACGCACAGCGGCTGAACCCCGCCGCGGTGCCAGTGCTTGCTATCTTCCCAGCCTCCAGCAACATGCTTACGAAAGCGAGTGATTCAAAATGTGACCCAGCACCCTGAGCACGCTGCTCAGGGCAGGGGTTTTGAGTCAGCAGGCTCTGAATCAGAGGCCTTCAACACAGGTTTCCCGGTATCCAGAGGTGTTAACCCAGCTGTAGAGTCCCCCGCACCTGCTGGGGGGCATATTACTCTATGCAAGAGGATGTTCAGATGGCGGAGCGCGGAATTTCTCAGAACACGCTCCGCTCTTGTTACTAAGCAGAGGACACCTAGTGTGAGGCCGGCCACGCTCATAGAGCAGAGCCTTGGGATTGTATAAAAATGAGCGTGTGTGTCCTGAGCCATTTTTTCTCCCCTGTCCCTGCTTAGAATATTGAGCAGCGGCTAATGTGCGTGGAATCCATAAAGAGCGTCCTGCCAGAGGAAGCATTCTCCACAGACCTTATACAATATCATGTGAGCTTTTTGTAATGCCCTATACGCTTCTGGGATACATCTGCTTTCAGAGGCACTTTCAGTTTGATTATATTCCCCACAATAAATATTCAGATGATGCATTTCCTTTTTTTCAAGAAAAAGTCACTTCTTGTTATTATTATTATTATTATTATTATTATTATTATTATTATTATTATTATTATAGATATGAATAGGTATAAGGGAAAACAAGATTCTACTTTCATGGTTTTCTGGTTGGACAGGGTGCCTTGCTGAATCACAAGACATTATCTCAACAAGTACTACTTCCAATAAATTACTTTTTTAACCAATGCATTTTTCACTGATAACATAGAGCTATGGCCTTCATAACACCATCAGTTGTCATCTGTGCTGTGAATTAAGCATTAGGAAATCCACTGAATATTAACTGACATTTATGAGTTCCCGCAATCAAGAGAAAGTAACTGCTCCCTGGCTTGTACTTGGAAATAGACCCAATGTTCTCTAAAAACTAAAACAAAATATGTCTCATTCTCAGCCAAAAAACCGGTCCTTATGCTCCAGTGGTGCTGCAATTAGAGATCGATTAATGCAGGCGTAGGTGGAGAGAGAGAATAGCTGAAAAGCTTAAGTAGCTGAAAGCCTGTGATCACTACAAAAAACTGTTTATTTCCTTCCTACTGTGTGACAGCCCTGTGGCACTTTCATGCAGTTTACTTCCTCCTCATGGAAAACTGACAAACTGCATGACTGATGAGACGTGTACATGTCTTTACTCTGTCATCCCCATAGTGTGCAAACTGACATGTGTGATCTTTAATACTGTGTGTGGCTTGCTATGCATGACACTGTAAATATAATCTAAACACTGACAAACACTATTAACATCCAGTTAATATCCCCTTACAATATATTTCAACCTTGATATCACATACTGTTCATAACCTTGGGAATAGAATGCTGCATGGCTAAAATATACTGTTTAAATTCACAAGGCAACCAATAATCCTGCTCTTCAATTAACAGTGCAAATATCACCCTTAACTCTTAATTTTCATTTGTGAACATGCACAGTTATCTCTGAACCACTATAAACATCCTGCACAATGGAAGATGGAAGTTCATGATTTATTGTACTAAAAAGCAAGCCTGGGTCATGCTAAGCAGAGGAGTTTGGGGTTTGGAGGTACTAAGATCAATTCACAACCAGAAAGCTTTCTATTGACAAGAAAAATTGCAGTGAAAGAAACAGATTTTACAATGTTTAACAATTCAGCATTTTTTATCTTGGAGTATTTTATCTTGGAGTGCACAGTCACACGTGGAATCGCTTTTTTACTGGATGAAACAATTGAACAAAACATTTATGATTTCCACTTTCTCTCCAAACACCTGCTGACAACAATAGATACCACTTCTTCTAGCAATATAATTAACGTTCAAAACTGTAATGGGGATGGAAATATTGCAGTAATTTAACTTCTCCTATCACAACAAAAACATTCTCTTTTCCCTATTCCAAAAACCCTCAATACATTAAAGGATCCTGATGGTTTGGCAGGCAACACCACATGTATTCTAATTATTGAACAGTATCTAAAACAAGTAAAGTCTAGGATCAGGATGACATTGTGAATCAAGCTGTTGCGGTCCCTAACCAACAACATGAAAGAAATGAATCATCAAAAGAGCAGGAATCTGCTGTCTGCCTTTGTCTCCACGTGCTCATTGAACAAAGTGGCTGACATGCTGAGAGGCATCGCTTATAGCTAAACAATTCAGCGTGGCTTCCTCAGACAGGGCTTGACCTACGGAAAAACCCATGAGGCATCCATCGCTTGTGCATTTGCAGTCTGATGTTTTCTGTATGTACTGCATGTGCTCTTGTTAATTGAGTGTCATAGTGTTCACTTATGTACCTTGCTTTGTACATCGCTCTGGATAAGAGTGTGACGGTCCTTTTTAGCCAGGGAGCCCTCTCTACAACTCCGGTAATGGTGGTTACGTAAGGAGGTCTGGGAGAATGTGAAACTCTACTAGCTCATAAGTGGTCGTTAAGAAAATAAAAAAAACAACGACACCCCCATGGAGTGGTGGTGCACCTCAGTGTTTAATAAATAAATTGGTAGAATTAGAAGTAGTGGCCCACTTGGGTTTTTTTTCATGATTCTGGCTGTACGTGCGGGGGTAAAAGAACAAGCAACATCCTAAAGAAAAGAAGTACAACTTCCCAACATTCCACGCAATTTTGTATCACTCTTTTAACAAATGTACAGCAATGTTGTAAGAACTCTGAAAGAGGCAGGGCCACATAAAAGGCAAACTGTTACAAGAGCATCTCCCAAAAGAATACATGCAAATTTAATTAAGCATATTTATAGGGCTCAGGGCTAAGAGCTCTGACTTGGAGGGGATAGTCATCATGGCTGTCTGACTTCGGCCTGTTTAATCAACTTTTTAGTGGCCTACACATAAGTTGTACCTATAGGTGCAGCAGCCACATCAACTATGTTGGATCCTGAATTTATCTCTGATTTGCAAAACGACCTCCTCTGAAATGCCAGACTATTTTTCACTTATTTTTGCAAAATTTGCAAAAATATGTTAGGTATGTTTAACAAACATGTTGGACATCTGATATCTACTGCTTGTAGATCTTTTTCTTTCCAGTTATTTTTTTCCAATATTTCCAATATATTTTTTTTTTTTCTTTTAGTAATCTTTTAGTAATCTTAGTAAACTTTTAGTAATCTTCTGTACTGTTTTACCAGTCTGTTTCACTGTATTTACTCTCACAGGAACATGAAGTGTTAAAAGTAAAATGGATTTTCTGTAGTTATTGGATGCTAAAGTTGAGCTGACAGAAGAGGTATGAAGGGTTTTGTTGTTGAGGGTGGGCTGAAATCCCAGAGGAACAAAGCTCTCAGCAGGATCCCGCAATATGTAATTGGACCGATCTCTCACTTACTTTTATGCCAAGTTCTTCCGTGGCATTTGCATAAAATCCCAGGAGAACTATAATCACATTTCCAGGAACCATTTAAATACTCCTTAAATGCCTTATAAAAGGTCAACCATTGTAATAAAATGGCCCTGCCATCCCCATATTAAATGTTGGATTGATAAGAGTTATGATGCTGCCTGCAAGTAACCATTTTATTTTTTTTTTAAATATGAATTATGGTGATTTATGAAGGATGACTAGCAAAGTTTTGTGGGTCACTGTGGTTAGCGCATGGTTTCTGTCAGTGCATTTCAGGCCGAACAAAAAATGCCTCTGGTGCTACACCGTTTCTTTACAGGGGAAACTTATTAATGATCAAAACATCCTTGTTAAATGTCACAGAAGAGCTCTTCATCTTTGCAGTTTAAAATGCTAAACCTTTAAGTTATACAGATTTTAGTACATCATAGTTCTGGTTCTGAATATTGAAACAATAAAGTAAATGTTATTTCATAACTGTAGGTTTTAAATGCTATAGCTGTGTTCTTTATCTTAAACAACAATATTTCAGTGAGAACTGAACAGAAGTAATTTACACATTGAGAAGATGCACTATTTCTCTTGTAGTAAGTGTATGTGCATGCTTCTGTGCCCACTGATTTCTTCATCTTTTTTAGTTGCAGTGGAGGATGCCAAGTAAATCTGAGTGCCCTTATGACAGATCACCTCAGAGAAAGCTGAGTGGCTTTGAAAAGGCTTTGATGTGGTCTTTAACAGGACCAAAGCCTGCCATTCTTCATTAAAGTTTCCTTCCATTTTTTTCCTATTTTTTCACTTTTTCTTTCACCTTGAGTCTGGAATGGCCAATTAGCCACACTTGACTCACCACTGTGCCTTCCGCACCTGTGCAGGGAGCCCTCCCCCGATGCACTCACACACATCACCGATGCCTATTTTCCCAATTACATGGCACAGAGTGTACTACAGCAGAGCTCCAATTAGAGGAGTGGGACATGTTGCACTGTTGACAAGCAGTAACCTATAGGAGCCTAGCGTGTTGCTAGGAGACAATGACACAGCTTTAACCTAAGAAACACTGATTGACTTATGCCTACTTATACCAAGCCAGTTGGGCTCTACCACTTCCTACCTCAGAGTTATATTTGCCCAATAACATACTCCAGACTCAAACTAGCAATTTCTTAGCTTGTAGACCTCAGCCTGTACTTGGAGTGAACATCTTTGCTGACATAGCAGCCTCATTCTTTTTCTGAGAATTTTTAAAGATACGCTCAGCTGATGGGGATTCAGACAGGCACAATTCCCTTACTCTTAGCTGAAGCCTCCTGCCTTTACTTTATGTGATTTAAACATGATCGGCACACTAAGACCTTTTTTTTCCCTTTTTCTCCATTGTTGAGTTGAGGACGTCATAATGTATTACTCAACTATTGTTAGTAGACAAATATAATAGTCTACTACAGTCTAAAACTGTCATTCTTCATCATATGATAGACAAATATAATAGAAGATGACCAGGGTACCAAGGACCAAGCATCTACATGGACCTTCATCTAGATGGACCTTGTCCGTTAAGAAAAGGGAACAGAAAGGGTTATTTTTCCAAAGATTGATGTGTCTTCTATTCATGTTTCCCCTGAAATCTGAACAGCAGAAAAAACACAGTTTACAGTATTCCTTTACAGTGGTGGCACTGTATGTTGGCACAATGAAGTAAATGTTATTTTAGTTTATTGTAAAGTAAATGTGTCTTACCACTGTAGCACTATAGATTTAAATCCTATAGCTACATTCTTTATCTTAAACAACACAATATTTCAGTGATTACACACAAGTAATTTACACTTTGAGAAGACACAATACTTTTATTATTATTTATTAATTTTTAGTAAATTTTATTAACTTTTATTAAACCTTTTGTGAGTCGTTCTTTTCATATTCTTATAAACTGCAAAGGGTGGCTACCACATTTTCATTTCAAACAAATCAGGTTTAACACATTTATTCACTGGGGCAGACTCTAAGGTTTCAGTAAACCATGACATCATTTTAAACATAAATCTGTTTGCCTTTTGCTATTTATCTCTGCCCAAAAACAGTTCGCCTACCCAACAGAGATCACTTCAGGACAATACTACTTTTATTAATGAGTCTACCTGTACCATTCCCTAGCTCATTTTGGCATTAGATCAGTTGATGTACAAAGCGCTCAGAGACAGCCTTTACACTGTACTTTCATTGATCTTCTGCTTCAGTGAGATAAACAGTAAGACCATTAATAATTAGTGTTTTGCTAGCATTGCTGTCTCCTGGTCTGCACTTGATTTGACTAAATGCAGCTTTTGCTCTGTTTTTTTACCATAGAGATTAGGTCTAATCCACAGAGAAAGCCGACAGAGGTCTCAGTAAAATTGGATTTGTCCACTAGCCTGTAGCAAGAGTGAATCTTGCCAACGGCTCCGTTTGATTATTGCCAACCAAAGAAGGATTTCCTTCCTGTTAAAGCATGGCTATATTTGTTTTGCAGTCACGGCAGGAGCTTTTTTTGTCCTTATTTGTCTTAAATAGATTTTTGCTTTTTAAGGTTTCCACACAGAGTGGACTGATTTACAATGTGGAGTTCAGAACATTTCACCTATTCCCGCTTGTGAAGCTGACACAGTTGATATCCCGCTAATGTTAAATACTGCACACACAGCAGAATACTAATCTCCATTTTAGTGAATGATGTATCCCACGTTATATTCAGCCTGCAGTATGATAGGCAGAAATGTGCTGTTTATGAACAGTTAAAGTGGCAAAATTTGCTGACGAGATGGCCAGGATAGTTTTTTGGGATCCTGCCAGTCTAGAAACTTTTTGGTAACTTTTGTGCAGCCGTACACCTGTCTGTGTCTATATTATACAGAAAGGTAGCAAAACCTATTTAAGTGAAAACTGTGTTATATATGAACTTCTCTTTGGGATCAGACTTCAAGTATGGATGCAGGAGTTGTGCGTCTCTGTTGCTATTAATTGCATTCAGACATGGGCCGCTTAAGATCATAATGCGTTTGGAGCAGAGTTTGTTCAAAATTATGGTATTTTCCACTAGGGCACATCCCAATTAGGATGGATCTCCTTATTTTTCAAGATATGCACATTCTGAATTGACACCTCAGTTTGTTTTCTCTCCCTGACACACATGAAAAGGTCGAATTTGTCTTGTGCCACAGTGAGCCTCAGATACACATACTTACAGCATTTACAGTGCAGTTTTTTCTCATCTGGTTCATGATGTATTATTTATCCTGTAGATGACCCTGTCGGATTGGATTACCTGAAAGAGTTTGCTAGATGACAGCATGAGAGAGAGGCCCCTTTTTGCCCCTGCAATAATTTAGTGAGAGAATGGGGGGGGGTCAACCTAACATAAATTATGAAATTATGAAATCCATATTCTGTTACAAGTTTTTTTTTTTACACAGAAGTTAGAGCCACCATTTTCAGTTAAAGATAAAGCAACAAAGATTCTTAAAATAAATTAATTCTAAGCCAGAGTTCCCCAGTCCTGCCTTCTCCAGATGTCACCAGTAGAAAAACAGAGATATTTACAGCTGGTCCAGTTACAGGGCAGCTCATATATTGTTCCTGGTCTGTTGCCCCACATGGCATCATATCAACAGTAGTTAAGTCCATTGAAGGTTGATAATGTGCTGTGAATGATTGTTCCATATTGAAATTTTATCACTTTTGCCTTTGGTAATTAGTAGTACTGCAGGCAGTGCATATACAGTATAAAGGTATTGCAGGAGGACAGATTCCCTTTGTGCTCATTTCATTATTGAAGTGGATTGTAATCCAGTTCCACTGTATTTCTGCCTGATATGACCTCTCTCCATGGAGTAAGTAAAAGTATTCTCGAGGGTGTCCTTAAATCTACCCTTAAGGCTACCTGTGGAGCAGCAGCCATTTATTCACCTTTTGTCCGTTAACATATCACATGAGCTCTTTCAACTCCAGTGTGTACAGTTACGACATTACCCTCTAATAATATCTTGAATGTAGTCATTATACAGTCTGAAGCTAGCATTGGTGGTATTATTGTTATACCAAGGTTAGAATTTATGAATTCAGCAATTGTCTTTGCTGTAAATTACTTGTGAATTCTGTGAGTCTTTTTTTAATTAACCCTTTTTTGCCATGCTTAAAATCATTTAAGGTCAAGTCACAGACTGTACTGTTTAAATTCATTATGTATCTTATTCAACATTATCAACATAATCCATGAACAATGTGGAGAATACACCAATAAATATACAGGTCTGTAATACGTCATACAATTAATTTATGTGTCCTCAGAGGAATAATTTTTTGCTGGTCTGCAATCTGAGCACCTGCATCAACAACTGTATCAGCAACTAGCAGAGTTAGCAACATTATTCAGTTATGTTATTGGATTATTATAATGTAATATTTGTTGTTTTGCTGGTGAGACTGTGTGGCACAACAAATAAACCTTCAGGGAGACCGTAGATTCTTTTCAGTCATTTACTTGCCTTAAGCAAACAGAATGTACGGGGCAGTCATTTCAGAGCCCTCTCCCTCGGCTACTCTCTAGACAGCACTCAACTATCCCAGAATATCAACATCAAGGCAAAACTAATCAACAACATCCCTTCAGGATAACAGCTCTTTTAACATGTCTAAAAAGAGAACACATTATCAGCTGTTTTAACTCTTGCAATAACTCTGTAGGTGGCAACATTTACAGTCAGAACCGGTTGAAAAAAAGGATGCCTAAAAAGTCACACTTGCCTCACACTGGGTCTTGCTGGTATACAAGAATAATGAGAGAGATGTAGAGAGAACATAAATTGCATGCTCAGCCTTCCTGATATGTGTAGCAGTGCACCATATGCACTAATGATACAGAGTGGGAGCAAACAGCAAAAGCAGCCTGGAAGCCTGCTTCATTCAGACCTTGCATCAAAGTGTAAAAGGAAGGAAAGTGAGGCAGGGAAAAGCTGCAGTCACTACACAGGGTAAAAGGCTAGTGTTTATTTACAGGGTTGCCCAAGGGTGAGCAGTGAGCAGTGTTTATGTACAGCTACAGCAAGTGTAGCTTGCTGACACTATTTGCGCATGCTGCAGTTTCGCACACTTACAACAAATAGACCTCACCTTACACCCATGTGACAGACACGTAGACTGATTGTCGAAGGTCCCAAAGGGCAAAAAAACACCCATCTGTACCCATTCAATTGTGGACAAGCACAGGCACAGGTAATTATACAGGATGTCTAAATAACACTTAACCTTAACCTAAGCCTAAATCTTAAAGGTCATATTGAAATACATTGTAATTACAATGTTGTTACATTGATAACTGGATCTAAAGTGGTATCTATGAAAATGTGCTGAAATGTAAACAGGACCAAAGGCAAGGCACAGAGCTGTGCAATAAAATGATGCACCAAGCACAGTGTAATACAAACAGGACCATGGGACTTTTATTGTTACAGGTAGATACTTCCCACAGCAACAGCACGAAACAAAAAAAGAAAACATATCCTAACTCTGTTTGGAGCCTACCTGCACATCCCTCAGTCCCCCTCCATTACTGGCCAGCTAAGCTGGGTCCCAGTGCAGCAAACAAATCCAAGTTAGCAGGCAAGAACATAGTCAAACACTGTCCAGGATCAAATACCAATGCAGTTTCTCATACAAAATGAGTCAGTACAGAGATTCAATTGTCAGCACAGTCCAAACACTACTAACTCTCTCCATGTTTTTTTTTTTTTCCCACAATGTTACTTCACATCCATAGAGAGATTGGGGAGCCTTAAATAAGCCAGGGGAGAGTTCATTGGCAGCAAGCATGTGGCTGTGGGCTTGCTGGAAGATATGGCCTGGCTCCAGCCTGCCACGGAATGGAGCCAATCTGCATGAAGTCCTTCTACCTCCACTCCCCTGGTCCCGTTACAATATCAGTGCAAAAATATTTATACCCAAAGGTTTTCTTCCCACTTTGGTAGATAGCAACACCAAGATACCCTTTTTTCCTGTTTTGCATGTTGTTAACAATATGCATTAAAAGCCAGGGCATTAGTGTTGCCATTAAAATGGATCATCTGGCAATATCTAGTCTCGGGCAAGTGCAGAGAGAAAACGATTGACACCATGGAGTCTGTGTAAGCTTATGCTATTCACACTATCTTTGATATCACACCGCTATGGTGGATTAACCTACAGAAACAGGACAAAAATTGTGACTGCTAGATGTGCATATCATATTACAGAAATATTGTCTCAGTTAACTCTCAACTGCTGTCTCTTCAAAACTTATATACAGTATAACGTTGGTCCATGCTACTAGAACACAGTTACATGTGTAACTATCTCTAATAGCTTTTTAAGTCTTTGGTTTGTAAGTCACTCCTGATAAGAGTTTCTGCCAAATGCCTAAATGCCACGCATTCTTATCAAATAGCTCCAAATTTGCCATATTATTACATTATATTGATTACTAAATGATTATATTGGACATTAACATTATGTTAAATTATGTTGAAAAGTTAAATCAGATACTTGGGAAACATAATAACCTAAGACTTACAAAGGTTCATTGGTAGGTATATCTATATTCATATTTGGCTGTATGTCTATAAAAAGTATAAAAAATGTGCAGTTACAACAGTCATTTAATAACTTATGTACAAATTTATGTAATTGCATCATATTATGACTACATGTTAATGTTCAAATCAAAACACCAGACGTGCCAGGAAATATTTTTTTATTTAAATGACAACAAGCCTTCTTGGTTGGAACCTGTCTTGCCTTAAGCTTTTATTAAAAACAATGCAATTATTCAGCTGATCTTTCTTCTACATTTTTAGTTTGTCTGCCTTGTTTGGTGATACAGCTGTGAAAAACACGATTAGTTGCCTTGGAGATCTTCATTATAATGCTTGTGCTACTGCCAAATGCCAGACTTTACAGTGTGTCCCACTTGACTCCTATTATTTCTGCTGGAGTGTGCTGTTCTTGGCCGTGTGGATACCTTGCCAAAAGGAACCTGTTCCTAACTACTGAATACATGACTAGACGTCAAAGAGAGACAAGGTTATGCATGTTATGTGGGAAACCATGAAACTTTTGAGGGACAACTACTGTGTTTCAGTTTTTGTTTTCCAGCCATCTGTCTGATTTTGTGGGCATTCTACCTGATTGTTGAACAAACACAAGACAAAACAGAGGCTGTGATGCATGGCCAGCAGTTCCTGTGCCAACCACAACATGAACATACAAATTCTGGCAGAGTAGACGACTTTCAAAAAGACTTTGTAGGTACGCTGTAGAGTATATTTAGTGTCAACCAAAATGCTCCATTAGTGGTGAACACATAATTCGAACACCACAAGCACCATGTTACACTTACAAAATCTGACAGTCATCCAGTCTTAAACTGTGTAAAAAAGTACAGAAAAAAACATTCAGGAAACACGTTAAATGTTTTATTGCTAGGTGGTTCTGAGATGGTGTGGTACAAGCATGACATGTGACTATCTATCGCACACTAGATCCATCACGTCCTGTCATGAGCCATGCCCCTTTTTCCATTTGGGGGTTTCAGGGCCAAAATAATCCAGTTCATCACTGTCAGTCATTCATTCAGCAAGTCATTTCTTATTCAGTTTCCACAGCAAAAATGATTGGATTGAATGTCACCTTAAAAGGACATTAAAGGTCTGCAATGTCAGGAGTATTCTCTGGATAATTTTGATGCTAGTTTGTTTATCTTATTAAATATATTTTGGAGCTGTCAGGCTTTGTCTGAAGTATTTGGTTTATGAGGTTGGGTTGTCAGGTTACAGGCTGAGCATTATTTTGTTGCAAAGGTCATCAATAGCCAATTATCATTTTTGTATTAATGGCCTTAAATAATGAAGATTGTTTTGCTTCCATTAGAGGAATGTTTTTGAAACTGACAGATGTGAATAGAAGTTAGGTTAGCTTCAGTGAATTAAAGTGATAATAAATGAGCACTTTGAACTAACCTTTTTGCAGCTGTACTGTGCTCTGTACTCTCCGATTTAAAGCAAAATGTGTTTGTCTTAAAAATATCATCTAAAATGGTAAGGGGATATGATATGCATGGTATTACAATATATTGTAGATAGTAAAAAAAACAGAAACACACACTTGTCTTTTGAAATTGTATTAAATAAAATGCAATAATTTGCTCAAAGATGGTATTTCGGCATCACGTGGTTGATTCCATATTAGTTGGTGAAAAAAAGCTTTTTGTGTCCTCTGATTTTTCAGTTATGTTTTGCAGAGCTTGAATTCAGTGAATCACACCGCAAAAGAGAGAGATCCTTCTGCACCCGACCACTCCTTAAGAACTGCAGCACAGGTGATAGCGATCAGCACCAGACTGCATTGAGCCTCCCACCTGTCAGATAGGCAGATCAGCGGGAGGTAGGGACTCCAGCACAGACATCACAATTATGTCTGGTCATATACTGTTCATCTGTTAGCCCATACGTTTCCTTGTGTCAGAGTCTTAGTTTTATTGCGGTGGAAATTATTAACTGAGCTGAAAAATGAGAGAAAAATCTCTTCCATATCCAATCCCCCAGTGGTGATTAACTGAATTTGCTGCAGGTGTGGTTAAAACTCAGGCGACTCAGAACGTGGGCGTGGCTAAACAGGGAGTTGGCTGGAGGCGGGTCTGACACTGAGTTTGCTATGTATTTGAATCATCTTTAAATTATGAATGGCAAGTGTCTGGAATGTAATATACAATATGCCAACAGAGAGATTAACAATGGAGTTCTACTTTTAGTTTTCCTCAGGTAGGAAAGGAAAGTCTGACAAAATTAGGTCATGTTGCATTAGCCCCTTGGGCATTACAGCAGAGAGAGTCCACTTTAGTGTCAGATCTTTGCTGAGTCAGTGACTTTCTTACAAATTAACCAACATTATATTTATATAAAAAATTTAAATATGAAAGAAAAATGTGAATATGCTTATATTTGAAATGTATTTAACTGAGCTGCCCTGAACATGTCTTTTTTTATTTTTTTGCAAATGAGAGAAACAAATATTTTACCCTCCAGTGCTGAATAAATGAGCAATAACAGAGGCATTACTGTAAACTAAATATTTAACCTCAAAACTTGTACTCTATTTTGTCAAATGGAAGGTTTCATTAGAAGCAAACCCTCTTGAGATGCACACTGGAAATAGTTGTATGGTACAGGATTAAATAAGGGTAAATTTAGCACAACCTCTTAAATTACTCTTTCCATGCTGTATATGTGCAGGTAAAAGCATGCCTTTATTTATTTCCTTAGTTAAGTACTACGCACAGACTTACATATTTACAAAATTACTTACAGAGCATTTAAGGACTCAAGAACAGAGCAAGATATAAATTGCAATTACTAATTACAAAGTGTATCAAATAGAGTTAGCAAAAACAAGATATTACTTACGATAACATAAAGCAAACATATCCTGATAGATTGTTTTATTAATTATTTTACTAAACAGATTATTAATCTGTTTACTAAAAAGAGCACTGTCACAAATGCTAAGATGAAATGTGACAGCAATGTAATTGTTTTTCTTTAGCCAAAATGACAGTGCTTAAACTGGAAGGATTTCAATTTCATTATGAAAACGACTTTGTGTACCTCACAACAGCCAGAAAAAGACAGGAGTATGAATGTTGGCAACATCGTAAGGAAAAAGTAAGAAAACTTTTTGTGTACTTGCTTAAGGGTTATTTTAGTTCAAAAAGACAGACTATCTATTCATGCACCTAAAAAAAACTGTGAAATACGTCAAGAGCTGGCTTGTGACGCAGTGTTGGGATGGAGTCCTTAGTTATGTCCTTCCCTTGCCTGGAGCACCATGGAGAGCCTCTCTGAAATGAACTAGAAGAGGATGCTCATTAGAGTGGTATTAAGGTCTCTGCTAGTCCATTTTTATTTGGTTCACTAGGAGCTGGTGTACACCCGGTCGATGAGGGGTTTTCTTTTCTACTCTCTTCCTTCCTTTTCCCCTCTTTTCTCTGTCTATGGAACTTCTGGTTATCTTGGAATTACTATCATTATCAGGGCTGCCAGCTTTGGCTTTTTTCAGCCAAACTGGCTGAATTGTCACTAATTTTGCTCTGCCTTGTAGATTCAACACCCATCTGGCATTTTGGCTTTTTTCCAAAAAAAAAAAAAAAACTTAATAAACCTACATTTTAGATTTACAACAGCAAAATGGATTTGCTCCCAAGCAGAAATGGCCATAATTGTGTTTCCTAAGTGACTAGTTTGTCGAAGAAGCCAGATGGTATTTGGCAGGTTGGCTTGGGATTTTGATATTCATACTGTAAATCCTTATTACTATAGATTGAATGATTTGTTTTCTGTAGAGCCATGGGTGAAGATGATCATTTTTGCCAAAACTTTTATGTGACTAGAGGAAGCCATCCTTGTACAAGAGTCTTGATGATCTCTTCCTTCACACTTCCTAGGCACAGACTCCCACACCCCGGGTTGTGCCACATGGACATGTAATCCAAATGGCAGGTTTTGGATTGGGAGAGACAGTTCAGTAATTTTCATCTCCTTCATTGTAGTGGGTACGCAATCTCTGATCTTTTCACTCACACTGTTAAGTTAAAATGTATTTAGTTGCTTACAGTTTGTAGTCGACATTGAGTAGACTTCAGAACAGTTTCATAAAATGAGCTGTTTTAGCAAGTCAGGCTAGTTAAATCAGTTCTACACTGTTTTTGATTCTGAAATGCAGTTTTTTAGTTTACCTGCTTCTGCCAACACTTTTGCCTGTAGTTGTTGAACTCATCAGATGGTTGATATTCTCTTGGGACTGACTCAGAATGGCTGAACTGATACCTGTTTGAAGGTGAATGCATGTGTAGTTTTGTTGGTAATACCTGCGTTTACTGCCATTTGACATTTGGTATATGTCCTATGCACATTTTAAACTACCAAAATAAGTTAACTAAAAAGTTCTGTGAATTTGAAAAGTGCAGATTTTTATCTATTTGAAGTTTTGTGTTTCAAATTAATTGTTTTTCATACTAGCACTCCAAGCGAAGAGTAACTGGACAGATATTAAACTACATTCCAATGTGCAACTGGGTTATGATTTTATGGTCAATTAATCTGAAGTGAGCTTGTAGTTTTCCTTTACCACTGCCCAGTATTTTTACAGTAAATAGCATTTCTGTGTTCTCTAAGTGTTTTATATATCCATGAAAATATCAGGACCTTCAATGAAACCAAACATGTAAAAGCCACAAATTCTGCAGGTCAAGGTGAGGTTTCAGTGTTCACATTGCTTTGGTTTGCAGCTAATGCTAGAGTATCATTTTGAACAGGTTTGAAATTGCCTAATTTCATTTATAATTTATGGCAGTTTATTTAGATGTGGTTGTACTTATGGAATATTTTCCTATGATATGATTTAGATTTCTTTTTTGGATAGAGTGAGTGTTTAATCCTGACTTCAGAGTTAAATGAAATGAGCAAGTGCCAAATGAATACTCTTATTAATACAACATAGAGTGTCCTCCAGATGACACACTAATTAAAAGTTGTGCTATGAAGGCACCGCATATCAAAGAAACTACATGATATTTTAGTTGTAACTGTAACCTAAAATACTTTTTTCCTGAATAATATACTGTCAATTGCATGACCACTGTTTTAAAGATACAAAGGCCAAAGTCAAGTAGATTCTTTCTGATGTAAATATTATATTTTCCCAGAGTACACATGAAAATCCAAAACATTAAGATCAGTCTGTTATCTCTATCTCATACTGTCTCGGTTTCCTGAGACTTTAATATCAGTAGGGATTTCAAAAATGAAAACACAACGCTGTTCATATCTTAAATATCCCAAATGTGACAGAGATGTGTGAGGATTCCTCAGAAGTTGAGAAGCTTCAGTGAACTCCTTTCTAAAGAGTTTGCCAGTCTCATGACAATAGGGCATGATCATCAAGGTGGTTAACTACCAGGAGAGGCGCAGCTGTGCCATCATTATGAAATCTGAAGGGATCTGCCCATTACAAATGTGTATAATAGAAACAGAGAAATCTTGATCCATTAAACTAAGCCTATGTTTTTGGAAGCTGGATTTTTTTCTTTTTGTTAAAAATGATTAAATGTGGTTTTCTTCAAACTTAAATCATATTGTTTAAAGCTTTGTTTAAGACTAAAATTCTCCTTATAATGCACATTGAACAGTGTTGGCCCAATTTCAGCCTTCAAGAAAATACAGAGTGGTAAACAAAACAAAATAAAACAAAAAGAAAAGCACCAACAGACACTATGGGAAGAAGTATTTTTAAAGCAGTACCTTAAAGTCCTCATTAGCAAAGTGTGGGAAAGCACAAAGGCGCCTTGAAAATGCAAGGTTGCTTTGGAGGTGGAAGAACTGCTCTTCACCCTCTGGGCTGTGCATAATCAGGATATAGGCACTGTCACATGTTTCCATTTCAAATACTTCAGCAAAATGTAAGGTGGATTTTAAGATCCCAGAAATGAACATTTTGCCTGGAAATTGTTCTTCAGCTGGCTGGAAGAGACCAATTACATATTAAGACAAAAAAAGACTGCAAATTACATTGTCTTTTAGCAGATGCTCCAATCCAGAGCGACTTACATAGGTTACAATTTGTTACATGTTACTAATTTTTACAGCTGGATATTTACTGAAGCAATTCTGTGTTAAGTACCTTGCCCAAGGGTACAACAGCAGTGCCCCAGCGGGGAATCAAACAGGCAACCTGTCAGTTACAAGTGCTCCTTACCACTATGCTACACTGCTGCCAAATATCACTGCAGTGTAAAAAACCCCCCTAAGCAACGATTTAAGGATATTTAGCACTGTCATTGCAATGGCCTTTGTCCACGAGAGAAGCAGGCATTCCAACTGATTGAATGCAACCTGGGCAGTGTAACGTGACGGCAGTCTGGGAAAGGTTTATGTGAATGAATTGTGAATAAACGCCATTATCAGATTTATTAAACTAGGCCATTGGTGCAGGTGGGGGCGGTGTCATTGCATGTCATTGTGTCAATTTTTAAAGGTCCAAAAACTAGCTGTTAACTTACATCATATTACATTACATGCATTTAGCAGATGCTCTTATCCAGAGCGACTTCCAGCATAACAGAACATAAGTGTATCCATTCAACAGCGGCAGACCAGGCTAACAACACTCCCAGACCAGTGAGTGTGAGCATAACACTATTCAAGCCTTACTACAAGTTAACTTGTGCAATCTGACAGAAGCCAAGTATACTACAATACCACAGTCCCTAGAGCACAGAATCCAAAATAGATCACAATACTACACTTTGTGTGAGGTGTGTGAATTACAAGGATCAAAGAGGTACTGTCAGTGTAACAGGGCATTATGGGATGAGTCTGAATGGGCAGGATATTTCCCACCCTGGGATAAGCTTGTCCGATTGTTGTGACTAGCCCTAAGCAGGGCTGCCAGAGGTGGACGAGGCTCTGTCAGTGGTACCAGCAGTCCTCTGTAGTGTCCTTCTCACAGTCTAATTGGATTGGAGATGTTTGCCGGCCATGGCGCCAACAGCAGTTGCCTTACCCACCCAAAGCTAACAGTGCATCAGGGCGAATGCAATATAGGGCTTCGTTCTGCTGCAGTGGGATATCATTAACACTACAGCATTAGGTTCCCTTGCCTCCACACTGGCAGTGTCAGTGCCCTCAGGCCCTGTCACCTGCTCCTTGAATAGGAACTGCTGATTCTGTGCCTCATTGGGGGCAGGGCCTCTGCAGCAGGACCTCCCTCTGGTCGTCTATGCAGATGCCTTATTAAAATGCTTTCTCCACAGCACCACCTGCTTAGGTCTTCATCGTTTTAAAGCTCATCATAAACAATCTCCACTATCTCACACACACACACACACACACACACACACACACACATATACACACACACACACATATATACACACATTAAATTAGGCACCGTACTGTCAATTTGAATAACATGTCATGCTTTGGAAATTTCGAAACTTGTAGAAATAAATTTCAGTTCAAGATGTTGCCCCACCTGGACAAAAAAAAAATCCCAGGGAAAAACATTACACTCACACCAAATGAAAAATCATGCACAGACCAATAATGGCTTTGATCAGCTGAGCTACATGAGTTTTCATCAATGCTTCAGGTTGGGAGGTAAATGAGAGTTTTCATGTGGTACTTTTTGTAACTGGGTTCTACACCATTATTATACAAGTATATTTGACAGAGCTGTTGTGTTCATTTTCAGAATGTATAAAATCAGTTTTGTGGATTTCAATGCAACACAGCTGATGTAAAGCTTTTTGATGATGCCAAAATGTATTCAAAATCATCCATGATGAACTTGAAGACCAAACACAGAGTAAGCTACTATTAAAAGTATTAAATATTTGAATAATACTTCAGTGATTTCATACACCAGACACCTTTTAAATTAAATTTAATGAACCTCAAAGTTCTTTTCTTGAGTTTTACATAAATTTCCTGCTATTAGGACATGTTTTCGAGGTGTCTAAATTTTCTGAAATACTTCATTTTGTTCCTTCCACATTTACAGTTTTTTTGTTTATAAAGACCATTATATTGAACAATGTGTTCTCAGAATCAAAACAACATTAATGCCAGTGAAGCCTTGAAAAGTCTATGCAGTGTGATATTGAGTCATTCACTTAGATTATATTGAGTCACTATGCTAGGGTAAAATGACAAAGGCAATCCTTTTGACAAATGTTTTCTCTGGTAAATTTGACTTCAGCGGTGAGTAAAGACACAGTTCCCTTGGCACCTGGCGTTTTTTTTGCTTGGGTCAGAGCATCAGCCTATGAGAGATGCACAATTGTGTAACTCAGATGCAAATGCAGTCCCTCTTCAGAAACAACTGGTTGAAGAACATTAATTCTAGTACTTTGGAGACCTTGAGACTCCTGCACGTACAGCATTGGAATTAACCTCTCCCAGGGAAGTCATTCTATAATTAATGTTGCATTTTACATGCTTGAGGAGAGCTCTAAATCATTGGAAAGCTTCCATTTGGTCCACCAAACCATTTATGGTCGTTCCTGGGTGTAAATCATTTTACATAAACAGTGGGAAGGGTGAGCTCAGAGAGGTTGCTGATAAACTCCAGGGGAGAAAAAATGTGTCCTTAATGACACCTACTAAGTCTTTAGATTCATTTGAAATACAGTACAATATGTAGGACAATATACAATATGTAATACAACAAAGTATGTATTGTAATAGGCAGTATATACAGTATATATTACACAACAATATGAATTTTTATTATCTGCAATGTGTATAGGGTGTAAGGGTACTGAAGAAAGTCAGAATTCATTGTGTCAGAAGACATTGAGGCTGTTAGACTCTGTGACACTATAATGAATTTTCTCCTGAGATGAAACATCCTCACAGTACTCTATTTTATAGTTTGGAGGCATTTATTCCAATAAAACATCATTCATATTAAATGATATTCGTTGTAAAGTACTGACTGCTGAATGACACACAGGAAAAGCGGGTATTTTTGGTTTCTCTGTCATAATTGTTCCTGGCATTCAGAGACCATGAAATTGCTTGTCTCTCATTTTTATTCTCTAAATAAACTGCACTGGAAGTTACAACTGAAGTCAGCTGAATAAAAAATTTAAGTTACCTCAGCTTTGGCTGTTTTCTTTTGGAATTCATTCATTCAATATTTTGCATTCAAAGATTTGGGAATGGGAACATTGTTTTAACAAGAAATGTAATAGCTTTGTAATAATCTGCTGATGACTTCAACCCAAATGAAACCCATGGAACAGTTTGAAAGGAGTTCATTTCCTTTCTCTAGTGTAACAATGGGAGGTGCAACAAGAGTGATCTTTCTGGGCCTTGAACACAGGTTGTCCCTCTCATGAGCAAGCCTTTTAGATTTTGCATGCCTGTCTTCCAAACGATCAAATGCTGCAATCTGAAACTCTCAGGATGAGATTTTGGGTGAAGTAATAGGCGTTAAATACTAATTGAACAGATTTATGTGCCTTAAAAATGCATTTTCGCATTTAATGACCCAAAAAATTAATTAAAATAGTGTTCTGATTTGGAGTAGGATAACTATTACCACACCTCCTAACCCATTTAAGATATGCTTCCAAATTGCCCACAGTGCAGTAATCTTAGCATAGGCTTCAATTTAACAGTTCGGTAAAATATTTTTTCATGAAAGATACTGTATGCATTTCTATGTGCAGGGAGTAGTAAAAGGCCTGTTGGTGTATGTTCAATAGAAATGTCATGTTCAGGCCAGTTTCTCTTTCCTGACACAGTCTATGTTATTACGCCATAGGGAAGGGAACTCTTATTCATTGGCAAAATCAGCAGGGTCAAATGCCTCCTCTTACCACTAAACCAACACTTATTGAGCTTCATTCCCAACCAGCCTGAATAATTTATACCTCAATAAATAATGGAAAATATGAGAGTGAAATTTCACTCCAAAAATCTCCATATAGCTTATTCCCTGCCTACTCACATCTTGAGATGATGAACCGTCATGGAATACAAAAACATTCATTTCTTTGTATTCAGCCTCCAAAGAAGGGGGATTTTGAAATGTTTTCTTTCCTTCATTTCATAACTAACAGATACTATAAAAGTGCTGTGACTCATCAAAAGGCATATGCAACAGAGCACTCCATATGGGATAAAAATTACACATTTATGAACTCCTGAAAACAAACCTGGAGTGTTCTCTATTCCGCACCACACAAGTGGTGTTTACCCTGTGCATACAAATAAAGAATACAGGACTCACAGAGATATATCCAAACCACTCTGCTGAGCTATACTTTGTCTTTAATTTTCCACAACTTTAACTGTGGTAAACAGATGTACAAATAATGAACAAAGCAACAAATCACAAAGTAATGTGGGAAAACAATGCAACAAGGTGCAAAGTATACTAAAATGAAAAGGATAACAGGAAATGATGCACGAGAGACAGAAAAAGAGAAGAGGAGATGAGTTTGACAGAGTATGCAACAGTTGATGAATGAAGAGATGCATTTGTGCATGGATGGGGAGTGAGAATATACCATCAGTGATGATGAATGTGGATGTTTTGAGTGGATTTAAGAGTTTTGATTTACTCTGAACATGTATGATTTTGTAACAGATTTTGCATTTAATAACTGAACTTTCAATCTTTTTGTGGTGATGGGTAGAATGTCACCACTTTGAATGGTTATTTCTTTAACAGACTCTCTCCACTCTTTCAGGAAGCATTCATGGTAACTTACACTGACCATGTTTTCCATTTACTGAAGTTCAGTTCCTCCTGTAATGTTAATAAATATGAATCATAAAATAAATCTGCATAAATTAATTGAATTTCATCCTGTCATGATGGTTGAGTGGTGTTAAGTTTTTTCCGCCACACTGGTGAAACATTATAGGTATCATTACACGTATTTGTTTATCAGAGTTTTAAATACAGTGTCTGTTCATGTAGTGTAAGATTTAAGACAATTTGTTCCCTTTGAGTAATCTTGAAAATCAGACCCAAGTTACTAAATATTTCAACAATTTATGTACAGTGTGTGATCAGTGAAGCTACATCTATCAATGATGTATACACCAGAACACATCCCTAAAATACAGGTAACAACTGAGTCTAATTTATCCCACTAATTTAGCTATCTACAAATGGAATGTGATCCAGACCTAATTTGCTGGCATACAAGTAGAAATGTAATCTAGTCCAGACCACCTCACAGACATTATGGCAATTATGGAATCCAAAGCTGATGATACCACAGCTACAGGAAGTAGTATAGATTTCATTTCTGTGTTTGAAGCCATAGACATTCATCTCCTCTAGAGTCAGTGGCAGTGGGTTCCCGACAATGGAGATCATTACTGTTCGCTGCATTCTGAAATTGAAGTGAGTGTTCATCTTGGCTACAGCTGCAGTGTATACTAATCACAGGGAACTCTGTGTAAATACTTTTCTTCAGGTTGATCAGGCAGATTTTTTTCAGGTAATAAGAAGGCCCATGGGTAAAACAAACAGATGTGTTATTACAGGAGCAGAGGCAGCTTGTGCCTTATATTTTGCGTTGATACCGAGTTTTTTCCCTCTCTTTAACTGTGAAGTACAAGCAGCGTGCCGCCATCTATACATATTCTAGAACAATTTACCTCAGACACAGGAGACAGGAAACAGGACACAAGTTCAGGTGTACCCACTGGACTGACTCCAGACAATGGGCCTGGCAGTCATTAATCTGCGGAAACGACCAAGGCGATGAGGGTGAAGCAACAATGATGAAATGCATGAAACACTCCTGCCAGACTTCACTTCAGTTCCCAAACCTCGCTTTGTTAGTCACTTGCTCTTTGTTGTAAAACATGGCTGCGAGTACAGAAGCACTCAACAATTTACAGGTATTCTGAACTGAGTGATCATGTAAAATGAGAGGATAATGATCGGTGTAGATTTGAATCTCCTGCCACCTGTGTTGTTTTATTAGCAATTCTGTCTTGATAACGAGTGTTTTCCCGTCGCCAATATTGTTCAAATTCCATAGTCAAACTGTGCAACAGAATGATTATGAATGAGATTATGCATTTAATAATTGAACTTTCAAGATTTTTGTGGTGATGGGAAGAATGTCACCACTTTGAATGGTTATTTATTTAACAGACTTTCTACACTCTTTTAGGAGGCTTTCACTGTAACTTACACTCACCATATTTTCCATTTACTGAAGTTCAGTTCCTTAATGCAATGTTAATAAATATGAATCATAAAATAAATCTGCATAAATTAATTGAATTTCATTCTGTCAAGATGGTTTTGTGGTTTTAAGTTTTTTCCACCAAACTGGTGAAATGTTATATGTATCATTACATGTATTTGTTTATCAGATTTTTTAACGCAGTGTCTGTTGTTCAACAAATGGATATTCTTTTTCATCTATATCATTTGGTCTGCATATGTCTCTTCCAATTAAGAATGCATGTATCTGACTGGAAATGTCACATAAGAGGATTCCTGACTTGCTTCCTGACAATATCATAAAACATGAAGTTGAAGACTTAGAAGCCAGTTCAGACTTAAGGGCACTAAACATTTTGCATGGCTTACCTATATGTTTTTCATTTCTGGGGATTCAGCCATAACTTACTGTGTATGTCTTTAAATGGGTGGTGCAAAGTTGTGTGCTATGAATAAATGTAAATTGCCTTGGAAAACCACATCTCAATGCATCAAGCCTGGTGGCCAATAGATTGTTTCACTGAGTTATTATTCCTCATTTTAGAAAACAAAATTCAGCAAATAAAAAGATCTGGAACAGCATGTGCCTTTTCAATGCCTCTATGTAAAAGGTAAAAAAATATCCACTAATATTTGAATGAGAAATCAAACAAACCACAAGCGTCTGTTTGTTTCAGAGTATAATCACATTGGTTATAAGGTAGCTTAGATGATCAACACAATGAGAGCAATGCACAACATGAAAGTTTCTATGTACTTACCAGCCATAATCTCACTGAAAGTGTTGTTGAATTATTCACAGAAAACAGTCAATTAAGAATGCAACCAAAGCAGATCGTATTATTCATACGTAAATCACTTTCAAGCATTCAATGGCTATTTCTATAGCCAAATGGGCAGACACTTGACATATCAACACATACTAATTAGTTTCAAAGGGATGATGGTGATGGTATCCCTATTCAGCAAGTGAGCTTATTTGTAACACCTGCCTTTATTGCAATTAGGAGTATTATAAAAGCCAAGTTGTTATACCAATCTGTATAACAATCATGGAGGCCATGATGACACATAAACCAAACTACTCAAGTAAGAGCTGGAGATCCTGGTCAGCAATATATTACAAGGAGCTACAACAGTTTGCCCAGGCCAGGATTGCTCAGGGGTGACCCTGCACGTAAGCGGCTCCTCTGGGAGAACATTTCCAAAGTAAATGCGTGCTGTGCCATGGTGCCAACGGAGTGTGGAAGACCTTCGATGCAAATGGAGGGACTTGCGCACCTCTGTTAAAAGCAAACTAGCCAGTAGCAGGAGGTCTTCTGAGGCGACTGGCAGAGGGCCAAGATCTGCAACTCCAGCTTACGGCTTTGAAGGAGCAGGTGGCAGTGGCTCTCACTTTTGTGGATATTCATGGAGAAGTGGAAGGAGTGGATACAGATCAAGCAGCACAGGTGCAGTCTAACAACAGTAAAAAAAAAAGTTAATGTACCCTTGGAGAGATGTGTGCATGGATAACTGGACAAAGTGAATTGAACTTTGACTTGCACACCGTCAATGGCACTGAGCACACCAGGGAATCCAGCTCTTCCGCGAAACCTCGCTTTTAAGCACCATCTATTCTCAGGAGTACCTGGGAATTTTATAAATGCATCTGTGGGCCAGAGCACTCCAGACAGGAAAAGGTTAAGGCACCAGGATAGATTCCTGTGTGATGTGAACAATGCTCCCCGACTCTGAGAGCACATAGGATATTCTGAGCAGAACCGGGATTGAGGAGGGTTGATTTATGCGGCTTTGGACAAAAGCCGGCATGAATCATAAATTTACACTTTGTCCAGCTGAAAGCACTGGACACACTCTTTGCCTGTTAACCCCATAACAAGGCCTGGATTCGCAGGGGCCTCCTCCCTCTGCAAGCTGAGCCTCTTCTACACCATTTTTGCCATTCTCTCAGGAATACACGCAGGCATAGTGCAGGAAACATGCCAATTTGTTGTTATGGAAAACCGTAATTTGCAGTAATGTATGTTGGTCTGCACGGGTGACCCATGAGCACATGTTATGGTAGTCAGATTAATTGTTCACACTGCTTTTGTTAATTATCGGTTGCTAATGAATTAATGAGTGTATCTCACTAATATGTTTCATCTGCTGTCTGTGTTTCCATCTCTCAAACCTAAGACAGAATATTATGCAAATTTTGAAAAAAGTAAGCATTCGCCATTCTGTTGACAATTCTATAAAACGTGATAAAATGCAACATTTATCAAGTAGAAACTCAGTTTTCTATATTTATATTCAATAGACTTTGCCTGTCTACTTCCCAACAGTGTTGTTATTACATACAATGACCACTGCAGTGTATCACTAGTTCAACCTGTTTCAGCGTGGAAGGGGTGCAGAGAGAAAACAGACTTAAGTGTAATTTTTTTTTCAAAATTCGTTAGCACTTGCTATAAATATTTCAGCTACCCAGTAGAAACCCCAGTGCTGCATGTCTGGCGCTGGTTGATAGGTATCTCAGGTTAACTCCGTGGAGAGCTAATGATGAAAAGAAATTGGCAGATCATTGTTGCAAACCACTGACAAAAATATAAGTTACACCAACCACACTTCAAAAATAGTCAGAAACTAGCAAATGCAAACATGAATTATGAGTGCAACTTATAGTTGAGTTCCACTTCTTAAGCTACCCGAGGTTTCACATAAAAACATGCCAATGGAATGTAAAGCTGTTTGATTAGTATAATGAGATCCCCAAAATGCTGAAAACTTTCCCGGTTGGAGTGCCTGTAATTTATATTTCTCTCTTTTATGTATAATTCATACCTATAAGTTTATAGGGCACTTTTGCAACAGCAGTATACACCTACAGGATAGTTTTATACGAATCACAGCTAAAAGGTTATTGAAACTTTGTGTCTGTGACACTTGTCTGCGGTGAGATGCCAGTTTTGACAGATGCTATTTTTTTCTAAGTGAATGCTCTTCTGAAGGCTCTGCCAGTGGATTGGCAGAAATCACCTGAAGCTGCACTTCAGAATGAATTCTGAAGCCCCCTCCCCACCCCCTACCAAAAAAATAGCTCTTCACAAAAAGCTCTTTTTGCAGTCAAGCATTTTGCATCATTGTGTTGTTGAACAGCAGTCAGCAGTCAATAAGACCTTCCACCCATTTGGTTCATCGGTCATGCTGACCGTAGATCAATGGGTCACTGCAACATAAAGACAACAGGCTGCTCCTATCAAAAAATCTTTCATCACAGGTGCACTGTTGGAGACACACATTTCATTATAACAGTCGCAGCATTTCCATTCACCCCCTTTAACCCTACAATATGGCAATTCCAGAACTCTTTATATAGGAGATGTCTGCCATTCATGAGTGTTGGCATTGCATTTTACTGCTTGAAGAGAAATTCACTGTGGGATTACATTAAAAAGCTGATTATGGAATTTTCATCACTTGGTTTATTTTTTTGTCCACTATATACCATTTTTCATTGGCCAGGAACAAAACAGCTCAGCCAAATGTACTGAGACTTGTACTCATTAGACATCTTCAAGCTGTCAAGAAAGCGGTGTGTATGTACAGACATGTACACGCGCGCACATGCAGAAATCCATCACTTCATCATGATACACCTTGGAGGAAGTGTGATAATTCAGAAACATGATTCCCTTGGAACACTGCCTGTTATTTTGGTAAGTGTGTTGTTAGGATGGAACTAAGTATAAATGATTTTCACAGTGAAAATACTTCATTTTTAACATTTGGTGAATGTTTTTGCTATCACAAATATATTCATATATTCGTATATTTAGTGTTTTAGCCTTTCACTTGCTTGTACTCAACTGTATTATATAAAATTAATTAATAGATCACAAGTGAATGCTAAAGACATCCATTTCACCTCTTTTCTCGACCATAATATAGAATGCTGGTATTAAAACCATCACACAGCATTCAAAGGTCCTCCAATGATCAGCTACAAACAATTTTTTTAATAGACAATTATGTTCTTTCAATGTGGCATGCTGTCATGGTGGTGGTGGGGGGAAGGGGGGCAGGGCTGCTCCCAAACTTCTGTTGCTGTCAAATTGTCTTTTTCCCAGATCCTAAGAGAGTTTCAGGTGGTTTTGTGGGAAGAGTTGTGTGGTCTGTCCCTCCACAGGTCTCCTTTGGCAGTAATTTTCCTAGTTTGTGGAAATCTTGTGATTGCATTTGATTTGATGTATTTCCAATGTCTGCAGATTCTGATTGGTTTTACAACAATCAATAGTGAGCGCATTTGGTTCCCTGTGGATGAAAAAAATCTGCACTGCACTTTTGGAACAAGTTTTTCTCTGTATTTATTTAAAATAGACTGGGAAAAATAAGCAAAAATAAATTAATCCCATGAGTCAATGATTGATCAATGATATTGTTTATCTTGGAAAAATGTGTAGCATGTTGCACATGCAGCTGCAGAGAAATGAGTCCTTTGACAGAAGGATAACAGATTCAATTCATTGCAATTACATGATTCAGTTCTGTGCGATGATAGATTTATTAATTCACAGAAATTTCATCAATATACTGTCACTACATTGTGGTACATTAACATAATGTACCTTTAAAGTCTTTCTAAAACAGTCAATACACTCACAAGAGAAGAACAATGCAGCAGCCACTCAATACAAAAGGTATTGTAGTGTGGTCCAATTTATGTAAGTGGGCAACATTCTTTTAGCCAGACTGCAGACAATGAAAGTTAAAGCATTTAGCACGCTATATAAATATAGATCCCTTTACATTTTTAAGCAACATCTTACCTGTGTAAAGTTTTTTTTTTCTCCATGAGCTGGCTGGCATCAGTAATGTCTATGTCTGAATAGACACAATAATGTTACTATTGCCAATACTGTAAATAAGACACTTTAAGCCTTTTGCACATCCCTGCAAAATGAGGTGTTTACCAAATACTCCCATTTACGTGTAAATAATAGATAATTTGATTAAAGAGTATGAATAGGAGGGGCCAGAAGCATTTGCCCCAGAATACTGTTGAAAACTGACTTGCTGTTGTTCCCTGTCCTGTCCCACCACTTTCATTCAGATGCAGTGGCTAGGTATAGCCGTGATATAATGTATCTCAAGCCTGAGTCGGCCCCCTTGTTCTGAAACATTATCAGACTTTCAATCAACTGAGGCACAAGATGTTATGCACACACATTCATATTACATGCCATTATTCCCCTGTAGCATAATTTAAAGCAAAATATGTAAATTAAATTCAAGAACTAAGCACACAGCTTTTAGCCATATCTTGATGACCCAATTCACTTTGCTGCAATTTCTTCCCTGTTTTGACCGTCATCATAATTCTAATTCTGTGTTAATAATTCATCTTATGGGCCTTTTATGTCATCAGTAAGGGATTTTCACGTGGGTGACACGTGAGGCATGGGTGAATCATCTGTCTTCATGTGTTAGTCGCATGTGTTGTGGTTAACATCATTGGAACTCATTGCTGTTTGGCTGTAGCTTGTTGCAAATTCCACATTTATCTGTAATTACCAAGATGCAAGATCAGGCCATTATGTAGGCCTTATAATGTATTTATTTTTTCTGGTGCAAATATTGTGAACATCTATGCAATAGATAACATATTGCATATGTTATCGTTACCATCACTGGAACTCGTTGTTTGGCTGAGTTTTTGTCTTTTGACTCATCATGAGGACCTATCTAGCATGCTGGTTTACATTTCAGCAGAATTCATACAGTTTGATTGAGCTGTCAATTTAACACATATGTGAATTTGACATCTTCAGTCATTGTCGCCTATATGCTATGACACACAAGTTCTGTCAGAAGCATGATTTTTTTTCTCTGTTTGTTTTCTTGCATTAATAATGCAAAGCTGTTCAATTGAAGGTATACGGCTGAATAAACAATACAAGGATATTCAGCTGAATTGATCAAGCGTATTTAGATTTTCAACGAGGCTGAGAACAAATAATTGAACTAATTAAGCTTAATTGAGTCAGCTGCACTGGATTTGCATTTAAAAAGAGATAAAAGAATGCATATAAAAGAAATAAGTTGCACAAGCAATTTTCTTTGCATTAACACAAACACTCCAATAGCAAATTTCATTCACAAATAATTCATAATACATGTTATCTTGTCAAATACAGGTCTGTATTAGCTTTTACTACGATTTTTTTTCTGCAGCAAACACTTTCATATCAATTACTAAAATTAGTAATTACTTTGTAAGTAATGTTTTATTTTACCATTTATTTAACTGCCCCATTTCAAATGTTTGGGCACAATATCATGGTGGGGCTTTTTTGCCAGACCTTAGGCAGCATTAATGGTAGGGCAATCATGCCTATTGTGCTGTTCCCGAAATACCACTGTGCTGGAAATATTCACACCCTACATTCTTTCACCATTCATCACCCTTCTATCCTGAGCAAAATGCTGGCAAAATGCTGTTGGGACAAGAATTACAGTCCCCACACTCATCATTTTTGCTAACTACATGTGCTGAGTACAGAACACAGCTGCATTGTTTTTTTTTGTCTTGCTTTTCCCCTTTATACAGGCCCTATCTTTGAATTGCCAATTAGTTTATCTGCCCACGACATCTATCGCACTCATGCAAGAGCGCTGGAGGGTAATGAATGCAATCCTACAGTACAGTCATATGCCATCAGCAGCTATTCTTTACATTAAAAGTTGCCCGGGGTGTGGCTTCACTGACGTCATTCACACATCCTGCAATCACCTGAAGAGTCACAGTGCGATGGTGTAACACTCCCTCTGCCGTAACAAAGCCAATTTGTTCCACTGCTGTGGGCTGCAGCTGACGACACAGCTGTGATCGAACCTGTAGGTTCTGTAGGAAGCTGAAGGTTCAGCACGCACTCAGAGTGAGCACCTTATCTACTGAGCTACTATTTTTAGTAATTTAATAATTGGCAACTTGCATGTCAGCCTTAATAGAATTACTGAGTAGTGATTAGCAAGCCAACCATACAGTTAAATAATTGGCTTCCAACAACAAACATATGCTCTTGTATTTATTCTTTTTTTTACATACATTGCTACCTTGTTGCCAATTCTAAATTTATCTGTAACTGCCAAGATGCAAAGCAAACCAAGCAGGTTTATAGGCCTTACAATGTGTTTTGCTTCTGGTGCAATTATTGTGATCATTTATGCAATAGATAATAGATAGAAAATATATAGTTATTATACTTTATGGCATGTCACATACATTCACAAATAATGTGTCAGTGTTTTACTTAATACTGTGTTTCATTTGTGATTTTGCAAAAGGAAAAAATGTAACATCTACTGATGTTCAGATATTGGCTTTGCTGTCAGATCTTTGTGGTCAATCTGCTGCAGTCAATCCCCATTTGTGTTTTTGATCATAACCATGGCTTCCTTTTAAGATAACTTTGCTTTGTAATCAGGATGCTTTTTTAAAAAATTCTTTTGTAAGAGGTACTTATACCTTTGACCCTTCAGTACAATTCTGAAGAATTCCAAATTACCAGCCTGTTTTATTGCTTAAGATGAGCACATGATTCAGAATAAACACAAAAATATGGGGCTAAGCTATGCAACAAAGTTACTTTTATTGATTTAACAATGCTGCAATTAGACAATGCGAAGTATGTCAGTTTAGTTTAATCAGTCTGTCTGAACAGCAGTACTTAAGATTGTATTCTATGGATACAAAAAGTTTGATTATAGACAATGTTAGCTGGGTTGGGCCAACATTGAGTCATTGATTTCATTCTTTCATATGACTATTCAGCTGCTTTGATGGTGGTCCTGGGCAGTGGGTCTAGAACCCATCTCTCCTCGTTGTTTTACAGTTATTCCTGTGCTACAGAGCTGGTATATTCACACCTGAGGGCATGCATCCATGTTCTTGTGTAAGCTGAGATGAGGGGTTCAACACAAAGGCAAGATGAAATAATAAAATTTAATTCAGGTATAGTTGCCCTGCGGAAAGAACTATATGAATGAAAGAGATACAGTCAGTACAGCTATTGATGCATCCTTCTGTTAGTATTCCGGGCTGAGAATTTTTCACCCCAACATTCTCTTGCCCAGTTTGAGGCATCTTTTAATGCTATTAATATTGCATCCCTATGTCTATATTCAGCAGCGGAAAAAAACGGCCCTGACCTGAGAACCTTAAGTACTCCATAAGTAAAAGGTGGCCAGAAATGTGCATAATTCATTGGAAGAATATAGAGAGGCATTTACCTCTTTCACTGGATACCACTGGATATTGTAACAATACAACAAATAATAATAATAACACAAATGTAAATGGTGAAATATCACATATAACAAAGCACCAACATTTCAGCTCATACTGTCTTTGACCATTTACATCTGTACCTTGTAAATCATCATTAAATCATCATTAAATCATTAAACCATCAACCATCACAGTATGCCACTAAGGCATTTAACCGCCTAATCGCATTGATCAGGCCAGCTTTTGTTTTGTCGGCCATATCAATAAAAACAGTATTTACAGAATGCACACATTAATAATACAAGTGTTCTACTGCAATATAATAAACTGTTTCATAAACTATAACTGTAACTGGGTTGATTAGCAGCATGTGATATATAATCTTTGTTCACAATGACACAGTTAAAGTCTGCATACTGGATTACCATCATCATCGTATATACATTTTAACTGTAGAGTAATATATACAAACTAACAGATACTGCAGTTCAGATCAGTCTTAATATTGCCTATTATTTCTTGAGACTTAAGAACCAAAAAGAATGCACACACATAAAATGAAGGTAAGAAAGCAGCAACATCGGTCTTGAACAAAAGGGTGTTGAATTAGGCAGGCCAGGCTGTCAAAAAGGTTGTGATCTAGAAGCAAAGAATATGGATGTGCTTCCGTTCCTGAACAAAAATAGCAATGTGTAAACTTGTCTTTGAGGTTACCATTGGAAACTGTTAATTAATCTTGTGTGTTTATGACTCATTTTAGCCACTGTATTTTTTCACATGAATAGAATAAGAATAAGCTTGCAATTTACTTGCATTAATATTGTGTTTACTATGGGATTTTTTTTGAAATATCACAATTTATAAGACAATGGATGTAGTTCTTTGACTGTTTTTTTAGTAACTCATTCCCACGTGATTGGACATAACTGGGCAGTTGATGTCCAGACACTAGAGCTGGTTCAATCAGACATAATAAACATTTAAAGATTTTGAAAGTAATATAAAGTTAGATATCAAATGTATTTTAGTAAAGAGCAGAGTATATATGCAATGAAGATTATATGTGATACTTCAATATCATGGTATATATAACAGGCTTTGCAAATACCTACTGGGTTGATGGGTTTGACTCTGACCATATACTTGACCATATACTTATTGAAAATACCAATATTTTATCTATAACATTAGGCATATTAGAGCTTACTGTCCCCCGCTTATAATATGAATTTTGAATATGAACTGAACTGAATCTTTAAGATTGCATTTTCCATCAAGATTATATTCATGCTTATATTAGCATGCAGATTACTTTGATAGCATGTGATTCCCCTTCATAAGCTTAAGTGAAGATCTGAAGACGTGTTATCTGCAGCTGTGCAGTTCTGAAGATTGCTAATCTTAAAAAAGGGACTTGGACAGATTAGAATTAAGCCACGGGACCCCAGGTGTGTGTGCCTCTGATGCTGCAATCAAACAATAGCACCATGACCGGAAAGCAGTTCCGTCTTTAATGTAATCATTGGTCATGATCAAAAACAAAAATTTGAGGCGGCACAAATGGTGCAATTCCCCCCTGCTGCAGTTTGGCCTTACCTTTTAGTAGCAAAAGTAAAGATGGGTTACTTAATTTATTTCTTACTCTGTGTATTAATTCACCTACTCTTTCATTTGTTTTTGGTATTGGCCAATTATCGGAGGCACTGAGCAAAGAAATCAGTTCCAAAGAACACCTCACTTGTTTAATTAATGTTGCGACAGCTAATAATGTTGTGGTCAGCTTGCTGGCTGTTGCAGTAATGCTCCTTGTTTTTACCCTTCAGAAAGCTTCCTCACTTAGGAGGTGTCACGTTGATCACTGACAAAACCTATCATACAGCAAAGTACAAAGAACATACAGTACTATGAACATGTACTGTCCAAAGCAGCTTGCAAGGCTGTTAACCTCACTGTTTTATATAGTCATCTAGCTGCACCTTTGACCAAGCCGCATGAGCAATCATACGTGCCTTTTCTTCTTTCTGAGCTGCTTTGCTTCTTCGGCCCTGCGCCGTTCTCCCTGCGGGTGACATTAATAATTCTGCAGACGTGTGGCCTGCGTAAGCCGAGGGGACGCCAGCAGCAGCTCCTCGCTTGTCAGAACGTCCCTGCAGTGTGATCCTCTTCCCTGTTGTTATTTATCATTTTTCGCCGCTCGGACGATCAGCATTCCTGCCTCCCAGAAGCCTCCCGTAAACAGCTGAGCAAGCTTTAGTGGCTAAAATTCTCCCTCATTGTGCAGGGTCTCCGGAGCCCACTGCCATTAATCAGAGAACACGGCAGGCAGCCAATAGCAGGGGGACCCTCTGCGTGGAGTGGCGGAGTAGCATTTGAAGACCGGTGTAATTTCACGCGACGGACGACTTTTTAATTGGTTCATTAAATACGCAGCCTTCTGAGTTGAAGGCGCTTTCATGTGGTGAGGACAGGATTGATGTGTAGGGCATTGGGTACTGTAACTACACCCAACATTTCCATTTTTTCCCCAGTAGAAATGGGACAGTAAATGTTTGTCTCCATTTATTTGAATTCTTGCACCATTTGAAAGCGCTTCAGTGGTACCTCAAAAATATTTTGCAAGACAGCGGTGTCTAATTATGTTAAAAATAATAACCCGTACTGTTTAATGCCAGTCTGACCAGCAGATCATCAGAAGAGAACTATTTTTCAATCACATGTCACAGACACAAAATAAAGAATTACAGACTGGCTGGATTAGATGTCCACCATGCTCCTTTGTAATTAAGATGGATTTCAGTTATAAAGTTGTATTTATGATCAAAATCTCACTCTCTGGCAGATGAATTTTTAATGCATAACTGCCTCAAAATTTTCAAAGCGGACTTTGCTTGCCCATGAAATGTGAAATAACCCTACTGTTTTTTTTGTATTTCTCCTGAAGAATAGCAGTTTTTTATGTCAGATGAAGTTGGTGACAACTGAAGGTCACCCTGTGGAAGTCTTCTTCCATATGTATGTAGTTGTTGCGGTTACATCATTCCAGAAACTGTCCTTCATAAAGAGCTGGTGACAGTGTCGACACTTAAATGTCTGTTCTGCCACCTGACACAGAGAAAAATTCCTCCAACTTCCCAAAAGTGATACATTCTGTATGTGTTTCTAGAGTTTTGTAGAACACCAAAGTTCCAAAAGTCACATGGATGCAAACTACTTATATTAGAATTAATCTATACCGAATAAAACATTAATTACAGGGGAACACTGCCAGACACATTTCTTGGAATTTCTGAATGTCCATAGGGGAAAACCTTGCAGCTCATATCAAGAAATACATATGAGGTGTTTATTAATTTAAAATATGTGTGTGATTTTGAGCTGAAACATGCAACAAACATTAAATATGCTTTTCATATACAAACAGAATCATAAAGTTTTAACTTGTGTGGGCTCATGGAATAGGATAGGTTTGTAATGAGTATGTGCACATTCTGAGCCTCTTTCATTCTCAATATGTCAAACATTTGAGGACACAGCAGGGTGCTAACAGATAGCCTGAAACAGTCTTATTCCTTAGACCTCAGAACACGCTTATCATAACTAACTGTGGCTAATCCTCATGTAGCTGATACAGCTTTCAGGAAATGCCATAAATAATACTTTCAAGATGAATATTTGGAATAATCCACTACAGTCTTGTGCAAATGATAATGGAATTAATTTAGCAACAGGAGAATATCGTCAGTTACCAGTAAAAGGACCAGTAGAATGAAAGCCAGTTCACTTTTGGATTGGATTAAGTACAACAGCAATATGTTTTTTATACAATACTTTGAAAATATATGCCAATTGGTTCATTTGCCTTGTTCCCAAGCCAGGAACAAGACACATTTGATGAGTGATGGCATTAATTAGGCTTCCAAATCAGGGGTCAGAACGCTATTATTCTTGATGATATTATTGTGTTACAGTTGTGTCATTGACTAACCAGACATATTCAACTGCACATAACTTTTTGGTGTATCTGTCAACCCTTCCCTAGTACATGCAATGTATATCCAATGTATATGCAGTGTATATTCAATGCATCCAATGCATCCATTCCCCAGTATGTCCAATATATCTCTCACACAAGATTTGCAGGAGTGTGATTGTACATTACCCAAACAGACTCAGGAATGCTCCCACCTGACTCTTGTTCACAGGATGGGGCCCCTTCTTCTCCTGTGGTTTTATGCTCAGTGATCAACCCCAAGGTACGCTATGTCATTAAGCCCCATATTATATGTATTAGCAAAAATGGAGAGTTCTGCCTCCTTCAGAGCTCACAACAGGGCTCTCCATTAGGATAGATGGGACAGCTGGCCATAACTGTAAGCATTGTAAAGGTAAGCATCTACATCCCTGTAGTACTTGAAGCACCTTATGCGTGGTTCTTTGAAATGCGGTTGATTTTCCCAGAAACCCAAATGGAAGAACCCTGTGATGTTACAGCATAGGGTACATTTCCTTTCATTCAGAGCTCATTACCAAACCCCTCTTGTTTGGGGACAAGGACAATCAAGCAAGAAGACCACTCAGTATGTGAGCCCTTGATGTTTTTCTATCTTTATCATCATTTCAGTCTAATTCTCCCCGCTAGTACACCATGGATGTTATGTTTGGCCTTGTGTTATAGTAGATTGCAGGAGACTTATAGTACCAGTCAAAAATTTGGACACACTTGGAAGGGTTTTTTTTTCTTTATTTTTACTATTGTGCACATTTTAGAAAAATAGTAAAGACATGAAAACTGTGAAATAACACAAACAGAATTATGCAGTGACAAAAAAGTGTTAAACAAATCAAAACTATATCATATTTTAGATTCTTCAAAGGAGCAAAAAATATTTTCTAAAATGTTTTTTGGAAAGAAATTCATACATAGGCATCAACTTCACTATTTATATTTATCTAGGAAACAAATTTCAAGCATTTAGGCATAAGCCTTTAGATCAAAATGTCTTTGAATGCATGTTTCCCATTATCTCAATCAGGTGTGTCCAAACTTTTGACTGGTACTGTAGTTGTGCCTGCCAATGTTTCCTTCAGGTCCTAATTCTGCCATTTTACCCACTGAGTTCCAGTTGTGATTAGCTGTTACAGTGGATTCCAGCAACCCTTTGAAATTGACAGCACTTCATGAAGCCTCTTTTTCATTAAATATTTTTAATAGTTCTTATTTATCAAAGTGGCTGTCCATCTCCCTGGCAGCTTTACATCATAATCAACAAATCCTACCTTTATGGGGACTCTCTAAATGCCTTTGCCAGGTAGCCAGAAATTTTCTATTAAGGGTGTTGATGAGGGTTAATATACAGCCAGTCTGAAGTTTGAAGTCATGAGGTCAGGTGGTCCAATTATACACAGCCTTCTTTTCTCTTTGAGCTTGTACCATATGTTCACACACAACTGACCTCATTTTTGGTTCTCAGGCTTACACACCAGTGGGAACAGAGTTGCTTCTCCCTGGTTTTCCTTGCGATGCCCAGCAAGTCCCTGGGATGGAGGGCACAGAACAGCTTGAAAATGCCAAATCTGATGTATGGCTGGCAAAACCTAAACCAACCAACAACTAGTCCCAGTTCTGCCCATCTTTATTTATTACCCTATAAATAGTAATCCCCTTCAACATTTCATTGGACCCCTTGATGAGGCTAAGGGCATTACACTGCTACTGGAAGCTTCTTGACCTACGTGAGGACACATACCTTTAATAATGCTGAACATAAACGGGATTCCTTGTTCAGTTCATACATCCTTGTCCATGCCCACCCCGGATGTGTCATACCTGAGCACTATCTATTACTTTTTCTTTGCTCAAGGTATTGAGATAGCTGGGATGTCTCAGCTGAGCTGTAACTAGCAGGCACTCCAGTGGGGGGTGGGATAAATTCAAATCTCAGGGTTCAATCAGAAGCTCAGACTCTGGCATTGTCCTCTTCATTATTTTGTTTCATCTTCTGGTATGTTGTTTACTGCAGTATCTTCATGCACCTGTAGAGGAGAATTATGCTCTCTGGGTGGTTTTTTGTAAAAACAGATTTTGTATATATATTGTATGTTTTTTGAACAGGTTACACTCTGATCTGCTCTGGCTGCAACCACCTGGAGGCCCACTGCTTCAGTTCATACATCTGGTCTCATGTAGGCAGCTCCAATGTTAAAGGTGAGTCATGATGTTGCTGTGTCTGAACTCTGAGAACATATCAGGATCATGCAACATACTGAGAATCTGCTTCTCCAGCTGCAGCTGTGCCCTGGCAGAAGGTGTATGTCCATGTTGATGTAGGCTGGATGCTATGGTACCACCATGGATGGAGCAATCAGTCTTGTCTTAATCTCTTGGGGCCACTTCCTGGTACCTGGCCTGGAATGCAGTGTTTTGTGGGGAAGCTTGTGTGAACACCCTCGGTTGCTGGCACTTACTCCACTTGAGTTTGTTATTCTGTCTCCACTCTTCCAAGAGCTTGTAGTTCATCTCCTGCTCGGCAAGATTAAACTCAATGAGTTGTTTCAGTAGTGCTTCCATTATTGTTATGATTTATGGTCTCAGTTATATACTCTTGGCTGCATTCTTCTCCATGTTCATGTTTTGCAAGGGCTGACTCATATCTAAAAATACCAGAAGGGGTGTAAAACCAGGAGACAGAGACAAGACTACAAAAGAAATGATGATTTGAAAAAAGATTTTTTAATTTTACTAATCTAACTCAACACATTGAAAACAAGAAAAAAAACATCAAGCTTCTTTAAAGGTGCTAATTGCTAGCAGCCATTCTTGATATATCTGGCTAAGAAGATGGCAAGAGGAAACAGAGCTATAATACAAAGACAAAAATCAAGTTCAAAACTCCTTCAATTGTAAATCATCTCTGTATGTGATAATGAAACGGAATGTAAAGGTTTATTGTTATACACAGATGAGCAGTGGGATAAAATTGTTGTTGGAAGTGAATTGTTTTCATTTTTTTTTTAAATTACCTCTCCATATTACTTTTACATTATAGACTATAGGAACAGTCTATTTGTGCGTCTTTGTGTATTTGTGTGTGTAATAACATTTATGTATATGTTCACAAAGAACTGAATCCATGAAAAATGTTGTGTTATAGCTGAAGTTATCAGTCAACAAATTTATTTGCTGTAAACGTATGGCTGTAGGGTTCATTCCTACTCATGCCATTATATAAAAAACCTCTACTCTCAAGACATCCATTACTGTTTTACCAGATTCAGCTTCAATGTGCTCTGACAATTTTAAGCAAGTGTTACAAATTTTAAGGGGTTAATGCAACTCTAGGAAATTAAATCAAACAAATGTAAAACTTGTATAGATACTCAAAATGGATACAAAATGTGCAACCAAGTGTGGGAGTTTGTCTGTCGTTATGCTTGCATCATAGTGTTCAACAAAAGGTAAATCAATATTCTCATTCCGCTGGGCGCCAGGATGATGCAGCAATGGAACTGTTTTTCACTGTTCAGTATTTGAGAGAAAGGTTTGGATGGATTAACATGCTAACATTTGTGTTATCTTGTGTATAATATCTGCTGCATGAATTTTTGCAACCATGGTTGCAATTTATTGCCTGTTGTGGTCAGAGGTGGTGTATAAATCAAACCAGAAATTATGGTGAAATGGCTGAGACATTTGATGTTGAATTTCACCATTTGTGTATGCAGCAACAATAAGATTAGTGATGATTATAATGAAATTAATTTGTGTCAGAACTTACATGTGCAAGTAAAAATATCTGATAAGTAACTCTTAGAAAATACAGTATACAGTATTTTAAGTTGTAACAACATGTCACAACAAATTGTTGCTAGCCAGTTGCTTGGTTATTATTTAGTTAGTAAGACTGTGTAAAAGAAAGTTCTACGATTAATCCTTTTTTAAATAAATTATGAAAATGTTTTTGAAATGGGAAAATAATGGCAAAGTATAAAGGTTTGGGTCAAACTATATTTAAACATTGCTACATTTTAATTATGGCTTTGTTTTAAAGTAGTTATGAAACAGAAGGTACAAAGGTAATAAATAGGTTATACATCTTCACTTCAGAAGGAAGAAGCTTTTAACTTCTGTGAGGTTTTAACATTGATTGAGTTAATGTGCATTCACTTCCTGAATGGAGTGGTACACTGTCTAAATGAACGAAAGGCCATGCTTAGTAATTAGCAGTAATACAAGTATTGTGTGTTTTCTTACAGTAAAAAGTAAGCTCAAGGACTCTGACACATTCTATTCGCTTCTGTGTGATTACTGCACATCTTTGATAAACTGCAGTCAAATTTATTCATCTTCTTTTCATCCATTTGATAAATGGCTTCTGCTCACCACCCCCATCTCCTCTGAACTCTGGCTGCTCAGAACAATTCCCTACAGCTGTGCAGAGCATTTGACAATGGCCATGTTATCTGAACAATGCATACAGGTTTATAAAACCCCTTTAGTCATTTCCTTTGCTGAGGGTTCTGACCTTTTCAGTCCTACTACCATGACACCATTTCATTTAGATTCCACTCTGTGAAATGTTAGCATTGTCTTTCCTCTCTTCTCACATATGCCACAGGTCTGATATCATTAAGTGACACACTATAGCAGGACTAAGTATAAGCTATATCATTTAAAATGCCCTTTGCCTTTCATTTCAGACTGATTCAAAAACCATTACTAACCATGTATCAAATACGATTACTGGCACTTCAGGCTTACAGCGTTGTATGCTTTTGCTGAGAATTTTCCGATGAATGCGAGGTTGATGTCAATCATGTCCCATGTCATCACCGACATTCTGATTTTACATATTCCAGCTTGTCACCTCCGCTGCAGTTCCAAGCTGTCCGGGTGTTCCTGTGCTTGTTTCAGAAATGAGAAATGTCCAGTGTGAGTGATGCTGTGGCACCGTAAGGCAGGAGAGGCACTGCCACGAGTCGACCCCACAGAGTGTGATGTAAAGATCCCTGTGCTTCAGAGCGAGGCCAAACCTAAATTGACATGCTCCCCGGTGTCTGGTGATGTAGTATAATGAGTCATAATTCATCTCCTAGACACTGACCATGGGATGGAGCACTTATCCCTGAAATGGGTGGAGCTGAAATTCATAAGCTTACATTCATAGAAAAAAAAAATGATGCTAGTGCCGATATTCCTGTAGGTATTATCTTACTTTCTTGCATTGTGGGTATTTTTTTTATTACAATAAGGCATTTCACCATGGTGGATAAAATGTGTTGTTGAGCTAAAAAAAAATACTTAGCAATATAATAGTATAACATTGGCATTAAGGGAAGCTTTTTGACATATGTTCCACCATTTAAATATCCTGCTCCATGCTTTTTTTGTCCTCCAACTTAGGGTGCAGTCTAGTCGGAGGGGTTTTTCGAAAATGTCCAGTTAATTGACAAATGACCTTTCCAAAAATGCCTGGCCTTTTCTGTCCCACGTATCTGCCGAAATCACGCCAGGCACAGCACAGCACAGCACACCACATGGGGGGGGACGACCCATCCTGACACGAACATGTTCCAGCATCCTCAGCCTGCTCCTTGTGCTACATTTTGTGGTCTTCTAATTGCTCCCATGGTTAAATTCGTATGCATACCCTCCGGCAGTCCAGTATTGTTTTCCGGCCAGCAGTGAGAGGAATTAGCGGGGGCTGCAGGTTTTTGATAGTGGTTTGTGTCTGACTGGAGGGGACCGTGCCAGGGAAGGACTTCACTGCTGGATTCTATTAAGGGGACAGATTTGCCAAAGGTTATGGCACTTTTGCAAAGCCATGTCTTTTTCCCCAATTCCCAACGAGAATGGAAAAACTGCTATTTGCAGAAAGCTTGATTCTTGATTTATTCAAGAGAAGGCTGAATAAATATAACTGTTAGGAGCCGAAAATCAGATCTCCAGAAGTAGTGTTGTTTGACGGGGTTCCACAATTGTAATTGCTTTCTTTCAGTTCCTGGCTGAACAGATTCATCTTTAGATTTTAGATTACATTATATTTTTGATGAAGAGCAGGATATTACTTTTTCAAAAAATGCTGTTGATAAAATTGTAAACCCAATTGCCTCATGTAACAATGCATGGTCTCTGCTTGTGTATACTGAATACACTATATAACAAATGTATACTGTATAACAAATGAACAAAAATATGCATAAGTACTTTTAACAAATATATAAAGTATGTACAAAATCAGAATTCATTTCTGGCCCTAGAGACATAGAAAAGGGAAAAGGATAAACCTTAACTGTAGAATACATGCTGGTATTACATCAAACTATATGTTGGTGAATAGTAAGAAGTTGATGTGACAATATAGTCTATGCAATAACACTGAGGAATATTTTATGGATTGTGCGCTATTGGTTCATTGCATTCAGCAATCCTACAAATGGAGGTCTGTTGTTGGAAGAGGCCAATGGATAACAGTGAAGGATCTCATTAGCTGAGAGATACTTGCAAATCACTTCTTGTGCACATGCTGTCAGCCACCTGTCTCCCTTGCCCCTTGAAATGCTGGGAATGCTGATCTGTCTCTCTCTTTTTCCCCCTCTGGCAGGACATTGATGCCCACTGAGTGCGACTTAAACATCTAAAGGGATTTTTCACAGGTATGTGGGAGTGCACAGAGATCCAAGGCCTTGCAGCACAGCAGGGATCCTGTTCTGTTGTGTCAGGTATTCACTGACACTAGGTAAATGTACTGTATAAACCGATACGGCTAAGCATTGGAGACGAATATCAGAGCATCAGCAGACTGCGTTGTACACTTCTGTTTTTTCCCTCCTGAATAAAACTGCTATGACTTGAGTTTATGTTTTTGCTGCAGTCTGTTTTTTCTATCACACTCTCTGACAATATAGATTGTATAGGTTTGTATTTCCTCCTCTGGTGTGGAAAACAATGAAAGTAATAAGTACAAGACAGACATGACTTCACACATGGAATGAAATCAATTGAACTTGTTCATGCTTTGTTCCACCATGAAGGTTTCGTTATATTATTAATGCATCTGTTGTTTTTCTAGGCAGTGGCATTTTCCTTGCACGTGAAATGCTTCACGTTTAATACGGTCTAAAGCCAGCGGCACTGAACCCTCAATTATGGCAGTGATGGAAATCAAAGTTTAGAATCGACTGAACACAATTTAGTCATTATTTATTTACCGCGTTTAAACAACATACCTCGTCCATGTTACACATAAACTGGGTATATATTGTAGCAATCAGTGTTGTAATATGTCGTGTTAGTCTTTATGGAAGATAACCATAACCATAAGACTATAAATATTTTTAAATGTATTTTTTTATTGCAGTGCTATCTGTTGCACCATTAAAATGTATGCTGTATATCATTTTTTCTGTTGCCAGTCTGTTTGGTCAATAGCTATCATCTGTATGTTTACAATTTCACACTTTTAGAGATGGCTTTATTCTTGAAATACTAAAATTTAAGCCTTGGTGTGTGATGATTAATGTCTACAATTAATTTTATCATAATTCATTGATCATCCAAATTATCAGTTAATGATAATTCTCCATGTGAGAAGCACATTGTTCTCCTGAAATCAAAGGTGTGTATTTGAGAACACTGAGTGGGAGGCCCACACACATGCTTCAAGTGAAAATCTACATTGCAAGTGTGGCATTTGTTCATACAATTCATTTCATTTCACGAACAGTATGGCCTGGAATGTGAATAAGTGTCCTTATTTTACTAATGTCCTTAGCTTTCAAGATTGTTCAAATACGTGGACAGATAAAATATATGACATTCTTTCACAAAAACATTCAAATTGCAGCCTGATAATAGCATTTTAGGGAAAGATGACTAACACAGCGCTAACAAAGTGATCTATGAGGTTAACACATTACAATTTTTGAATAAACCCATTTTACCTTGCAGCCTTCATCTAGCCCAGGATGATCCTGCCTTTTTCATGCGGCATTGATGTGAATGGGGTAAAAATATCATCACCGCTCTGATTCAACACCTTCTTCCACCTGTGATTTTAGCCATGATAGCCAGGAGATAAAAATGGCATTTAATAACCTTTCAGAATAGGTGTCACACTGTGTCCACATTACCACGTCCATGCTTTTAGCGTGTTTCTGAGAGGTTCCGGAATTTTGATGCTGCACAGGCTTCTGGAAGGTCTTTACTGAGACATCTTTACTGAGACTTAAAAAAAAAATACTTGCGGTATTATCAAAATAAAGAGATAAATGAAAGAGGCAGAAAACCGCTGCCACCCTCTCTGCATTCAGATGCACGGAGTGTGATTTGCTGATCACTAGAGAACGAGATCACTGTTGGCACCCTGTTCGGGTGTGAGGCTCTGGGACGAAAAAACAAAATGAATGCAGGACACATGCGCCGACAATTTACATAGAGCTTGGGGATTTGTCTGAATGTTGTAAGTGCACAGGAACATCCATTAATTCTGAGTTGAAGGGTAAAATGGAAAAGTGAAATGGGAAAAAAGAAATAGCCTGCACCCCCATGATCAATGCATCTTGAAAATCAAATGAACATATGCAGTGTTTCAATCTATTTGGTCAGTGACAATGTCAAAATGTTGTGTGTGTTCTCTCTTTTCAGCGAGACGTGAGTGCATGGGCTACTTCTTTGTTTCAGTTTTACTTTTGAATTGATTCTTTGATTTGATGATGACAGGATCACCTATAAACATGAGATGTGTCAGAAATAACATATTAGAGTTACTATGACCTATGATGTATTTAGTAGTACATCTGCATTTTGGGAGAGTTATGCTGCATTTCTATAGTACTGTAGTATCAATAGCATTGGTTAATATAGTGTGATTTAATGAATTTGTGTATCATGCAGACATCAATTGAAATTCTTCACTCAAATGAAATGTATCATTTGAAAGCTGTCAGAGATTTCACGTTTAAATTGTTCCCAAAATGCATGTGCAATCAAATATACATTATTTCTCAAAAGATCACTTTTCCTTCTTTTACAGCATCAAAGTGTAGTTATTTGATTTGCTAAGGCATTTTGTCCCTAGGGTTTGAAGTATGTATTGAGTGCAACACTGGTGTGCAGCCAGCCATGTGGACCAGTTAAAATTATTTTTGATAAACTTGATTAGGGGCAAAAAGGCTCACCTGTCAGTAGATCATAATCAACAAAATTGAATATTCACCATCTTCAAGATGGCCATTAACCATAAATAGACATGGAGGAAGAAGCTGTCATTTTTAACAAGGCTTGCGCGTTTTGTGCCTTGTATTGCTAGGTATAATAACATTATCAGAACAATTTCACTGGCAGTAGCTCAGTCATCTCATATGTGATCGTACCAGTATAATAATTCTCAGATTATAATTTTGTAAAGTAAGATTTTTAGAATGAGACTTGTATAAATGAACAAGAGGAATGTAATGATGAGAAAAGGCCATTTTGTCCTCATCAGCCAATTTTGGCTCATCCTTAACCTACTGCATTGTGTAGAAGCTAGTAGAGCGTTAAGCTAGGTCTTGAAGGGTCTTAGGGTCTCTTCCTCCAGTGCAAATCAAGGAAAGCTATTCCATACATTAATAACTGTCTGTGGAAAAAAAAACTTGGTGTCAGAGTGAAATTTACCTTCTCATTTCCACCTATGTTCTCTTGTTCTGCTGACAGAACTCACCTTGAAATAGCTTCTACAGTCCATTAAAACTATTATTAATCCCCTTTAAAAATATGAGAATTTGAATCAAATCCCCAGTGTCTCCTTTTACTAGGACTACAGAGATGGAGGTCTAGATTAACCTTTGCCAGGGGGACTCCAAAAACATGCATGGGATTTATTGGCAGCTGATAATGGGTAAAATGTTAGCTGTTTCATGGGGAAAGACAATTTGTGTGCCTTTTCCTTGATACATATGCAGTTCTTTATATGCAAAATATATAACTTGGATAAATGCACTAAAACTGGGGCAGAACTTAGGGAATTGGGTTCATCAAAAATTGTGCTGAATTCAATATTATGTGTAAGCCTGATATATATGCAAAGGAATTTATGACCTTCAAATAGCAGGCATTAACATTTGTTTTTTTGGGCACAATAAATGGTTGTATAAATTACACGCCCTGAAGAAGCTCAATAAATCTTCGGTTTGGATGTGTAATGATGCATAATTTCGTCCTACCTCATCCATAAACTGTAACTCACATCCCATTACAAATAGATATGTCAGGAGCTGTAGGACGCCCCACCGACTACCCTGACAATCCCCACTGGAATCCACCACCCAGTCCCACCAAGTGGATCACACACACAGAGGTGAGTAGCAATGCAACAGTCTTTATTAATACCAAATCCATAAATTGCAAATGACAGGTTGTAAAAGACTGCACTGGAGCTCACAGCTGTTATTTTCCCCTTCTGCCGTTATTTTCCCACCTCTCCAGCCACCCTCCTCCCCGGGACCCAGAGTCTACAGGAAAAGCATAATTCCACATCAAGTCTCCACATGCACTTTAAGTTAATGCCTATTTCCCGCCACTGCAGTACAGCACACAGCAGCCCGTGTTTCACTCACACCATACGGTAAGTTGCAGCACACACACAGTGCACATTACATTTAGTTGTACCCTGAGGTGTACTGGGGCACCCCACAGGAAACCCCCCCCCCCCTCTCTATTTTGCCACTGGTCCAAAACAGCTGTGTTCCAGACACACAGGCTCAGACAATACGCAACACAACACTGGAGGGAGGGTGTGCTCTTCTTGTTGAAAGGTGAGTACACTGAACACCACACCAGTATCCTGGTCATCATGACCACACCAACATGCACAGGATTTCCCACTCTCCTCAAATGAACAGGTGTCTTATAAGTGCCTGGTTTCACCATCCTCCCTGTCCAGCCTCAGTTGCCACTCCGTAAGATTCAGTGTGTTATCAGGAATCCCAACATGCCCCGTCACCTCGCTTCCATATGGAAGGCAGTGTAGGCAGTCTACTAAATGACAATAACTTCATTATTAATTTCAATTCTCCCTAAATAAAGGGACTCTCCCTGGCTCCTGCCTAACTCCTTAACCAGCAAAAGGTGCTGTGGATTAAGCCTTGCCCACCTACACTCACTCCCTGCTGTCCTGTCCCTCAGTTACTGACAGATGCAGTAGACAGATATGTTTAGATAATTGATGAGAATAACTCACCTGACCTGATTTTACCTCATAATTTTAATGCTGTGTTTAGAAAAACTATTGCCAGGGGCCCAAAGTGCCTAGAGATTTTTCTAAGGACTACTTCAACTGATAAAAACAGGATGCAACAATCGACAACAATACACCATGTAAACTCATATAGACAAAAGAAAAAAAGAGATGAAGACAGTCAGCCATAATCGTTCAAGTGTGATTTTTTTCAATTACCTAGGATCCGGCATTATTGTATATGCCTTCAAACAAGCAGGGGCAATTTGTGAGCACAGGACTTAAGTGGTCGATGCAGTGTCTTAAGGTGTATGGGGAGACACCATCCAGACCAGGTGCTTTTCTGCTGCTTTGCCTCTGAAGTAGCTGCCACACATCATGTTCCATAATTTGGAGCAGGGAAGAGATGGGGTCATGGGAAACTGGACTTAGGGCACTGGATGTAATAGGCACTGAGCGTCAAATCGGCAATGGAATGCATTCAACCTAGCTGGCAGTGATACACATATATATATATACATATATATATAATTTTTTTTTACCCTGGCCACACAATACTGCAATTGTTGGCTGAAAATCATTGTTCATTTTATTTTAGCAGCTTTGTCCAACTGGTAGTTGGATATTGTTGTTGTCAGCCATGTCATCATTTTTGAATGCCATCTCCTTAGCAGTTCACAGTCTATGCAGATCTTTACTGAACCACGGTTAATCATTGCTATATGTTACTATTGTTTTGGTCGTGATACAGTTATCCTCACAGAAATTGATGTAAGATGTAACTGTGTCTGTCAGCTCACGTTTCTTTAAACACTAGTCGAGTCTAGGCAACCTTGGATAGTTTCAGTAGATTTCTTAGTCCATTTGCACACGAGTGGCTGTTTTTAATTTTTGATGGTATGAGGAAACCAGGTGAACCATAGCATAGTCATGGCTGTCCAGAAGGGTGAGGCAGAGAGCATCGCAAGCATCTTTGATAGTGCTGTAGCAGCGGTCTTGTGCTTTACCATCTTTAGTGGGACATTTAACCTTTTTTTTTGGATGTGGGAAGTTCATTTCATAGGTGTGCATGGTTGACATCACCTGAAATAATGACTGAGGACTCTGGATGATTGTTTTCCACAGCTAAAATCTGCTCTGACAGCAGTTTAAATCATAAGCTGTGTTAGCCTGAGGTGGAATGCACACTCCAGCTAATATGACAGAAGCAGACTCCCTAGGTAGATAAAAGGGCTTGCAGTTTGATAATTAGAGTCTCCAAATTAGGAGAACAGGATTTAGACAGAACCATGACATTGTTGCACCAGCCCTGATTTCTATAAATACATACTCCATCACCTCTGGATTTCATGCTAAGTTCCGACATCCAGTCAGCTCTGTAGAGAAGGTAACACAGTAGTTCCACCACCTTGTCAGGGATTACTTAACCATGTTTCTGTAAAAAATGCGAGCGAAATGATTGAATAATCCTTTTTAATGCTTGTTAGAAGTTTGAAGTTGTAGCTGCTCCATCTTGTTGCTTAAGAAGCAAACATTGGACATATAATGACATGAAAGGGTGTGAGGGTTTCAGCTGCTGCTGAGTCCCAGAATGACCAACAGGTGGCCTCATAACTTCCTGTTAGGGTTCCCGGCTGATGCTTCCTGGGATAACCACCTGATGGCCTCACTTCCTGTTCCCTGCCTCATTCAGTTAGTTTTTCATCTGTGTTGATCAGTTATTGTTATTACCTGTGTTGTCCTCTATTTAAGCCCTGAGTTGCTATGCTTTGTGTATGCACTCCTGTACCAAACCTGCTTTTGCTTCTGGAGGCTTCAGTAAAGAAAACTTAATTTTCTTTGAAGAAACCTTTGTGTCCTGAGTCATCTCTGTGTTTGGATTCACCCTGCTCCTTGTAACAGAGGGAGGTAAACCACACCGCCTGAAGCATAGCAGAGCTGCGTTTTCCAATGACGGCTCCAGGTTATTCTGCCAAAACTCTCTCACAGTTGACCGAAGTGGTGAAAATTCTACATTTTTGCTGGCCCTACCTCTTTCAGCCTGCCCTTGACTATTGTGCTTACATTAGAGAACTGTGTTTATGCCATAACAATAAGCCCTAGGACCTGTTTTGCTTCCCTAATCTTTACTGCTTAGACAGCCTCTATGTTGTTATATGGTACCCAGAACTGTACACAGTAAATGTGGGCTGGTGATGTATGAAGATGTAGAGGGAATTATTGTAATGGTTAAATATTACAATTTTGAAAGTACAAGTAACACATTCATGCATGTGTTATGCTTGCATTTGTTTAATTCACCAAGCTCATAATACCGCATAAGCAAAAATACTCTCTTTTATTCTTTAAGATAGCTTCTCACATTTAAAGAAAACCTTTAAATATGAAAAGCCTTGGCCAGCTTCCTCACCTTTGGTTTTAGAGAAGTGGAATCAGTTCCCCTAGCAACAATGAAAAGGCCAACCATTTCTACATTTTTTAAAACGTTTTGTTTAATGGAGCATCAGTGAATAGCAGACTTGGTACAAGCAGTAGAGGCTGTCTTTTGAGGAAGGTGGACTGCAGACTGGGGTGGGGGAGGTTGCAGGAGCAGAAGGGCTGCACATAAATATTGGCGTGTGGCCATAGCGTGAATGGAGGTTCTGGGTTGTCTGAGGCTGCCGTGAGTCAGGGGATAGCTGTTGCTGGCTTTCTGAGGGGACAGCCTGGATGTAGAGGAGCACACTCTCCCCGAGGGAGAGCTGCCTTTGGCCTGGTTGAAGGTCTCTGCTCAGCAGAAACCCCAGGGAGCTGCTGTGTTGGCAAGGGGAAAAGCTGGTGGGGAATAAAGGCAGTACACTGTTGGGTATTGTGATTCTCCACAGAAACAACATGTCTGAGAGGTGCGTGCCACTCTCATTGGGTGAGGTGTTAAAGAAAGAAAGAAAGAAACAAAAAACACTCCTAGAAGTGACGTTAAACTGCAGCATGATTACAGTAAATATTGGTCTTAGAAGGGGGGCACATGTCCCCCACTTTGAGAAGGATGTAATTGCCCCCCATGCACACACACCCGTGGGAGAAGAAGAATGCAATTCTTAGTCATGCTGGATGAAATGAAAGAAAGTTCAGTGTTGGCTGTCTAGTTTGCTATGGAGATATGTCACTATCCTTTTCACAAAGCATCTTATTGCGTCCCTCAGTTCAGCAAGCCAGCTCAGTCAACTGTGTCATACTTAGAGTATGAGTACTGTAGCATACATATGTTACAGTGTTTGTTTCACTTTGTGAAAGAACAGACATTGATCTGATGGTTAGTGACATAACTAATATCATATCTGTCTATTTCACATTCAGGTATTTTTGCAACTGTCATTTTTTTCATATTCATATTTTCCAGAAAGTCACAGTGTATTTAAAGCTAAATTAAGCAACCTGTTGCCAGAGTTGATCTTTTAAACTAACTAGCTAGTATAAGTAATATGTTCTGCTCCTTATTTTTGACATCATTGTTAAAGGTAGAAAGGCTGGTGGGAACAGCTTGAACTTATTCCTCATGTTCAAAATTGAGAATAAATCAGACACATCTATAGAGGGATTAAAATGTGTCCATGCACTGTTACACTGAAGTCCTATGTCATTTTGTAGTGGGTCTGGTGGTGAAGGCCATTTATCTTTTGGGTGTGGCCATTAATTAGTGTTCATCAATTAAAGTAATGTATCAGTAATGCTTAAATTTGACTAATAAAATGCCATTGTAATTATAATTTGTAGTGTTAAGGGTAAGAGTATCAATATTATGATAAAAACAACAACGACAAAAATCCAGTATAACAGCATGACCAGACGCAACATGCAGCGAGGGAAAATGCTTGCTCTACAATGATGTCAAAACACATAAGATAACCACCTGACAGCCATGTAAAAACCCTGCATGGAAGCTCCACAGCATGTGTCCTCCCAACTTTTGATATGAGAACAATGCCCGAGGCCTTAGGTATGATGATCAGACCAACTTCAGTGGCAGGTTTGATGCCTATCTCTTAGGGAAAAGACAGAGATTAGTGCAGAAAAGCATTGGGGTACATTTGTAGGATACATTTGCTATAAATTGTTATGAATTTCAGTCTGGTAGAGGTAATGATACTCTCCCCGAGATTCCCCAATTACACATCCAGAGGCTGTGTTCTGGTAAAAACGATTCAATAACAAATCTCAAATTTCTGAGGACTTTATTGTAAATGGTCTCTGATTATCTACGGAAAGTAACATTTGACCTTCACTCAGTAAAAAAACTTCTGATTTATGGGTGTCAGTTCTGTTAAAGATCAATATTAGTAAGTGATTGGAGCCTTAGTCTGAAAAAAAAATACCTACAGTCTCTGGCTCCTCCGTTGGAATCAAATACTGTGAACAAACACTGCTGAAAAAAGGCCGATGTAAATCATGATGGGGAAATACTAATGGATTGAATTTTCAGGGATGACTCACCTAAACCAACATGTACCACCTCTCTGGGTGATACATGACTGCCAGTTTTGGACCACACACCATCTGAGGTGGAGTGATATTTATTTAACCATTAATAACTTGAAGACTATTAGACAGGCTTATGAGAGCCAGATTAGGAATTTGGGGCCAGGGCCCGCATATCTTTGTAATTAGTGCTGCTGAATCTTTAAATACCCCAGAGAGAAAGAGCTTTGGTTAATGGTCTCATCTGAAAGACAGCAGCAGTGTCCCCGTCACTGCACAGGGGCATTAGCTTTCTGCTTGGCCCAGAGGAAACACTGCCCCCAGCTGACCCACTGGCACTTCTGGTAGCATAATCAACTGTACAAACTAAGATTAATAATAATAATAATAATAATAATAATACTTCATTTGTAGCATACCAGTCATACCAGCAGCAGAGTGCTTTACAGTGAAATAAAGGAAGATAATGTGATTTAAAAAAATAAGGGTAAAATACATACAAAATCAATTAAGCCTGGAAAGATAATAAAACAGCAAAAGAGAATAAAATCAATAACAATTACATGAAAGCAATGTTAATTAGTTTCAGCCATTAGGGAAAAAGTCACAGAGGAGTATGCCTGTTGGCGTGAAATGTTCCTGTTTATATGTTTCCTGTATGGTCTTGCTTTAGGAAAAAGAAAACCCAGTCCTCCCAATAGTTAATTATCTCCCCCTTGAATGTTTGTTTCTGCACTCATAATTAGTCCAATATTGGTTTCACAATTTTCTGGGTTTTTTCTTGCCTAAGTAAGGGGCACATTGCATTGCTTAAATCTGTATCCTTGTTTGGGCGACAATAATCCATGGTTTTAACAATTTCCTTCTTCTGTACCCCCAGTCATGAGCAAAGTTAGGTTAAGCAACATTTAGAGGAGGAATTTTGGGTGATACTTTTGATCAGTGTGGAGCTACTTAAGTTAAGATGTCCATGGCCTCTGAAGACACAGGCATCTCAAGTGAGATTTGGTGTGTCAGTTGATATTTCACATCAAAGACCAGGATTATGGAGGTAAGTCTAGTAGTATGTGTATTTTGTACAGGCTGTAGTCTTTTTTAATTCTTGTAAGAGTTTTGCATTATTTACCAGCTTCACATGGCATAAAAAACTTCTGGACACAGACAAACATAAATTAGGGAATAAAATAATGATCCTACACATTCTTCATTGTAAAACAACTGTTGTAATCAGTCCGAATAAATAATAATTAGTTATGTCAATTGCATACCATTCAAATGGAATCCATCAGCTTGATTCAAACCAAACTGGAACCAATTGACTCATCATTCAAATGGTAAAATGTGCTTTGTTGAGGGGGGAGATTATTCAGGACCAGCTTGAAGGCAAATCTCATAAAGAGTTGCAGATTGAAACAATGATAGCATATTCAATCTATTTTAACGGATGCAGGCAACACAGTGATATCTGAAAAGCCATATCATTTTAATTAGCCAATTATTTACACAAGTGTATCTGTGTTCACATAAGGAGAGCAAACGCTCTTTGCAAAGTTTTTTTTTTTTTGAGCAAGGAGCACAGCTAGAGAGGGCCCTGCTTTTTTTTTGCAGGTGAGCAGAGAAGATGATGTTTGGCAGGGCTCCTTGTGTTCGCTGAGCTGGAAAAGATTTTGTGTGAAGGGTGGCTGTCCCATTCCGAGGTGGCAATAAATCACAGCGTCTTGGGATCAGAGTGCTTGCACGGTGACATCTGTCAGCCTCACTATATCAGCCACCAGCTTAATGACCTCAAAACCCCCAAACTTTGGAGATAGTAGACTATTCCATCAAAGCTGGTCGGTTGTGTTCAAAAAGGAACAGTCTGCTTGTTTAGATTTAGCTTGTTTTAATGTAGAAATTGGACCCTTATGTTTGAAATGTTTTGCTAAAGTTCCGTGCTTTGCTGTGAGTTTTAAAATGAATGAAGGCATCACTTTCTCATGTCACTCAAATAAATGATAGATTCGGTCTAGGTGCTAGATAAATGACAGACTGAGATGGGATGAATGACCTATCCCTGTCACAATAATTTTTTGGGTTCTTAAATCCCCCAAACGAGACACCTCCCCTCCAACTTCCTCAGCCTCTGCCCTGTTTTCCTCAGCAGCGTTTACCTGTCTGTTACTGTGCTTATGTCACACAGTTCATGTGCAGTTCACCGAATATTGGCTCCTTCAGTGCTGTGAAACTGGGCCTATGCATTTTGCATGCAGTTCTGCTAGACTCTCCCCTGGAGCATTTCGCAATGAGTGACCACAGTGAGTTACGCTATTGCCTTGAAGCTGGTCGCTGTAATAAGCTCTACAGGGTTTTACTCTGTGGCATGTTGTGTCTTTCTTAATGCAAATGTTTCACTGTAAAACTAAACTAGCTGAAATTAAAGCATTAAGCAAAAGTTTGCCTGAATGTGATAAGACCGTTCATAGCCTTCATGTAGTATTGCAAAATTAAAAGCATCATGGGTGTTATAGTAGGTTACACTTGAACAACGCTGCACAATGATTTGCAACATATGTAGACCATGTAGACTACCACAACGTGGTGTGCACTTTGGATGAATACAATCATTTAGGTAACTACATTGGGAGTTATTTTTTCATGAAACCTTAAAAACCACAATCTAATATATTATCCAAAAATACCATCTCTAACCATCTTTTTTCTGACACAGAATATCAGTATGCTGGAAATGATTGGGAAAAAAAAAAAAACAATTGGCAGTGGAGCAATAACTGTGCAATAACTTCTGGACTGGAAATGATTCTGCGGAAAGCATGGTCATCCAACTCAGGGCTGGTATTAAATCACCGGGACGCTCTGTTTGCTTGTTTCCTTATCATGTGCCACTGGACCACTTCATTGAGATGGATTGTGTCAGGACGCGATGTAGTTGTCTCCTAGGAGTCAACCACAGGGGTGAAAATAGGATGTGCATCATTCCGGCAGTCTTTCTTTGAAGTCCATTAATGTTATTGCTGTACCCTAACACCTGCTACCTCTAGTATTTGATGTTTATTTTACGCGTAGGACTGTGATGTATTTTGGATTGTCTTCTAGTGACTGATGTATTGTAGTATTCTTCGCTTCTGTTGCCTAACCAGATTGCACAAATTAACTTGTGGTAATGCTTGAATAGTGTTACACTCACTCTCACTGTTCTAAGAGCATTATTAGCCTGGTCTGACACTGTTGCTCATTTCATATGAGTGACAGTTTCCTGTGCTTGATATTACTCTTTGTGGTTAACAAATCACACAATTAGAAAATTGAGTTGGACTACATCATCACTTCTGGACTCAACAGTGTTCTCTGAGCCATATGGTACCACCCACTGGTCAGTGGTGTTGTCCAGTAAGAAGGTTATACGGTACTGAACATAGCTCCATGTGATTATCATAACTGAGTGCACATGACACACTACGTAATGTAAGGCAGTATAATATTTCAGCATTCACATTAAATTTCAACATGAATGATAGCAAATAAATAGCTAATCCATAACTCAGGCTAAAATCCTGATGTGTGTACTGCCTTCACAGAGAATGTTTCACAGTGTGGTATATACTGCGCCTATGAAAATGTCCCTCTGTGATAGAAAAGGTACAGCACAACATTACCAGATTTTTTTTTCTCTGACTAAGAAGTTATTTCTGGTTCTTAACCAAGTATTAGTTAAAATAAAATCCAAATTCACCTGGACGACTTAGTCAGAACATGCTTGGGGAAGACACAGGGACTTTTGAAAATTGTCTCATCCATTTGCTTACAGCAATCTGATGTCGCACGGTGTGGGAGAAGTACCCCTCTGGCGATATCCATCACGGAGAGAACCGAGGGTACTTTGCACTCCGTTACAGTCTCACCTGCCAGCGTCAATTTACCCTCTTCTGTAGATCATCTCTGAGGGCGGTGTGTGTGGGATCCATCCCTCTTTTGACGGAGCGCTCGTTTCCACATGGATGAGCCGTCGTTACCATCCTGTCTTGAGTGTTGCCACTTTTCGGCATCTCAAGTTGTCTTTGAAATTGTATGCTTAACCATCAATTTTCACACAAGCCTCTTTCAGTGTTCACTGTAGTACAGACTAGATTGCGCACCACTGAAAGGGAAAGGTGAACTAGATGAACTACGTATCCAAGCAACCATTCCTAAAATGTATCTGCCAAAGTCAGGCATGCTCATAACCATGATGAGAAGGAGAGGGAAATGACAGTATCTGCTAACACTGTTCCCTCAGTTTTGAACGTCTTTTACCGAGTCATTTGCCAAGTCATTACCAAGCATTCCATTTTACTACACTTCTTCTCCCCCTCCTTAAACCCTCAATCTTTTTTTAGGAAATCATCTCAAAATTGAGCCACCAGAAACAAGCTTGCCATTTTCTTTTCAGACTAATAATTTTGCTTTGTTTTGTCCTTAGAATTTATTGGAGGACAAGGCATATCTTTTAATGGATTGAAGTTAACAGATAAGTAGCTACCAAAACCACCTAAACACCTACCACTCATGTAATGACAAGGGTTATCAGTGTTAAGTGTAGTGATTATTATAATGGTCTTTTCTCACATATTTTTTGGTTTCAATATACCTAATAACTTAATCTCATTAAGCACGTATTTTATGAGTACCTCATTGATAATACATAATTGGAGTATGACTTGAGAAATTCAAAGCTCTATATTTGTATAATGCCTTTCAGGAAAGGCACCTGCATTAAGAAGTATTACACACCAAGTGTGTAATTAAAGGGAATTAGTAAGAGGAAGCAAATTACAGTGAAATTAAAACAGAAGAAAGGCAGCTCTTCTCCCAAAGGAAACCAACAGTGTCTGAGAGTCTGAAACTGCAGGCTTTTGGCTGTAATTACTCCATGTGACACTGTGGAGCTTTGGATGTCCATATCCCCTCACCTCTTTGCTCATATCCTTTCAGGTCTCTGCTCATACCCTCTAATTTTTCTGCTCACACCCCTTCACGTCTTTGCTCATGTGTGCTCATACCCCTCAGCTCTCTGCTCATACCTCTTCAGGTCTGTGTTCATATCCTCTCATCTCTCTGCTCATACTCCTTCTGCTATCTGCTCATACCTCTTTGGCTCTCTGCTTATACTCCTTTAGCTTTCTGCTCATACGCCCTTTGTTTAGACCCTCCTTTGCTTCTGGTATGATATTTTAATCCAATTTATTCATTTTAAGGTCACTCTTTTGATGCTGGGGCTTTTACTTCATCCATCATCCTTTAATTCTCTTCATTCGTTTTAATTCTCAAAAAAGTCTTCTTTTTTGCTTATCCTCTAGTCCTCTTGGATTATTTCTTCCATTTACATGTAGACATTTGACAGGAGCTCTTATCAATAGTGACTTGTAAAGTAAAGGCACATTAGTACCAATCTCAGCCACCTTCTGCTGTCCACCCGGCTGCTTCTGCAGAGACATGGAAGAGATTTAATAAACTTTAGCTGTTTATTATTCATTTAATTATTTTTGTCATTGGGCACTACTCAAAGATCACTAACTGAAACTAATAAGCCATACTCCTCTTTTTCATTCCTTCTCACATCTCCTCCTCTTCCTTAGTCATCTTCACTTTCTGCTGATGGGTCATGTCAGCACCACAAAGTTATGGTGCTTCTGTGGTTAAAACTGATTAAATTTGACAATGACATAGTCAATATTAAATGACTTCTATTTAAGGAAGTGCATTTTTGGGCAGTTATTAGTTATAGGACTGCAAATATTTACCCCTTTTTTCTTGCCACTTTTTACACCACTGGAATTACTAATACTCACTTTTTTTTTTTATAAAGCTCCACCAAAAACCTGTCAGACTGGATTTCACTACTCATCTGCTAATGCCTCATCTCCCCCACTCTAGATCCCCCAAACCTGCAAACATAGTGCTCTGTCTCTTTCCTTCTCCTTCTGTCCAAACCCTCACTGTGCATTACCAGCACACTCCAATTCTTTCTCAGTGCTTGATTCTTTTCTATCTGGATTTTTGGCTTTCTCTCCATGAGACTCAAACTGTCTGTAGCCATCTGTAACTGCGATTGTAACTGACTGTCAGTGACCCAAGTCGCAATTTTCTCTGCTCCTGCTGCTTCACTTTTCCTTCACCCTAATTCTTGAAATTTAATGTCTTTGAAAATTAGCCCTTGAAAACCAGTCTTTAGAAAAGACATTTGTATGTGGCTCTACTCATTTCTGCTCCTTTTTCCTTTATTTATCCATTGACTACACAAAAATTACTTTCAATACACATATCAACAGAGATCAAGTCTACCACAACATACTGAGATTGCTTTCCAGTCTTGCTTCATCAAATGTCAAGACATTACCTTTACACTCCTCTACCAATGATCATATCATTGCTGAGTGCCTTTCTGTGGAAATAACTGCAGCTGGTATGCAGTGATCAAGTGGCTTTTAACCCCTGAGCAGCCATGAGTATTGTGAAGTGCAGCCCAGAAATGGGCTTCTCTGTGTTCATTTTTAGTTTGTCTAATTCTGTACATTTCATTATTGATGTGTGTAGATGCATTATATATCTGAGGAACTCACTATTCTTACTGCATGTCAAATCTAACTCCAATAATTGAATATCAAAACACTTCCTGAGAAGTGCATATTCTGAAGCATCTGTTTCATTATTAATTTAAAGAATGAAGAAAAGATAAAATACAATTTACAGAGATGGTTTTTGAAGTGTGTCCCTTTTGGCTGTTTGTAGGATCAAAAACATCACAATGGACTGGCAATATTCCTGTATTTATAAGAGGGTGTTTTTAGCAGCAGTGGTCGGGAGCTTTGTGAGATCGATGTGTATCACTGTTCAGTGATAAGAATGAAATCCTGGAAAGCCTGGTTATAACGTAGGTTGTGCTCAAAGGCAGCTTACTACAAATGTCCCTATGAATATTCTTCTCTGCAATTATACTAGAAGGAAAGCTTGTGGGAGAAGCTGTTCAGACCAGCCAAAACTATACCCCACTTGCCAGATTCGAGGGCTTACAGATCAAAGCACATGAGACATGTGCCTTTTTAAATCACAGAATTCATATTTTTGCCATCATAGAGAGATATCAAAATTCCTCTTGTATCTGTGCTTAATCATGTATATCACAAAAATTGCTCAAGATAAATTTATATATTGTTAACATGTAAAGTTGCACATGAGAAATGTGGATATGCATTTGAACAATACATTGTCATTGTCCAAATTTCTGTTACTGTTTTTGCACACTCTAGACATTTACTCAGGTTTATGTAGGTAATAGTGTTTACTACCCCTATGTTCCAGACACATACACCATGAAAACAAAGCATATGTATGAATTTGAATGATTCAGACATGCCTTAGGACTACAGCCATCTCACAAGCAATACCCTCAAGGATTGACTTAGAATGACAGCCTAATTATGGGATTTTATTTCACTGGAGTGTTGAGTCCTGTGGAGTGGTAGGATTGCATGTATCTCTTCTCTTTGCAAGAGAAACGGGTTTATCAAAGAGGCCCTCTACATGATTTTAAAAGCCTTTGTGTAATTGTCAGGCGGTCATATGGGAAGCCAGGGGAGTGAGAACACAGCCAGGCGTGTGTGATTAGCTGATTATTGAATAATCCAGTGCACCTGTTTTTGGGAGTGGCATGACAACCATGATTGCATTTAAGCAGTTTGTTGGGAAGAGCACTGGAAGGGTGGGTGTGGGTGTGGGTGTGGGTGTGGGGGGTCGCGGTCGCACAATTGTGGTTTCCTGGGAGAACTACTTTTTTGGTGCTTGTACCTTTTTTGTTGGGGATTACCTGTGTGTGTACATCATTGTGGTGTGAGACTGAGAGGGTGCTGACTAGCCAGGCCATGCAGAGAGGCATCCATCTGGAAGGAACAGACAGATTCCTTTGCTCAACTGGAAAGAAGCTGACATCCCAGCTGGGTTGGAGAGTGAGCAAACTTTCAAGAGTGCCGCCTTGCAAATGGTTAAGGAATGTGCTGAGTGTCCTGAATTGTTTACCTGCTTGACAGGAATCCTGGTGAGCTGGTGCTGGCAGGAGGAGGGGGACAGAAGCCAGATAAGCTGAAAGACTTTTTTTTTTTGGGGGATTTTTTGAGGTGAGGTTTTATGGTTCTTTGGCTCCAGGACTGTGAATGATAAAGCACCATCCATTTATTGACTTTTCTGTTGTATGTGTGTGGAGTGCTTCCAAGCTAGCTGTTTTTGTTCTGGTCCAGCGTTGCCAAAGGTGTGGCATTACTCTGCTGGGAAGAGGTGTGGGCCTGTGGATTCAAGCAGTTTGACTCCTGCATGCTGAGTGCTGTGTTGCGTCTTAGCTGTGGGGACACACAGAGTGTGTGTGAGCGTGTGTGTGTGCGCACGCGCACAGCGTGTGAGAAGCACGGTTGCCTGCAGACACTCCTTCTCCTGGTGAGGGTTGTAGCCAAAGTGGGGATGGAAGGTTAGAGGGGCAGCAGAGGAGTTACTCCAGGGAATGTCTGACTTTTTGTTTCGTTTTGCTTCACAAATTTCTGCATTTACATTATTTAACACAAAAAAGCTACTTTTAACTGCCAGCTACCTGTGCTTGTATTTTGGTGTGCTGACAGGTGGTGATCCTGAAGTGGGGAAGATGGGGGTTGTCTGGATCTAGCTGGCGTGTGATATAATATCCTGAAAGCAGAAACTGGTGTAATGAGATGATTCTGTTAATGCTTCCAGAAATGGTAAGCTATTTCTTATTTCTCTGGACTGCTCCTGGCTTCTCCTGGCATTCATAGTATGGACTTGCCACTGGTGATCAGCAGTGAATCAGCATGATAGGCCCACTAGCATTATTGAGATTGCTGTGCATATACCCTTCCAAATGCGGCTTAAAAGAGTCTCAGAATAGATACAATAGACAGGGGAACCAGGGTAATATGCTAAGGCTTGCCAGCTCTTCTCCTGAGTGTCATGGGCAGACTTACACACAAAGAGGAATGATTTTTTTCAGCTTACTAAAGAGCCTGTGAGACACTGAACAGAAACTGTGCAGTAGCTGACCCCAGCTGAATGAGTGCGGGGGGGAGTTATATCCTTCAGTGGAGAGGAACAGCCCTTCATCTGTCAAAAGGCTCTAGTGAAACCATAATCTCCCATGGAAAAGCTTCTCCTTTAAATGTAGAGGACAGCACATTTATAAGGATGTTCAATTGATAGAAAGGAAAATAAAATCTTAAAAGACCTCGGGGTGGGGTGGGATGGGCTGGTGGCAGCTTTCAAAGCCACTAAATGGCAACATATTTGCATAAACTCCAAGGTAAGACAAGGTTAAAAGCTTCATCAATAAGCTTTAGCCCCTCAGCTTTTTGTATTTAGACTCTTGGTGATCTTTAAAGACATGGATTTTAGAAACACTAATTCCATTATGTTCTGAAGAATTAATGCCTTTCTGTTAACTGTTGATATACTGTTTTTTTATTGTGATTATTTACTAAAGTTAACACTACTCTGTATTGTTATTAAATCATCTTCCGTGAATCAATGTGTATTTTTATGAGACAAATAGGGCGCAATGTTGAAGGGCTGAATTCACAGCAACCCACCTCAGCTGAGCTCACAAACTGACCTGGTAAACACAATCAGCCTGAAATGAAGCCAGAACATACAGTACCATATTGAAAAGTAGTCTGTGTTGGGAATTATTGACAGGACAAAAGTCAAGTAAGAGCACAATAGTGTTCTTAGCAAGCTTTGCTTTTAACACCAGCTTGTCAACACAAATCCCAGTTGTCTGTCTGGGATGTGATAATGGCTCTATGCAAACCAAAGAATACTCTATAAATTCATCAAATATGATTTTGATATTATGCTGTTTTCCCCTGTTTGATTTTTCAGTATTTGCACAGAGTTAGTAGACACATAATAGCATCTAAAGAGCAACCTTCCTCCTTGATTACCCATTCACTTGCACGTGTTTTTATAATATATAGTACAGTTATTAATGCCTTATTGAGCATTTACAACCGGACTGCATTGCAAAATGTTTTGTCTGTCTATTTTTACAACAGCAGAAGAGACAGCTATATAAATGTATAGGAGCCAGACCTAATTTGCAAGTAATGCAGCCAACAAAGATCACAGCATAGCCTGTCTGGATTCTTAGGACCATCTGCTAAATGACAATAATGTAATGTAGTAGAGTGAAACATAACAAATCCTGTGATGGATTTGACCTTGCAAGCTTTTGGTTGCAATCTGTTTCCTAGACACAAACCTCTTTGTGCTGCTACCCACACTGATGCTGGACAGAGAGAGGGCGTGGTGGAACATGTGTTTGAATTGGCAGAGCCCTTTATAGTGTTCATCTCAATGCTCAGGTCTTTATACAGACACTGCAACCTTTTAGCATGACTATATGCAAGTATGAGTTATGTCAACAACCTCCTATCTACTGACTGTGCTTATTAGCCTCAGAAAGAAGCTGTGCCTGGAAGTACAAGTCTCAGTTATCTGCATAACAGCATAAGCCACAGAGAGGAATACATCAACAGTACAGAAAGATATCCAAGTTTATAATGGAGAAACAGTTTTTACTTTGCTGAAGTGTTCTCCACTTAGTTTACAGTTCAAATTGAACTTTACTTCGCATAACTATCAGGTGTAATGGAGGAAAATACCATAAGGTAATAGACATACAGTGTTGAAATGGTGAAGATTTCAGTAAATGTAATTAGTTGTTATGTCCGGATGGGGTATAATGCAACAGGAATGATGTGAGAATTAATGCACATTTGTTATGGCCTACATGCAAAAGCGTGCCAGTTATGTAATGGCAAAGGTTCTCACAGATGACTGTGGATCATTTATATGGCATTTTTATTTTATAAGAATTTGCAATATACTTTCCTGCTTGTGTTGTCTTTTTCCAAAGATAACTATCAAACAACTGCCATGGAATGGCATGAAATTGCAATCATTTGAAGGCTCAGTACAGTGAGATATCCTATACTGTTGCACAGGTCAAGTATGCAAATTACATGACAATCATTACATATTATCATACGGGGATTATTTATCAAGAACAGAGTGTGAGTACACTGAATATTAGCCCAAAACTTCTGAAATGTGCTCTATGCAGGAATGTCTGAAACCTTGAGTGATTCACCCATGGGTTGCCAGGGTAACCATAGAACCTTTCTTGTGCTCAGAGTGGACAAAAAAATCATATTCTCACAAATTTTAACTGAAGCCTCAAATCTTCATTATTATGTCTTCTTTGTGGCCACTGTACCTTTGTGTAGTGACAAAGAGAGAAGGTATGTCGTGATGAGTGTCTTATTATGATTGTTCAATTAACCCTTACATGAGAAAAGGGATTCATTGCACTGTTTAGAATGTTTAAAATTGTCATATACTTTTCAAAAAACAGTGAAATATACAAGAGAGGCATAACAGACCAACTGCAGCACATTGTGCAGAATGTAATGTAAATCTCTTTCTTTCCTTTAAAGAGGTTATCTCTGTGGTAAGATAAATACTATGGAATTAATTTTTATAAACCTGTTTGTTGCTCTTTATAAATGATGTACTTTGGGATAGGGCAGCCCCCTGAAAGTCGACGAGTCGAATCATCTGTCGGAGACCCGTCAGTCGACTGAGATTCTTCAAGTTTAGCAGTCGTTTTTTTTTGTCAGTCAGTGTGCATTACAAATAACAGGATAAATCAGATAGAAGCTTACAAAAATGCACAGGGATAACATTTCAATGAGGAATTGTAAATAAGGGGAATCAGAAATATATTTTTTATATTATAGCAAGGCTAGCTGGTGCGCTTCCTAAAAAAAAAAAAAAATCCACGTCACATGCGCTGGTGGTTAACTGATGAGAGAAGCCGAAACCTGAGGTGGAGTGGTTGGTAAACTAGGCTAGCTATAACCATATCTCAGAAGAAGTCTAAAGTATGGAGGAATTTTGAACTTTTGAAGGACAACGCTAACAAAGTTAAATGCAAACTCTGTATGCAAGAATTCACTTATCATTCAACAACATCGAAGATGGCAAAGGCAAACCACTTGAAACGGGTAAGTTGCATAGCTAGGCGGCCGTTCTGCAATTATCTGGGCAGATTGACTATACATATAATGCAGGCAAGGGTGTACTGGGAAAGAAATTCAGCCCTGGGCTTGCTCGGGAATTAAAGAATATTTGGCTACGATTCTCAAGTTCTGTCTACAACTGAGACTACCTCTTAATTAGTTAATGTGCATGGACTTTACAAACGATTACATTCTTCTGAATTTACGTCACGTAGCAAGTTTTATCATCGCGTTTAATGCAGCTACCTAGGTACAACTTGGACATCAGTGGTCCTGAAGTTCCATTTAACCCACTAGGTAGCCAGCTAGCTAGCTAGTTTGCTTGCTTGCCTTGATAACAGCACACAGCTAACATTGAAAACTTGTCTCGTTTTATTTAGCGTTAATTAAAAAGAAACAGCGTTGACAATGCAATATTTTACTTAGGTTAGATAAGCGCATTGTTGGTAAGCTTATGCAACTAAGCTCTGTTTGAACTAATCGTGACGTGACTTTGCCAGTGTTAAAGTAAAGGATTAGGCTACATACAAATGTGTGTCATTGAAAACTGCGGTGCAACATGCCTTAACAGCGAAAGCATTCATGAAATTATGGTATCTTGTTATTGAAATAAACATTCATTTCTCAGTCCTCCCAATTCAACAATTTCATCAGATGATAGGCACACAGAGAGGGCCGGTTAAAACTTTATAGATTTTTTGACAGTCCACCGGCCCACCAGGATTTGTCCTGGTATGCCCGATGGCCAGTACACCACTGAATGTAGGCAATAAGTCTATTTACAAGGCTAATTCAACCCTTTCACACGTAACTTATTTTTTATGCTATGTAATGCGTGTTACATTACATGGTTCATTATATTTTCATTAGTGCTATTAAGCTTCTCATAGTTTTCAATTAGCATTTGCTATATTTTTAAATGTTAAATCGCTATTTCCTCACAGCTACAATTAGCTAGAATTTTTCCAATCTAGTTTTAGCATACGTACTAAACGGCTAATCACACCGGTGTGACCGTACGCACGAAAGGGATAAATGCTCAAAGATATGTTCCCATGACTCTGTTGCATTTGACTATGTTAATGTGGTCAAAATCATCACTGAAACTCATGCCAATGGATTTTCTAATTGCCAGATAGTCTATATGAAAAAAGGAACGAATAGTCGAATCGTCGCATTGAACAATCAAATCTGATTCGACTGACAAAATTCTGAGTCGGGTAGCCTACAGCCCTACTTTGGGACAACCTACGTGAAATTAGAGTTATTACCTTCCTACAGCTGCATACATTTTCAATTCTATGAATGAACATATCACCAAGGAGAGAGCACACCATAAACTCTTTTAGAGGTGTTTTAAGGGCAAATAAGGTTTTATGATGTACTATACTATTGGTGGTGCTGGTAACCTATGGGTTTTCTCTGTGACTACCTTTTCGTGAAAAAAAAAAACGGATTCGGGTTTCTTTTAATACGCTATGAACAAAATGCACACAGTGAGAGGGATCAGAGACATGTCTTCAATCTTTGTGACAGCTGACATATCAGCCTGAGCACTAAGAGGCTGATGTAAGTAATGTTATGCAGGACTGTGCAGCACTGGGAGATGTCAGCAGAGTCCGTGCTGAAAAGCAGGAGGTACACCCCCTAAGCTTTCAATCCACCTGGTGCTGATTTAAAACATGATCTTTAATTCATTTGACAAGAACTTCTACTCAAAGTGACTTAGCTATACTCTTTTGAAACTTTTTTTTTTTTACTCTCCGCAGCCAGAATCCAGATTGTACCCACTGCTCTGTAGCTGGTGGAAATGCCCTATCCAAGACCGGAGCCAAACACAAACCTTGGTCAGATGAGGCGAATCTCGCACTGCCGAGCTTTGCCCTGAATGTGGGGGGGAAAGCACGCTAACAGCTGCCAGAGAGTTCATTCCAAAGGCATCCACCTGGAGTGTAGTCCACAGGAGTCCATTCTGACTTGCCTGATGCCAGAAATGGTAACTGTGCACTCCAAATGCGAGTTATCAATGACTGGCCCGGCAGACCTGAGGCTGACTGACTGCCCCTGAATACAGCTTATCAGTCAACTGTGACTGTGGCATGCCGTGGACATTACAATAATGTTGACAAGCCCTTAACTTGCAGCAACAAATTTTCAAGCATGTGCTATTTTTTCAATGCTTTGGCAATATTCTTTTTGAACATTTCAGTAATGTTGTGTGGAGGAAACACTGGAATGAACAATGCCTGCTTAAATTCTAAACAAATTTCAAGGCCCGAGCTGCACAAGCAGTTATATTAAACGTCTCTCCCTCGTTATAACTCCGCTTGCAAATAACCGCTGAAGGACAAGTGCAGACCCAGATTTGACTGTGCAAAAGGTAATGAGACATGTCTTGCAAGCAGATGATTTGATGCAATAAATTGGATTCAGCTGCCGTTCACACTGGTTCTCCTCATATCTGCTGCTTTATTGCTCACACTGTGCATAAAGAGTCGCTTGGGGATGTGCTAACTTTGCAGCTGCTTTACAAAAAGAGGTACAAAAAAAGATGCTGGCATAGGTGTCCCGTTTCATCTCAAAATAATTAAATAAATCCATCATACCTTATTCAGAGAAATGAGAGGTTATGGAAATGAGGCTCCTTTTGAACACTTTCCTCAGTTACATTCTTTCGGAATAAAATGCAATGTGAAAGTTAAATGACTAGCCAACAGATGCCATATCATGTGGTTCAGATACACTTTTTCATGTTTCACCTAACTAAATTAATCCAGGTTGCTTTTTTCCCTCGTTAGCAACTTGTTTCCGTTTTGGTGATATCAGGAGAAGCATGGCAACCACATGATCCAGGGTTTACGTCAAGTTTGGCCTGCCGTTGGCTGTTCTGGTCATCGACATAATTGTAGCTGAGAGATATTCATTACTTTATATGTGAAGTGTCCTGGAGTCCCACAAGGACTGTATGCTTATCAATCAACTACATTTTATGTACAATGGAAAGCAGAACCACATACTGTAACTCTGAGATCTGGACTCTTCTGAACCCATTTGCATTAGGCAAATTAGGTACAGAGCCCAAGTGGTCCACAGACTGAAAGGTCTACTCCAAGAGAACAGATGGTATTTGAAATTAGTTCTTTATGGTACCAAAGCTATTCAGAGAGAGATATTGTCAAAGAGACCACATGTGTGCACACATTATGTACTAAAATGAGGGGCAGCAGTGTTGTGTACTGATAAGGCACAGGGCTTATAATGGAAAGGTAGCTGGTTCAATTCCCCTCTGGGGCACCACTGTAGTACCCCTGGGCAAGGTACTTAACCCACTATTGCCTCAGTAAATATCCAGCTGTATAAGTGGATAATGTGTAAAAATGGTCAAATCTGTCAGTTGCTTACACTGCTAAAATAGATATTAATACATATTTTTACACAAGTGTTTTATTAAATGGGTTCACTTCAGATAATGCATCCAACACTAGACAGGTAAGTGGATGGCTACATTCAAATAGAAAAGATCTCCTATGTGATATTTAATTATTTTATTTGTGTTATTACTTATTAAAATGTTATCACTGTCTGATTTTCAATATTTTAGACACAAACAAAAGACTGCCGACATGCCGTTACTAATCTCAGTGAGCCTTTTGTACATCAGTCAGGTTTGCGTGTGTGTGTGTGTGTGATTGTGTGTGTGTGATTGGGTGTATGTAACTGATTAGCTTGCTGTCAGTTACTGAGTCAGTCTGATGTTACTGCTTCAATCAATGAAACATGACCATTACACCAACAGAACAAACATAAAGAATTTAACCATTGGAGCAAAAAAGTGATCCTCAAGGTCACCAGCTAGTTGTATAATTGTTTCCCCTGTGAAATGCAGCACTTCCATTACCTCAGCATCTGAGCACATTTCATGTTTCATCAGTTGGAAAGCAATCAGAGCAAATCAGTGGCTGAATGCAGATTGTAAAGTTACAAAATTTAATAATAAATCCCATGCAAGGGATTTATGAATGATTTTTGATTTGTATACTGTATTTGTATAGGTATAATCATTTTATGTGTGAGTTTTTTAAGATACATGAATCTCTCTACAATTAAATCTGTCTCTGCAATCGGATCACAAATGACAAATTTTTAGAGACCGGTTACATAGTTTTATAAATGCCATGTATACAAGTACACATGCACACAATTATTCTGCGGAATTACTATATGTATTGAATATCTTTTGAATTGACTGTAATGTTAATTTAATTCAGTCATCACTATCAATCAGGAGGTTTGGTTCCACACTCACCCACAGTATAATTTAATATGCTCATTTGAAATGCACAGCAAATTAGATTGGTGTATGTGAGTTTGATTTTTTCCAACCAATCTGTTTCAGAAAAATAAAATAGAAATTGAAATTCATGGCACACACAGGACCTTTCAGTCATGGGTAAAGAGCTGAGCTCTTTGATTGAACTTGATGTCTAACCAGTGTATTCATTGAAAGAACCAGGGCCAGAATAAATATCACTGAATAGTTTTATTGTGCTTATCACATATATAAATATTTTTTGGAGAAGTGTGTAAAAATTACATTAAATTCATATTTTCCCAAACACATAAAATATGAATTTAAATGAATGCAGGTAATAGGAGTTCTAGTATTTTTAATGTCCTTTGTCTTACCATTAGGTTGACTTGTGTTGGCAGGATCTTGTTCAGTGGATAACTGGGTGGTTGAGGCAGAGCTGTGTCAGTCTCTCTTTATGAAGCTTCTCCCTTAATGCTTGTGTGAATAATTAACAGTAACGCATCACTCTGATCTGCAGACATGTCACACTGATTGTCAGCACCAGAATTCAGTTCAAAATTAAATAATACAAAATAAAAAATACTGCTAAGACAGCCCAGCCTTGTTTCTCACTTTTGGGGAGCTGACTGTTGTTGGCAGTTAGAGACCTTGCTTGAATGAGTTCTATCATTCTGTCACTGACTAAATGGAAATTCTAAATTAACTAAGAAAAAAGAATCTCCTCCATCATGTGCCGAGTTACTAAAGTTTCAATCACACAACTGTAAGGTCTATGGTTGTACCACCATAATTGTAACATTGTCTTCACCTGTTAGCTGTTTCCTGCAATTGCTTTAATCTGTTTGCCATATGATCAATGCTCTGTTTCTTTCCTATAAGATAGCACTATTTTTAGCTGTTCATGTCTTTTTCTATTCATGTGCATGCAGGGCAGGGAGCAGCATATAGTAAAAGCTGCTTGCTATTCTTCATTGATATCAAATGTTGCTTGTTTGTATTCTTATGTAACTATAGAGCACAAAATGGTTAAAAAATCCAATAGTTTTGCCATTGTGTCTGAATAAACATATTCTATAGTTAGGATTTCTGCTGGAACGTAGAACTGCCTGCATTCAACCACTTGGTTTGCACAGTATATAATAACTGACACTGACTTGTTCAGTTAGAGGAGATATTCAGCCAATATTGATAACTTTATTGACAAGGGATAGGAAGTCATGAAGTAAGCAATATACTTTCTGAAGTATCCTCTGTTTTTTGGACAAATGTTAAGATAAATTTGGGGCCACACCATACAAGTGCTTCTAATCTTTTCAGAAGCATCAAATATGACATTATAGAAATATAATGTCATATAGGACATATCCAGCTGTAGAAATATAATGTCATGTAGGACATATCAAATCTGCATGCTCATCCTGTGGTTTAGTGGCCTCGCTGCACCGTTGAAGCTCTGAAATGCCCATCACAATAATATCACACTTTCACATCTTTGGAGATGAGGCTTTTTTAATATGGTGTATGGATTTTGAGACTATTTAATCTGATTCCTGGAGGCTAGGTGGAGCACATAGAATTCCATCATTTCATAAAAAATTAATTGCATTACGGAAACTGTGAGAGTCAAGACTCAGGGGTAGATTGACTTAATGATTTGTAGTGATCATACACAGGTGTCTGGCTCAATAGTGGTATTGTGGAATGTTGCACATGCCCAAAAATGACACATGAACAGAGATTGCTGCTTTGCTTCTTACTTTTCTTAGTTCTTGTGCTGAGTTGGTGTGACAAGAGTGTGACCATTTGTACTGGGGTCTGGATTGGTGCCAATGGTGAGAGCACAAGTGCTTTTACCACAATAAACAAAGTGTATTGCAATGCCATAACATTTAACAGGTGGAAGGGGAAAAACTGGGAACCCAGTTGCCACATAGAGAATCCTGGCTGTCAGGTAAACAGCTGTTGTAGGTTGATCAGACCATTTTTTACATCAATAAGCTGTTATTTTCCCTGATGTTACATTTATTTTTAATCAGGCTACCAGTGCATGCAGCCTGACCTTGACAGAAGAAAATTATTTGTGGTACTTTCCCCCACCATTTCTAAGGTATACAAGAGAGCTTTATTGTCATTGTTCAGGACAACAAAATTAGTTTATTGTGCATAAACATGTAGTTCACTTCCAGAATTACTCATTCTAAACACAAAATAGAAATCAGGAGGTGGCAAATATTTCATGGCTGATCAAAACAAAGCAAAGCAAAGCAAACATTGTATTTCATGAATGGTGTCCTATTTTTTGTCATTTTTTAATTGCACACATGCAGGCTTGATTAAAATTCACGTGTTGTTTCAGTCAACTCCTTAATCACCCACTTTGCATAATAGGTTCAGAGAATTATTTCATTTGTTGCTAGTAACAGACACATCTGAGCAGCAAGAACTCTTCCACTTAGCTGTGGGAATTTTGAGTGGGAATGGTTGAGATCTGGACCACGGAAGAAGTCAAGACCCAGTAAAACATGTGGAGTAGACCTATGTCTCTATCTGTCAGTTAAGGTGTTCCAAGAGGAGTGTTTTATATCTCAGAATATTGTTTTTGCTCTGTCACGAAATGTAGAGAATGGGCAGTAAAAAACTGTTGTCATTTCCAAGGCCCGTACATCACATGGACTTCACAGCAGACACTTTCTTTAGAGTAATGATGAGATGTACCTTCAGTAGGGAAAGCTCCAAATGATGTGGTAGACATTGTGTGATATCATCACATTCAGATAAGCTGTGTCTGGTTTCACATTCACACAAAGTGTTTTGGAGATTCTGAGAACAAGGCTGCTCTCAGAAGCTGACATTCTGTATTTATTGGCTTAAAAATGTCACCGCACCTTCAAGTATGAATAACATTTGAAATATTTTATGGAGTTTTCAGACAGAGTCCAAACACATTGGAGTTTCACTTAAAATGGACAGGAAACTTTTTCCTCATCCACGCCACAACTACACTCTGCAAGGAAGATTAATGTCAGCACAGTGTTTTGTTCCGCTGTTTAAAATAGATGTACCTATTTTATTCAGCCTCAGTAATCAAAAAGTCAAGGGCACATTACAGTAGTGGATAAAAGGGAAATGGACAAAGGTGGAAAAAGGTTACAACTTAGCGACATGTCTGTTCTGTCTGAGCTGAAGCACAAGCATGCTTTGCTCATTCACAAATAAATATAAAGATGTTTTCCTCTGAGGTATGTGTGGAAACTGCATACCTGATATACTACACTGTATTTTTGTTTGAGAATAATGACATAGTTTCTCGGGCACTAGTCAATGTATCGTGCTGTAAAAATAATATGACTATGTAAAGGACATTTAATGATTGTAATTATATTGTTCTTGTAGGAAATATTTATATGAAATGAATTGGTTTAGCCCAGGCAAGGACATTAATCTGTAGCTCCTGTAAAAGTCTGGGAACATATTTTATTAGAATTTCCTGGAACTGACTTCCAAAAGGGTAGTTGAGTGTGTCATTTTGTCAGTTTTTAGAAGATTTGTGGCAGAGCATCTGGTAGCTGTGTAGGTATTGTTTGGTTACGTATTCTTGTAAATGTCAATGTTTACTGTAAAACATTCACTCCTGTGTGCAGCAGAAGCAACAACCTCAGCACTTTGCTAACTACCATCCAGTCCAAGCCTGATCACCCGAACCATTAGCAGGGGTATTTTTTTTATTTAATGCAAGGAAAATAATGTTGAAATGCAATGAAGCCATTACTAATGCTTTGAAAGACATGATTTGTTGACTGTGTGGCTATATGGCTACAAAAACCTGTGACCGTGTTGCTGCATCTGCCCCAGCGGTCCTAAACATGCTGAAATGCTCATTACAGATGACACAAAGACCTCTATTCCCAGTGACCTAATAGCCACAAGACATATTAACGCATCTTAATTACTGCCACCTGAAATGTTTCAAAACAGTTTACTGAGCTTTGAGCTCTATGCTGTGCCTACAGTTGGGTTAAAAAAACCCTCTCTGCTCAGTGCTCTCTGATTTTAATCATTACTCTGACATTACATGGTACTTATTTCATTAGAGAAATTACATAAGAATATGTCACACTTGAGGTTGGACCCAGTTTCTTATTATACCACGATGATTGCTAAGGATTGTTCTCCATCATCCTGTGTTCTTGATAACCCAGTCCTCATGACCACTTAGCAGGAAAATGAGATCCATTCCTGGTTCTGAAAATAATTTATGCCTGAGAGCGGCGCTTTAAGGGCATGACGCGGTTTTAGGCTTGTGGGTCCCGGGGAGTCAGCAGGCCTTAATCATACACTGTGGAGGTAGAGTGGATAAAAAATTCAAGAGGAGAGGAATCAAGAGTTTAATCACAGGGATCTCTATCTTTCAAATCCGAAATGAGGTTAAAATTAAGCATAGGGAAATTTAATTAATAAGGCTGATCTAAATTGACCCTTCACTGCGAGGGTCTAGGACCTGATTTTCCTAATTGCCATTGGTGCAGATATCTGACCCAGATTTAAACTTTAATCTCATGTAAAGATGGACAAGTATACCAAGAGTGTAAGACGTCTGTGCGTGGTCGGACCAAATGTTATGGTTCCTCTGCACAATGCAGTTCATTTTAATTACTTTCTCACGATAGTTTCACAAATGTACTTTACCTCCTTGTCATGTTGTCAGCAGTGTGGGTGTGTGACCAGCCGGGGAGTGAGACACAGAGAGAGAGAGAGAGCAGACAACAAATTGAGGAGAATCAAAAAGTTTATTTCCTTACATGGGTTTTACACCCTCAACTAGTGACACCACAGTTCGGTTCACTGACTATGTTCACAGCTCAATCGGCCCCACAAATGCTCTCACCTACCGCTTACTGCCAGGATGGGGCCAGTTTCTTACTGCTACTGCCCTTTTTTCCTGAGAATATAGGAGACCCTGGAGGATGGAATATCCAAGGTATTGTGGTTCACTTTGTCCTCGCTGAAATTTCCTCAGGTCTGCCATGAATCCACACTGTTGTTTAGATCACAGCACACTACACACCTTGGTAGGTGTTCCTCTCATGAATGCATGAAAATGAAGATTGTTGTGTAGGTATGCCATGGACTACTCTGGGTGGAATCAAAGGGAATGGTCTATTACAAGCAGGAAATCAGGAGGGTAAAGCTTTATTTCAGAATGACCCATCAGGAGTGGAAGCAACAGTTTTTCACTCAACGACAGTGACAGGGGCACCTGCTAATATCCCTCGTGAGGTTGAATGTCATCATGAAGTACACATCCCCTAAGTGCTCAATTCATTCATAACCCTGAGGTATTGGATAGCTGTTTAATTGAGATAGTGTTCAGTTTCTAAAAACCATTACTAAACCTTACTGAGTCATCTGTTTGGACCATGACATCCTGGTGACATCCTGGCTTAACATCTCCTTCCTGTATGTACTTCTACCTGAATGGCCTTCTGATTAAAATCGGGGATACAGTAGGACCACATGTTGACCTTTGTCCCCGGAGATGGTGGATGTGGTGTTGGGTGACCTGTGCGAAACCTGAGAGCGAAGAGAAGGGCTCAGTGTTCTGGTAAATCAATTCATATGCTTCTTGGATTTACACATGCTTCTTGGAAGTCCGTGCTGGACATCAGCAGGTCACCAGTGATATAGCAGAATGGAGAGCTTGACGATAGGCCACAGCCACTGATGCACCGGAGAGGTCAGATTCCATTTAGGCCATTCCATTTAGTAATTTGAAATGGCAAAATATAGCACAGGCCAGATATACCTCTGCATCAGATGCTCTTGAGTTTTGTTGAACCCCAGGTCAGCACTCAGGCCAGCTCAAGCATGATGGATATATACTCCTGGGGACTTGGGACTGTTGCCTTTGTTTCCTTACTTCCGTATTTACCTCACGATTTATCTCCAGAAAGGTGTTTACAAATTTAAAAATAAACATTTGTTAAAATGTGTAACTGTATATCATGCAATATTGAACATATTAGGTGCATTTCTGGTGTGTCTGGATATATATATGTTTACATATACATATACATATACATATACATATACATATACATATACATATACATATACATATATATGTGGTATTATATTTTCTTTCTCCTCTGGGAGGAAGTACAGGTACCTGTATGCACATAAATGCCCCCCATTCTGCATCCTCAATTTCAGTCTGCCATTGCAAGAATTAAAGCAGATCTTCAAGGATAATCCAGGATTTCTCACTCTATTTCCTGGGATTTTTGGTGATCTCCCCAAGAATGAGCCACAGTTATTTTTTCCATTTTTCTTTTTTATGAGGGCTAACATGCATACTCACTGTATCCAATACTACAATGCATTTCATCTGTTTTTTGCAATGGGTTGGCCTCTTTCTCTGGCGGTGACCTAAAAGGGAAGTCAGTAACACATAAAGCTGATTCTAAAATGTACTACACAGTCTGTAAATTGATATTTAACTGTGAATTGTTATTATTTAGGAATATGATCCTGAATTAAGGATGTGCTATTGAACGAATCATTGATTGTTTATTCACTGACATTCTCTGACATGAAGACTTCCACACGATCTTAATAAAAGTACAAAAGAAATAAAATGCCAAAGCTGGCAAGGATTCAATTAACATTTGCTCTTAATTCTGACAAAAATATAAATGTTAGCTTTTTTCTGCAATTTTTTCATTTATTTCTGTTATCACTAAATTTGTCAAAATGTTTGTGAAGAGAAAAGTAGCACGTTCTTTTGAATTGTTCTGGTGTGTCTGCCTGTTGCTTTCTCACAGGGTTAAAATAATGTGTAGGTAAAAATGCACAATTTGTTGGTTTACAAGAACAGCATTCAAGCCTTCTTACAGAATCAACCAGTGGAAATGTTTCTGCTTCTGCAGGGTCATTCTGTATCAGATATAAATCTTACCTTTAATTACTGAGAGTGGAGAATCATCATGTTGTGCTGTGATTTTTCACATCACGGGGAAGGTGGCAGCAGTGCAATGCTACGGTCACCCTGGCAGAATAATACAAAAGTGGTATTTTTCATCTGTAAATTACATATCGAGGTGCATGACCTTATTATTTGCAGGAACCCAACAAAAAGCACATCACTAGGGAATCCATCAGTCCAGCGCTGGCCTTCCATTACAAATGGGATTGCAGTATGTATTTTGCAGTCCATACAACAAAAATAGAAAAAAAATACCCTTACTGGTCACCAGGCTGACTACTTAGATGTCTCACTGAGCCAAGAAGTTAAACAAAAATTGCCACTGCAAATATTTGCAGTAATGTAAACCTTAACAGATGCACAAAAAATATTTTAAGACAAAACATTTAAAAGAAAATTAAATGATTTAAGCATCTTGTTCAACAGAAAAAATACATTTTTTCAATAATTTGTTCCCTGAATAATCCTAAACATAACCCTAATTATAATCCTAATCTCACTCAAACACACACCAAAACTATAACATGATACCTATCTCCAAATAAAAATATCAATATTATTAATAACAATACATAGTAAAAGATTCAGTTATTAAATGACATGAAACAATTTATTGTCTTATACTATATATATATATATATATATATATATATATATACATATACTGTATATATATATATACATATATACACATATATACATATATATATTACAATAATACTCATGGATATGTATGTGTGTGTGTGTGTATGTGGAAAAGAGAAAGAGAGAGAGACTAATATATTGGTAAAATATTTATGAAATTCATGTGACTGAAAAATTGTGAAATGCGCTCAGATGCTATTGCATGCCATGCTGCTCAGTGACATTTCTAGACGTCTGTGTGTCATTGACAAGTCTGCCAACTGTTTGACATCTGATATCAATAGTTTCAGGACCATGAATACAGGGAAACTTCTAATCAGAAGTGTAAGATCAAGCAGAAAAGCATTGACCAGACTTAAGCTTCTCACTTTTTATTGAGAGCTGAGACACATCCTATTGGATGATTACTTTCTATCCTTGTGCAGTACTTTCCTACATCTGATAAAGGATAAAACATTTAAGTTATATGTTGATTAGGGGCTTTCAGTCGGTGATAGTATTGAAAGCAAAAATTTGAATGACAGACTTATTTTTACAAGTTTTTCTACAGGATTATAGAGAACAAGTACTTGACATATGTGAGTAACATGGTGATTTTTTACAATGAAACCATTTTTTTTGAGGGGGGGTGGGGTATGTTACAGGTTAGAATCATACATACATTATAATTAATATAGTGATGGTGATTAGTCTATAAATGGTGAATCCTCGCATGTCAGGAGAGTGCAACACATTTTCACATGTTAATATAAAGCTAGCTGGCTAGTTAGACTAAAATAGTAAAATATAAAGTAAAATAAACTAGGTAGCTAGCAATTAAAACTAACCCATAACCATCTTAATCTCAACCAGTCAATTTTGAATCTTATTAATTAGTCATGTATTCTTGAAAATAACATTGTTTATTAAGCTGATTGACATGACCCCAGATATGAACTCACCTTACAGCTGGAGACTGAATGCCTTATCCTGTTGTCAGATATATTCAGTTATTCCATTATTCAGTGTACTGTATATTAAGTCAGTTATATTTGTGCAGCGCAACTACATACCACAGATACCAAACTAGCAACTTTTATGTACCTAAGAGGCAGAAAAATGAAATTAGCCAACCAGCTAGTTTAGCTGGCTTCTAAAATACAGAACTAAAATCTAAAATCTTATGCCTCTGTTTGTAATTAAAATCACCATAGCAAGCCTCTTAGTTGCTTATATATGCAGCTTGCCAATGTAAACTACTTAGCCAATGACTCAGCTGGTATGTTACATAACAACATGCTATTTAACAGAAAATTGTCTGAAACTAGGTATTATAGCTGTAGCTATAGCAAGCTTAGATAAAGAGTTAGCTTGTGGCACTAGTAGCTGAAAACAGACTTATCTAGGTAGCTAGGAATTTAGGTGGCCTGACCAGTTTGCCAGCTGATTAGCTACCTTGCTGGCTAGATACCATTTTTAACCTGGAAAAAGGAGTTTGCTACTGGTTGAGAACAGTGATGGTCATTTTTCTGCCAAGGACATAGAGTGAATTGCAATTGGCTATAATGAACAGATGTGGCAATAAGCCAAATGTGGGGAAATATCCATATATTGAGGGCTTGTGACCTTATTTGATGGCAAAATGCAGCAGGTAAATTAAGATGAAAGTGAGGACTAAATAAAAAAGGGAAAATGGACTACATGTGGCCATTTATTGTGTGGGCATATAAAACTGAATGCATATTTAAATGAGATTAGATGGTGCAGAATTTCCTATTTGTAATGAGTCAGACCGCAGGGTCATTGTGGTTATTCCTTCTGTTACATAATTTATGGTTTCGTGAGAGCATGTATCACACGGTCCATCATATCAGCACTGCTACAGCCTCAACTCCCCTAAACCTTCATATTGCTTTAACAGCAGGCATAAATCATAGTTTTAGTCTGAAGTTTTTTTGTAACCTTCTAAGATGTTATTATTGCAAAGAAAACATGAAGATACATAAAAGCCCTTTGAAACAGGGTTAGCTCATGTGATAATTTTAGAGCAAACCTGAAAAATACAATGAATTTTAACTATATGAAAATCAGTGTCTCTGTGATAGGAAATACTAATGTAGACATAAAATTTTAAATCCATCTTTCCAACAAACGCCCAGGACTTTTGGGTGGAAGATGCCCTTAATACCTTATCTAGTTTTATCTACTTTTTGTCTTACAGCATAAAAATTCATTTGTACTCACATTAATAGATGTGACCTGCTCAGACTGGAAACTCAGCACCTTGTTAGGACTGGATTTTTGGCTTTGCACACAATTTCACACCTTTCCATGCCTATAATCCTGTATGTACATTATTTAGGATTATTGGTAATCTGTATGATGCATTCTTGAAACAATGTAACTATACAGAGGTAATGCCTTAATCTAATGCTTTAAAGTAGACGCATTGCAATAATGAAAATGACTGAAAAGCTTTTTAACAAGTTCTTTTCTTTGTCTGCACAAGCACAAGCACACACACACACACACACACACACACACACACACACACACACACACACACACACACACACACATACACCAGGACATCTCTTTGTTTACAAAGTAATTTAAATCCCATTGTTGTAATATTATCCCACCCTGTGTCCTGTACTCTCTCTTTGTGTCGTTTCTCTTTTTCCCCACTTCCATTTTTGGAATTAATCACATTAATTAATTGATGGGACAAATGAAATATTTACATAAATGAAATGTTTACTTAGATGTATAGTACATTTCACCCTACACTGATGAAACCTGTTTTTTTCATGATATTTATGTAATCTGTTACCACAGGTCCTGAAAGGTTTTAAAGCCTTTGCAATGTGAGGAGTGTTGGCCAGTTTTCTCCCGACATTTGCCAATATTCAGCAGGATGAACTGACAGTTGGCAGTCAGGACAAGCCTAGTATGGTGATATAGTTGATTGTGAAAGCAAGGCAGATATTAAGGCATTAAGGTTTCAGTTACGGTCTGAACGATGGTTAGGTTTAGGAATGAGGTACTGACCTGTGGGCACAACAAGGACTTGGTTAAAAAAGAAAATGAACAGGAGAAAAGCATCCAACAAGCATTGATGGTAACACCAAAAGGAGTCAGTCACATCTTTTTAAAGGAAGTGGATGATATCATGTTCTACTTTTTGTAGCAAGTCAAGCAAGAAAAGTTTAAGATAAAATTATTACATTCATGAAGCTTTCCATTCTAATAGTATTAATAACATTTTTTCCCTTCAAGAGAAGTAGAAATGAACTCATTACAAGACTAATTTTAAATGTGGAGGCTTCAAGCTGAGATGTATTTAATAAACATGGCTTTGTAGAGCATGGAGAGCAATTAATCATTTTCACAAAGAAAGGTCAGTATCCTTCAAAATCAGTCAGTGCCTTTCTCTTCTGCTCCTGATAGAACTAATGTTTTAGCTTGGCAAATGTGTTATGATACTGGGTTCTCTCTAACGCAAAAGCATTACTTTAATGCTTGTTCATTGATTTATGATTACTTCATTACCAAGCAGTTGCCAAGTTTTAAGTGTTAGAGACAGTATGTTATCTTAGGTCAAAAGTTTTAATAATCAAGTTTCTTTTGTGTTAGATACAAATTCATCATAATTTTCATTTGGAAGTGTAAGAACTGTCTTGACAGGAATGTTCATCTCATATTATTAGCAATTTGCTGTAGATGAATGATAATGCCCTTACAATTAACCCCACTATTGGGTTATTGAGTAAGAGAGCTGAACCTCACAGGGCCAGGACACCCATCAGCAGCTTGTCCCCTGAGTCTACTAGCCCAGGAAACAAAATGGCCTTCAAAGATGCAGGATGGCAGGAAGGACAGATACCGCGGATTCTGCCATTGCCTCTGCTTTGATTGATTTAAATCGCTGTGTTCTGTGATGTTATACCCTGCCCTGTGGATAGAGCTGCCACTGCCACCACCCACAGCTGTCTATAAATTAGATCAGCCACTAAAAAAGACCTTGGCAGGCATGCAAATCATTTGATCAATATAGCTCACAGCAGTGCAGGCCTATCTAACAGTAAGAGCTTTATACTCAAAATATGTTTAAATGTTTTGAAATAATTCTGTTGCTGTTGGTGAAATGCAGTATTGGTAAAATGATGAGATGGGTAAAAGGGGAGAATGGAGCTGATAGAAGATGAGCAGTTTCTGTGCACCTACTCTGTGTGTCCTGAGAATACCCGTTCAGAAAATTATCATTAATATAAATGGAGGTGAAATTAATTTCATAACACATTTCGTTCTTTACAAAAGTCATCTCCTGTCGTTATGAAATGTGCATTCATTATGTCATTAAAATCATTACTAATGCCCATAACTCTCATTAGCTTTAGAAAGTGATCTGCAATTTCAAAGCTCATCTGACTCTTCGCTAATTCAGAGATGGCCATAAAGTATTTAATAAACTTTCTCTGAATCTCTTTCTATTTGAGAATGAATTAGGTATTGTAGTTATTCAATGATTAGTCATATGGCGGATTTTGTTCAGAGACAGTATTGTGTTCTTCCTCAAGAGACACATATAAATAAATAATTCCCAATCAGAAAGCTCTCTTTGTCTGTGTAACAATCCATAACAGAAACTGAGGAGTTATAACAGTTAATGATTCGAGCCAAACTTGCTTAGGAGCTTAGGAGCCCAACAGTTTTGTTAGAATTAAAACCGAATGGAATTTGAAACTTGGCTTGGCATGATTGACAAAGGGCCATGGGAAGCATCTAGAGACAGAATAACATGTCAATATAGGTCATGTGGTACAGCCACCATATTGTTTTTTGTCACTTTTTTGAGACGTTCCTCAAAGTTGAAACTGCTGTGTAGAGGTGTGGTTCATGTACTTTAGTTTTCATAACTGGTGATATGGTCCTGAAAGAATAAATATGTCAAATTGCGGATTTCATGTTTTTGGGTGGTGTGGCATGTGCTGTGCAATAGCATGTGAAAATGTTTATCCAGATAAAAGATGAAACTGGCAAGCTCAGGGAGACATAACACTGTCTACATATATCACACTGTGTTATGTATTTATTTATTTATTTATTTATTTAATTTCATTTATGCACTTCCAAGGTAAGACTGTGATGTTGCAAAAGAAGAAACCAAATAAGTAGTTTCACATTTGACATTACAATACCATAAGAGCATATAAGTAAAATATAAGTAAAAAACAAATTACAATAAAAGTATATACACATGTATAAAATGAGAAGTCAGTATCTCCAGGTCTATATCAAGGACCTCTGTGGAAATAAAATAATTCCATTTATTGTAAAAATGTTGGGGCATTGCTTTGGTTTCTTTTAAGTACTATAATTATATTATAAAAAGCTTTCAAATATCTGTAGTCACCATATAAATCCAAAAAAGTGTCATTTATCAGTTCACTGGAATCAAACACATGATGATGGTCTTATTATAATGATACAGTATTTTGCTGGAGGTAAAATTAGATAAAAAAAATCACCATGGGGACTGTCATTCTGCATAATATTTTGTGATTTAACCTGTTTCAACAAAAAACCACAAGCCTGGCCTTGTGTGATTGGTATTTCCTGAAGCAAATTGCCCTCATTTATAGAAATATCACAGTTAGTTCATATTTGAATACATTCATCCTGTTCAAAGACATTAAATGGGGAATTCTAGAATCACCCATCATACACATTTTATCATTTTCATGACCTTGACAGAGATGTGTGATTTCTCTTAAGCTACCATAAGGCTATGGATGTACTTAGTTTATTCTCTTGCAATCATTTTAAATAATTGGAAAAACTAATCTTTTTTTTCTGAAAACATTCTTCTTTGTTTTTAATTAGGGTAACACAGTAATGCATGGTAAAAACAGCCATTCCTGCATGTAAAATGGTTTGCTAATGTAGCACATTGTTAAAACAGTCACACTACGCCTGTGGCTGCATTTCTCATTGTGCATGTTAGTTTCAAGAAATAAAAGGGCTTTCCAGAAGGGCAATTTGGACAAACCAGCTACAGATTGTCTGTCGTGGAGATCATTTCAGACAGAGATCCCGCTCCTAGTGTCTTGGGCCTATGCCTGCTTTCTGTCACTGGGGAAGTATCAAATAAAGAAAGCTTCTGTTCAAAATGAATAAATAATTAATTAGACACTGATAATTGTGGACTAATTTTGTACACACCTATTCTGGGAATAATGCAATATAAAATGTATTAATGAAATAAAGCTGTCATAATGATGTGCATAATTGTGACTGACAGTGATATGCCATGTTTTAATGCACATGGTTACATTTTTTTTAATAAATCACCAACCATATTAGTTTATGACAAGTAGTATGAAGTACATCAGTTGTTTGTGACAGTCATAATGTCAGGTTACATATACTTTAAAGTATAGTTAGATATAATATAAATTGGGGCCAATAACCCTAATATATATAGAAATGCATTTGTCTCAGGCACATTTATTTAATTCTGGAGGAACACATTTTTACCCATGTCATCGATCCATGCAAAACCATGAAAGCATAGGGCTTGATCCTCAAACAATTAACTTTAAATTCATTATCATTTATTGACAGTCAAATGGTCACTGGACACTTCATAGTGCATTATTTCTAGAGGATACAAAGATAAAATTGAAGTGATATAAAATGTGAAAAAAGCCAAAAATGTATCAGCCTTAAATGTTGGTTAAGAGAAACTGGAGATATAACTGAGAAATATATCATTCACATTAAAACATTAGTTTCATCTGACCATGCTACCTGAAGACTACCATTTTCCCCAAGAGAAGAAAATGCTTACCTGATAAAAAAGTTCAAGAAGATTATTTAAAATGAATGCTTCTGCCTGTGTTTGTCCTTTGTGAAAGCTTTCTGTGGCAAGCACAGTTTTTTTTTATACTCTGCAAAAGACCTGACAGCAGTGTATGAATTTTACTGGAGTGTTTTCATTGATGGTGAAGGGTCCAATGTGCTAAAAATCTCTCCTGGCTGGAAGTATTAAACATGCTCTTCATACCGACTTTCACCGGCTTTTTCAGTTTTTTATTCTAAAACAAGAAGGTTCCTTGTTTTATGGTTCTGTTTCTGTACTATGGGTTTACAAGGATGCAAAGTCATGAGATTTTAGGAAAAATTTGCTAGGTGAATAAATCTTTCAGTCAAACCAACTTGCATTTCATATCTACAGCCTGACTGTAGTACATGTCCCTCATGATAATGTGAAAATCCCACTGTCGACAAAGAAAACCATCTATGTGTAGACACTATAAGAATACTAATCCTTCCCCTAGCAGCACCAGAGAATGCTGTGGCAGTGTCCTTTCATGCGCGACTTTAATGGCATGCACATCAGGACCAAAGTGTTTATGCTTGTTTTGCCATCTTTGACAGTAAATACCACAATGGCTGGAAAACATCCTGGGTACTTTTATTCATTGCTAAAAAAAAGGCAATCTGCATTACTCTCAGGTTTTTCATTATCTTAATCTCATAAACATGCACCATACTGTTTCTAGGGATCCATGTATCTTTTTCGATGTCATAACCATTATGGTGTTGTGTTAAATTAATAAAGGGGTATCACTGAAGCCCCCACATCATCATGATGAGTTATTGCAAAAGCAAGAAGAGGTGAGCAAAACCCCAGGTACAGATTAATAATGAAGTTGTCCAGCAAGCACACCATGGATTCTGCTGGCACAGGATTAATGGCTCTGGGCAGTTAGGAGGTTCAGGATGAGGGAAGGTTCGCTGACCAGTGCCATCTCAGCTTTGGAGGTGTGATGAGGAGGACTGGGCTCAGGTCTAATGGAGTGTACATTGGCATTGGTGTTCTGAGGGATAAAACAGCATGGTGTCTTATCAAGCGTAAAAAAGCAATAGCAGCAAGTAGAGAGAAGTGGATGTTAGGTATAGGTGGAATATAAGAGACTCATGAGCTCATCACTGGCTTAAAACTGAAATGAACTGAGTAAATGACTCTTACTCAAAATGACTTTTGAGTAAACAGGAAGACATAAATTTCATAGTTCTTTTTACATTCTTCCCTTATATTTGATTGGAAAATAGTTTTGGAAATGTTTGTATTGGAATGCTTTGCTGCACAATTTATGTGCATTTTTATTTATTTGCTTTCTTTATTTATCACCCCCTCCACACACAAACACACACACAAACAAACACAAACACACACACACACATACACATACATACACAAATTAAGCTATTTTGACATTGTTTTCTCTTGATGCAAATCATCACAGCTGTCTGTTCACTGTCTAGGTAGGACGGCAAATTAAAAAGCATGAAAGACCAATTGGAAATCTGAAATAACTTTTCTTTCAAAAGAGTCCCTGAAAAAACATATTTTTAAATAATAATCAGTGATTCCACTCTGCTTTGAATGACAGAAACGGGCAACACTGCTGCATGCTGGTGTTGGTCAAAAATAGGTTTCTGCTCTATCAACTGCTGTGAATAAAGAACTGTCTTCTATGGCAAGAACCAAAAGAGAAAAGGCAAAGAAATTGAAAGGAAGATATGTGACAGTTTGCAAATAAGTAAGTGAGTTGTCAGGAGCTTTTTAAAGACACTGAAGGCCTCATCTTTGGGGGTTCAAATGTCATTAATGAGCCCTCATTTATGTGGTAATGATAAAACAGTGGTGTGATAAATCAGTGTGATATGAAAATTTTTTTCATGTTTTTAACAGTTAACTGTAACACAGTAAGGCAAGTGGAAAGGAATATATTGTCTTTTAAATTTGTCTTGACACATTTGTGCTTCTGTTCTCCAATTTAGTGTTCCAGAAAAGAATGACCTGTTTTACGTTGAAAGATCTCATGCCAAACAAGCAGAAAAAATAATGCCCACCCTGTAACTGACTCTACTCCTGACTCCGCCCTCATGTATGCTCTGAAAACCTTGACAGGAATGTAATTACACGAGAGGGACTGCGTGAGGTCAGGCTGCCCAGAACATTATCTTCTGCTTTAGAATTTACAGACAACAGTTTCTTGAGTTCAACAGATGAAATAATTTCAATGTCCTAGAGCATTATTAACATAATTATATTCAAACAGAGAATGAGTAATTGCACTGTGCATCAATTATTGAACATTGGAAAGAATTGGAGATGGCATGAATGCTTTATACATTACTGGAATGGAAGAACAGTTATTAGACAGTGCAAATGCGTGCCATCCTCTGTGATACAGCATGGTGTTCTGGTCTGACTGCTACCTTTATTCTCTGAGGTAAAGTAAGACACAAAAATCACTATGTAATCTATGCATGAAGAACAAAATGTTAATTTGGCTTCAGTGCCAGGCATAGTTAATTTGGCTTCAGTAGTGGTGTTATTTCGCCCAGTCTTCAGCCTTCTTTTCCATTCCTTTGAGATATGTGGTCATTGTTCATTCTGGGTGTCTTGTGAAGTCAAGCCTTGTATTTACATGAGATTCTATGACTAAAAGAAATAGAATGGGTTTAAACAGTGGAAATAAATAATTACGCAAAACCTCAACCCAAAGAACCCCAAAAATTACTTAGTATTGAAGGAGGAACAGCCAAAAGAGTAGCTTTCAGCAAAGACAAGAGAACAACTTGCACATGTTCACCTTACCACTTGATTCACATAGAAACGCAGCTCTGATTGCACCAGAATGCAAATTAGCTCTGTATTCTCCTTCATACATGGAGATTCTCAAGAGAACTTGTGCTGCAGGTAAACAAGCAAATAGAGCACAACTGGGAGGTTGCAATATGAAGCCAATAGAATTCTCATCCATATGTAGCAATAAGTGGATGAAACAACCTAGAATCTGTTTCCAAAACAGTTCAATTTAAATGTTATTTCCTAGGGTAATGTGCATAATATTAGAAAGGAAAAGCATCTTAACTCCCACTTAGTCATAAAATATCTCACCTAAAACTCTGATGCTCAGACAAGCTTTTACCAATAAATAGGTGGATAGCAGGTGCTGCAAATGAATAATTGTGATGACATATTCATTTTACGTAGATGCTTTACTTGCTGAAGAATGTGTTTTTGCCATTCTAGAATTTGAATATTTCATTTTACAATGCACATGTTCTGTATTAACCACAACTTACATGGAGGAAATATAATTAAATGATCAAATTCGTCTAACATTATGATAAAACAATGGATTCTGTGGCAAAATGAATTCTCTAGTTAGAGGCTGCTTCATCTTTTGCACAAATACTTTTGAACTGCTGAAAGTACTATACAGTTATCATTTGGTGGACAGCATCTGTTGACAAATTATTTTATTAATGACTCATGAAACATTATCATCCTACTTAACTACACATTCTTATGAAAATACAGGCATTCAACATAATGTTTTTATATAAAAAAATAGGCATTCCACATCACAAATGGTTATGAATGCACAGTTCGCCAACAAAGGCTCAATTAGATGCAAGCACAAAGTGGGGGGAGGGTGGAAAAAAATCAAGCTTGGTCTGACTCTTACAAGTCAAAATAACACCTCACCAATGGTCAAAGTAGCTGGTGGCATAAGTACTGTTTTCACTGACGCAAGAAGCAAGTACAAGGGTCTCTCAGGAGATCACTGACTTCATGAAATTAACCAACGACACAGACCGTTGAACATTTCATACTTATACCCAACTTTTTCAGGTTTTTAGACCTAGCGGTCCAGTGGTGGATTCAGAAGTTTGCCTGCCAGAAACGCATTTCTTGATAATCTCTCCTGACTCCTGTACAATATGCATTATTCCAGGCAGGTCCCAGCATAGAATCCCCCAGCCTCTAAAACTGCAGTAATCATCCCTCAGTAGCAAAAGCTATTCCCTAACAGCAAAGCCTCAGTTATTAAGAGAAGAGATAAAAGGCAGATCATGAAGATGTGGGGAGTGGGGTCTGGGGGGATGGGGGGATGGGGGTGCTGTCTGCCTGGGGTTGACCGCAGGTGCTTTATCACTGCTCATTTTTCAGGTTAGGCCTGACACTGTCAACAACTTCTGTGGTTACTGAGAATATGAATATTTATTTTAGTCTCAGATGAGGCATGCTGCTTTGTGTGATATGCTAGTTTACTGCTACAGAAAGACCGCTATCTGAGTGCGAATGGAGGCAGCTGAAATTTTGGAGGAAGGTAACAAACTGTTTTTTTTTTTCCAAATGTTAATTCGTATCACTACAATATTGGAGCTTATTTACATGCTGAGATTTTTAACAGTCAATATTCTACCGTAAAATTTCAAATAACAATAAACCCCGGCTCCATTCTTTGTTTACTTGCAAGCATTTTTCAAGGTTTCATGAATAATCTCTACCCCTGGCCATGCTACTTGTGGTTACTCTCAGTATCAATCATCATGCCCCTTTCACAGGATTGCTAACTTGAATCTAAATATGTCACCAATATGCAGGGGACAGCAAACACTTATGTATGCTACCACTAATGATGTTCAAAACAAATATTCAGAATATAAAATATAAAACATATTTTTGTTATTTGTTATTTAATAGATTCATAATAATGTTAAATATCCTTGGAATCCAGTTGAGTATGTACAGTTAAATCACAATTTTTACACTTATTTTTGCAGTTTTGAAAATAAATTATACAGCAGCATTGTCCAGAACTGCTGTTCATTTGTGTAATTGTTTTTATTGAACTGATGCTTATGCTGTTTTTTTCCCCTCTAGCTAGGATTTAGAAGCTTTGTGAACCACTTCAATTTCTGGCAAACCTGTCTGGCTGTAGGACTGCAACTAGAGGTCTGCAATTGGCAAGGGAGCCGTGATCAAGAGACCACCAGTATCTGAATTTGCATGCCACTTGCCAATCAATGTATCGAACCACAGCATGTGACATCTTGTTTGTCAAGGAATACCATGCCTCTGTTCTAACTTTTACTCTCTCTACTGTAGCACTCCTCTCAATCCTCCCAGAATAAATCATAAATCAGGTCTGCACTGACCTGATTGGGCCTCCAGTGAAATCAATTGTCTTTGCACCTGGGAATCAATACCTTTCATAAGAGGAAACCTTGATCCTATTTAAAATGTCCATGTCACTCTCAGCCTTTTCAATCATACCTTGTTAGTGTTATTTCTGTCCATTCTTTTGCATTCTCACAATAAAATGTGATCACATTTTAATTATATTTCATTACATTAGGAAGCAACTGTTGCTGAGAATCACAGATAGAAAAAAGAAACAAAAACATTATTCATATTTTTTTCGCATATATTTTTCATTGCATGAGATCCTACTGGTGCATTTTCTTTGGCTGCCACATATCATCAGCAGAGAACCCATTTCATTTCAAATATATTCTCAGTAACTGCCAAACTGCTTCATCCATTTCAATCTATATTAGCATATTATCATTAATATTAATCTATGATGCCATCCTCTGGGTTTAAAAATATACCATCAATTTGTAAAGGAATAAAGTTGAAATGTTGTAACTGTAAAAAATTGGTTATTCAACTTGGAAAATTAGTTTATCCTCAATGAAAACAGTAGGGTTTAAAGAAGACAGGAAAATTGAACATAACACCACAAGGACACCAATGCAGTGTATGGAGTGATTATTAGACCTGAGTAAAGGTAGGCCACATGCTGTCTTGGAATGCTCAGCTGTGTTACTTTGTGTCTGTGTCACCGCAATCTTTTGCTTTCTTCCCTTGATCTTGAAGCTGCTGATAGCTTATGAAGCATGGAGTTACTTATTACTGCTAAATAAATTTGCAGATTTCTACATTTCTTGTTACTTCAGTATTTTTACCAACATCTTTACTACATCTGCATCTCTACTGAATGTGCAGCCCACATTCTGAGATTCCAGTGGGAATGTTCAATCAAACAGCACTAGATCTTTGCCTAAAACATTCAGTTTCCCTTCAGATGTATTTTCTGTGTGTTGTATTCTACTTTGTATTTGTTGTAATAAGGAGAGGAATGTAAATGGAAGCTGGTTTTGAATTTGGGGCCTTCCAACGTTCATTAGTGCTCAATTCTGCAATCTTACTTTTGTCATGGTCTGATTCTGAGGCCTGCTTTCATACACACACATCCTCACAAGCACAAATGCACACATATGAGCATGCACAAATACACTCCCACACATGCAAATTCCATGCACACAATATGCCAATATCCACTGATTGGATATTGGCTTGATAAGTGCATTAATAATTTTTCACGATTTTTTATATCACAAGAAATATTTAAGGATTTGAACTGACCCAGAAATGCATATTGAGAACACTAGAAAAATGCATGCGTGCACACACACCCAATATTATTGAAAGATGGATCTAGCAAACCACTATACATTTTAAATGTTCTCTTTCATGTTTTCAGTCCTATTTATGGGAAAATGAATTTAAAAATATATCAAGAGAGGGTGTCTGCAAAGAGATGTATTCTCATTTCAAGGACATTGAAATGAAAATACATCTCTTTGCTTCATTTTATCACATTGGTAACTTTTTCTGGAAAATATTCCATGAAAAACACCATTTTCCATCTGCTTTATGCTGGCCTTTGAATTGATTGATAAGTTGCTGGGTGACACTGTTACATCATATCAGCTTGACTACCCCCAGTGTGTCACGTTGGGGTGCTGTAAGGAATTGTACAACAGCTGACCACCAGCTGGACAGCATTATTTCCTTAACTATCTATCTTTGAGAGACTGAGGGAGGCACACACTGGTGCTCAATCATATTCTCCGTGAAGCCATATTCATGTGCTTCACAGAAGCTGGACCGTAGGAACACGCTGGATACCAGATGAAATCTATAAAAAAAGAAATTCTCATTACCAGCAGTACAAAACAAGGTCACTCTTCCTCCCTCTCCCATAAGAAATAGTTCCTCATGGCCATGGTAGTTCTCTTCCTTTGTTCCTTTCGTATGATCCCGAATCATCCTGCACATCCTGCATTGAATGCATCTTTTACAGCCAACGGTATGACCTCTGACCTGTGTTTCTGTCATCCAACCATGTGACTGCAGTCTGAATGTGTCAGAGGCAATCGCACAGCACAGATTAACTATCACATGAATGACAGCAGGATGCCTGGAGTCACTGTTAGTACTTTTCTATACTATAGATCTACAATAATATAAGACCTATAAGACCTATAATCTGCCTAGTAACCCTCCTAGTACACAACTCTGATGTAATCCTGAATTCCATCAACATTTATCCATAACTTGTCCTCACAGGTAAATTCGAGTCAATTTTTCATTCTGAACATACAGCGTGCACAGTAAATGGAGTTGTGAAAGAAACACAGTTTGATGTAAATGGGAAATATCATCAGCAAAGATCTTGGTATAAAGTCTATAAAGCCTTCCGGGCCCTTGAAGAAAAACTGCCCATTTTCAATGGCAGATAGAGATAGATTATGAATAACTTCTGCTGTGCTGCAAGTAGAAGTTTTCCTTTCAGCATTTTATTAACATGGGAATCATCTGTCTGCTTTGCCAGATGTGGCTTTAACAGCCAGACTGGCCAAACCATCCACGATCACAGATTGACTCAAGAGATTTAATGTCAGTGAGGACTGAGACAACAACGTTTTGTGATTGTTTCAGCAAGGAGTGCCTGACCATAAAACAACAGTAGTTGTGCTTATCTGCATGATTCCTTGATTTGAAATTTTTTTGACAATCAGTTTTATGTTTGATTTTTTTTTTTTGTAATGGCATTGCAGTATACAGAGACGAGCTTGGCAAATGGCAAAGTGGAGTAGGGGTAATTGTAACTGGCTTGTTTTGAATCTCCAGCTGTTGGACCCCAAGCATGACTGTTACTTAAAATGTGCTAGACGATATCCAACTTTATAAAGAGCTTTAAAAACATTGCATCATTTTCCCTTAATGATGGCCACTAATGATAATGATGATGATGATGATGATGATGATGATGATGATGATGATGATAATGATGATGCATATGTGGTGCAAGTCTGGGAAAAGGTCCTTAGTCACCCTAAGGCTGAAATCCAGTTATATTTACTGTTATTAGCACTTTTTTACACCCAGTACCCCTTCTGGAGCTATCAGTCATGGATCAGATTAAACAACAACGCTTCGCAGTTTAAAATGCTTTGTGGTGCCTCAGCTAATGCTTAAAATTAATAATTCTTAATACTTAATACCTTTTGGCTCATATTGTTGCTTTTTCATAAGCAGCAGCCTAAGCATAATTTTGTTTTTTTTTTCCCTCATAAATTTTCTATTTGAAAGTTTTTTTTTATCCTTGCCTGTCTGTATCAATACAGCACACCTCAAGAACCAACACATGGTAAAACCTTTAATGTTGTGATGTTGCAATGTTGTGTTACAATCAACTAAAGTCGAGAGAATTCAACAATGAACTTGAACTGTCAGTGTCAAAATTGTGTGTGTGTGCGTGTGTGTGTGTGTGTGTGTGTGTGTGTGTGCGGAGACACACATAGTTACATATTCTTGCCATGAATATGTCAGCACTCTCCTTGGACCCACAAGCACTTGTGAAAATGACAGCTTATCCATGGATTTAGAGACAATATGGGACATTTAGCAGGACTTTTTCCACACTTGCTGTTTTGGCATGACATACATTAGCCTCTTCTTATGAAGACCTCATGATATCTCATGATATCCCAGCTTATTTTAAGGGCTGCTTAATAGGGGGGTTTAAGGCCAAGCTGTTCTGAAAGGTACAATCAGCTGAGCCAATGAGGGATGAGTGCTATTTGCCCCTGTCAGCTTTGACCACTTGACATCTGAGTATCTGACTGGAAACTGCACTCTGGGTTTAACTGAAATGATACTATGTGTAATCCCTTGATTGACATATAACTGTTTTGGCTTTTAAGATCATATGAAACAACATACAAAAAGTACTCACAAAAGTGCAATCTGTTTCTTATCCAGACCGTCTTACATAGCAAATTGTCCATTGTCCTTTTACAAATTGCCCATTCATATAGCTGGATATTTACTGTCTAGGGCACTGAGAAAGTCTTGGTTAAGTACACTGCCCAAAAATATAACAGCCATGGACCACCTGGGAATCACACTAGCAATCTTTGGCCCTGCTCTTTACCTCTGTGTCACACTGCTTATAAATGAATAATCACTGTGCGTGTGATTGGAGAAGCGTAAACTACTGCTCTCCCTCCAAAATGCTGTTGTTAGCCTACCAGTCAATCCAACATCACGCAACCCTACACATCAGCCAGGTCATTCTATTCTGCAATTTTTGAATGCCTGACTCCATCCTCTCCCCCCCGACCCTTCATAGCCACATGTCCTGGATGCTTCCTGTCTTTTCTGGCCCCCAATGCAAGGGAATGAACTTCCTGTGGTGGTCAGGAGAGTGGAGTCGCTGCCTATCTTCAGTCTGTGAGAGAAGATAGCCATTAAGCCCACTCTTCTGACCACTGTAGGAGGCTCATAGGCTCAATGCATCTTGGTTCACCCGTCCAAGCATAGCTCACCTTCCCTTTGCTTGTATAGTTATATTGTAGGGGATGTTGCACTATAATTATATGCAGCACTTATCCACTTATTGAAGCATATATGCACTAGTTATCATAGCATAGGGACCAACACATGTTTTAACTTCAGTGGTGAGTGGATTCCTGTACTGCATGTGCCATTTTTCACACCATTTATTAGATTCAATTTGTATTCCGCGTATGGCCCTGTGGATGAGAGTGTCTGCCAAATGACAAAATGTAAATCTAAACATAATCAGACTTGATTTGAAAATAACAATGTTTAGATAAATAAATCAAAATCAATTAAAATGAATTAAAAATGCCTTTGTTACAGGGTGTTGTTATGATTGCATTGTTTTATAGCACAGGACAGACTACATTTTCCAGAGGGGAAGAAAACAAAACAAAACAAACAAACAAAAAAAACACCCAGACTGTAAAAAAAGGAAAGGCTAGAAAACACCCTGACCCAATATATAGAAATATATGCAATACAGAAAGAAATAAAATCATGTACTGTACATGAATATATCCACCAGATCACTGAATAAATGCAGAGACTCATAGGTGACTGGAGGGGTGGACTTTGGTGGCTTTTGGTAGGTTATGAGCATGTGTGTCCTGCCTCAAGGCCAACTTCTATTTTTGTAAATCCATTATTGCGATATGTTCTCTTGTGCATTCTGTTTTATTTTTCTCCTATCCAGTCACCACCTGGCATGGTAAGCAAAACCAGTGATATATCACAGATGCATTGATATGTATTATAAGGGCTGCAGATTTGCTGTACATTTGGACTACCTTAATGTTTTCCCTGTTGTTCATTTTCAGACCCTTGACTTTTTCCACAACAACCTAAAATGAGATTACTGTTACATGGTAATCATGAGACAAGGAGCTGATCATTACACACAAAACACCCCCTGGGAACATTTTTCAGATACATTTTAATCAGCTCTCTCCAAATATTTCCAGACTTGTAAAATGTTTTCGCAATTTAAAGTTGTTTGTTACATTTCCCCTTGAATGTTTTCAACCAATGTCACTTTGTCCTCAGAGCAGATGCACAAATGTAATCTGTGCGATAGCAATCTAATAGCTAAATGAGCATTGAGACAACTCCCCATCCACTCAACTGCATTTGTGCTTGACAGAATCATTGAGTGTGCTGACTTTCAAACGTCAGGCCGTCTTGCCCAGAAGAATTCCACAACGCAGGATCAACCTCTGCAGATGTGTGCTTAAATATCAGTACCAGCAATGTACTGCAGCAGTAAGGAGTATGACTTATAACCAAAAAGTTGCCAGGTCAGTTCCCAGGTGGGTCATTGCTGTTGTACCCTTGGGCAAGGTTGCTAGCCTGAATTTCCTGAAACAAATATCCAGGTGCATGAATGGATACCTTGTAAAAATGGCAAGATGTTCAAGTCATTCAATCTTTATTCTAGAAGTGCTTTAATTACCCTTGAATGCCTTCATTGTTAGTGTTTTTGAAGTGGAGCAATTAATCATCAAGGAAAAAACTTCTTTTTAGCTCATTGTGGTTTCTTTTGGCAAAACAATGTAACAAGCAATACAAAAAAAAGTTCAGTTTGCATAGTGAAGGCAGCTGTGTGCATAGCCAGAAATATAAACCTTGTCTTTATTCTGTACGTTGTATCAAACATGTTTTGAATTCAATAATAGCATGCCACTTCTACACGAATAAAACCTGTGATGGGAGGTAGCATTCTATACAGTAAATTGCTGTTCAATAACACTTGGGATTCTAGTCCTGCAAATTTAAAAGACATACAAATCAACCTAATTACTAAGAGAAGGAAAATATGCTGCAACATCTGTCATCTTCTGAGGCACAGCTTGGCTTGAAGTGCAAAGAGATCTGGCTACTTCTGTTGCTAACAGAAACCTTCTCATGCAAAAACAAAGCATCCACATGCCTCATTTTCACTGCAAACACATTAAGCACAACTTCACCCTTCACCTATTTGGTATTTAAAAACATGAAAATCTTCCTACACAAGTCAATTTCCATTTTCTCCAAGTCAATAATTTAAGATTAAGTCTGATTATAATAATGTCTGTTATATCACTGAAAAATCAAATGGGCTTTTTTCCTCCTCAATGAATTGGTTTAGATCTCTTCCTGACAAGCTACAAAAATTGTCCAAAAAATGGACTGAAGCTTTGAACCAGTCTGACTATTCCTTGTCATTTGCCAGCTAGTTAGTGCAAATCATCTAAAGATTTCACAGCAATTTCATATAAGGATTTCAGAGGTAGGTGCCTTGCCAGCTTTGTGTAAAACATGAGTTTAAAAAAGGTTTATTCTTTTATGTAAACGTGTTAATGCAACTGTATTTATTTGTATATTTCACTACATTATTGACAATTAGCAGATGCTCTTATCCATAGTAACTTACATAGGTCATAGTTTTTACATGTCATCCATCTGGATATTTTACTGAGGCAACTCTGAGTTAGGTATCTTGCCTAAGGGTACAGCAGCAGTGCCCCAGCAGGGAATCAAACCAGCAAATTTTTTGGTTACAAGCCCTGCTCCTTACCACTATGCTACACTGCCACCCCTTAGATTCTCCTTAACCAATGTTCAGATAACAGTTATAGTTAAACCAGCTAGTTAGAAAATAAGCATAGTGTCAAAACAGTAAGTGGGGGAGAGGAAGAATTCAATCGAATCACACCTGCAAGCTGTCCTTCAGTAGTTACAGTAACACATTTAAGCAAGTGTTGCTTTTCTGTTACTCAACACTGAGCTATGCCGCTTTAGTAAAGCCTCATTTCAGTCTTTCCACGTTGGAACCTACCTGACCAATGAGAAATCTCACGAGCGGAAATTCTTAACAGCGGTCCACGACTGACAAACACCCAGGGACAGCATTTCATGGAGACAAAGCAAGCACGCACAGGGGATTTACTGCCTGCGCTGCCTTCAATAAAGAAACATGCAAACTACAGTTCACACATCAGGCAATCTACTGGCGTTTCACACATCAAGGTGCAGCGACAGCACGGTCCTCTCGGTATCGCGGATCTCTGATTACACTAAGCCGTTACAGAGCAGTTCCACCACTGCAGTTCACTTAGCAGTGCAAAGCGCACAGCAACACTGATTGTTTCCAATCGTGCATGGAATACAAGAAATCGAAACAAATAATACACACAATGCACACAAAATCTAATGAACTCGTCATTACCAAAACGGCAATGGGACCCACTTGTACTGCAAGAAGCATCACGGCGCAACATTCATTTCAAGTTGTTTTATTTGTGAATGCATTAGTGACTATACGCAGGTTATATTGCAGGCAATCAGATTCGAGGGCAGTATAACAACCCGTGCAACGTATCAATTAAACTGACACAATTTACCCAGTGCGTCTGACAGAGGAGAGAAACTGCCACACATTCAGTTTCGGAAAACTGCAAAGTAAGATTGCCCTCTCCACCATAATTTTCACAGCGTCCGACAGTCTGTCATCACTGACAGGACGTTTTATCATCCCTCACAGTGTCAATAATAATTATAAATAACTTTCAGCCGACTGACATCTTCTTCAGGCGCACGGCCACTTAAAAGTTTGGAAAACATTTGCTGAGTACATTAGTTGCTCACGACAGGCGCTCTATAGGCCTGTCTGGTTACAAATAGAAATATAAAACACTCACTAATGTTAAATTGAATAAATGTCTGTGCACAGGCTACAGGTGGTCAGGAATAGACTATTACCGGTAACTATATGCGAGGACTGAGTGAACTGCACGTCAAATTAGATAAAGGTATTTAGTATATGATCTGTCGCTCTGTTTATTGAAATGTGAATCTGAGGCATGTAGCGTGCGTCTACAGTGTCAGGCTGCTGTCACTTGTGATTTCCCCTTGTACGCTGCCGAGCAGTGGCCAGCTGTGCGGTTACTGGCATCCTTTCCATCTTTACGTGCATGTTGGGAGCGTTTCCATGTGAATACTAATTCGAAGTAGATGGGAAGCCAGTAGATATCAAACAATCAGAAATGAAGTCAAACCGTTTAGAATATTGATCAGATAGCGTTAAGTTTCAACCTAATATTAGCGTGGATGCGAGCGTTATACACACACTTACAAGAACACTCCTGGACAAAAACGGCCCAAGTCACATTAATACCAAAACTCGTTATTCTGCAGTCTCTTTTCTATAGAACACAAAACGTCTTCTTGTTTCGCCTTTCAACGTGAATTGCATGATTTTTACATTTATTTTCAACAATAAGGCTATCTATAGAACTACAAATTCCGTAGTTTCCCAAACAAGAAGAAAGAACGGCAGAATCAAACCGCTACCTCCACACTAGCCTCTGGGTCAATGTAATGACTACAAAATCAATACAGCAGAATGCAAATAGTATTTCTCATCCATACTGGTTCGATTAATTTCTATTCTAGTATGGCTCTTTCGGGAACCGAAGAGTCGCCTAGAATTAGCAACGGTGAATCTGTTTCAAGCTTTGCTTTTTCTCTACGAACAGGATTACGTTCTAAAGATACTACACGTTTTACGAGCGGAATTTACATAGTTTGTAAAACGTATGTATGTGCGCGCGAGCGTGCGTGCGTGTGTAAAAATGCACGCGTGCGTCAGCTTTTCCCTGTATCTGAGTTTGCCAGTATGCCGTACAATTCTGTTGTGCACAGAGAATGATTGCAATTTAACAATAGAAAAAGTATAAGAAAAAAAAACATAGGGCCTGATTGCACTGGGATAATTGTGCGTTAGCATTACTTAGCGCTACAGTGTGAGAAATTTCCCTTCCAGAATTACTGCTCTCTTATCGTGGACAGTTCTTGAAATATCGCACCGAGAGCATGCCGCTCAGGGTGGCGCTGGAGATCAAGAGAAAACCTTTGAAGGAGGAGATTAGGCTCAGTAGATCCTCTCCTACTCATTTGCTGTTACCAACAGGAGGCATGTAAGTATTGGTCACCTGTCAGGAATAGTCAACTGCCTCCGCTAAACACACCTCACGTAAATATATTCCCTCTCTCTTCTGTACCGGTAAAGGACTTCTACAGACACGTTGATACAGCGGATGCAAGGAAAGTAGTCCGCAGTCTTTCGTCTTGATAGATGCGCAGATTTAAAACTTTGCAAGTGCTCCGTCTCTGTTTAAGGAAAACCATTCTGAAGCCGACGGATGTTAAGCCCTGCATTAGAAAGATTAGAGCAGCTCCACGCACACGCATTCGGCTCCGACCTTTTACCCTGTAGAGATTAGGAGACTGACGTCTGAAGGACACAGCTAAAGGATTATACATCGTTTCGCTCTTCGATTTTCATCAATTCACGAGACCTTCTGCTTGATTTTCGGAGGAGACAGAGAGCTGCATTTTGTACTCATTTGCAAGGTAAGGTCGGTTTGATGGATTTATAGTACGCAAATACTTAAAACGCAAAACGCTATCTCATGCAAAATATATCATCCGGTAAATGACATGTAGTCCACGCCCACTCACACTTTATAAATGCAGACAAAGATATGTGATCTTTTCGGAACATCTATTCAAACACAGCAAAGTTGAGATGCTCCTTTAATGCTGTTACTTTATTGGGCTCCAAGTTTGAACATGTACTGCGTCGCATTTTGGAACACTGCATGGTTTTGTGCAAATGCTGAGATTTTAGTTACCATCATACCTTGTAGCAAAATGCAAGAGATAGGTCTTCAGAAGTAGCGCCACTGACCGAAACAACTCCTCTTAAGAAATTGATCATGTATGATGTGCAGACATCCATTAACAGAGGCCTGTCACAAAACTGGTTTCTGCTATCCATATCTTTTTTTTAGTAAAAATGTGTGTACTTGTGACGATGCAAAATCCACTTAAAGTAGGGTATTACCAAATTGAAGGGATACACACAGTAAGTAAACAGCAGAATTTCATCAGTCAGACAGACCTCTTATCGTTCCAGTCTCGAGAGCTTACTGATTTCGCTTGCGGAATCTGAATCGATGGGGTTTGTCCGAAGAGAAAATACTCTAATCCTGTCTGTGTAATTAACCAGCCTCGCACGTGTCTGACACATCCAGGTGAGGAATCCTACTGTTTTTCCACGTTCGATTCATGCTGCCTGTGCAGCATACGCTTTAATATTATTCCTGTAAAGGTCACCTGTTGGGCGGTATATACCACACTCATTCGCCGTTTTATTGTTTTTACAAAAGTGTAAATTTATCCACAGTCCTTTTTGCTGTCCTATCAGACATTTCTTTGAAAAATAAAACATGTTTCTCTGATTGTTACGCCCTTCGACTTGGGAATTCAAAGTTTACAGGTGCTTTCTGGAAAACATGGAGACGATTGTAAAGGAGGATGAAGTGATACCGAACAATGTTACAACCCCTGATTTGGAGCTTGCAGTTACAATTTGCCCGGATAGTTAAGTCAGTAATTAACTCTCCAATACCTTGTAAATGCTATAGATATCAGATTTCGGTGGAAGGTGAACCATCACGAAATGTCCGACGTCTTATGTATCGTAATATTAGTTGCAGACTATAAATCCACAATTTCAGCGCACAGCGTTTTCAAATATACATGATGTCCCCTAACGCGGGTCTCACAGGTATTATTAGTTTAACAGAATAAATACACTAGACCTTATTTCACCTGTCGTCTGTATGAAAATCATATCTGCTTTTACGATATTTTAATTGCATATTCAGCATCTTGAACTTTCAGACTTTACACATGGATTGCTAAAGTCAGTATTTCTGCAGGTACCTTTGCATACACGCCTGATCATATGTTGTTGTATATGTGTGATTATTTTGTAGAAGGTCTAAAATATTTGTGAGTGGAGAACCTTAATAGGTAATTGGCTGGAAAGACGTGTGTGTGTGTGTGTGTGTGTGTGTGTGCGCGCGCGCGCACGCGCGTTAACCGAACCGTTGAGCTGAGTGAAATATAAGTGTCACATTGGGGAAAAAGAAAAAAATGGACACTGAACTCCTGCGCATGTTTGTCAAAAAAAAAAAAAACTTTACATAAATGCCTTACTTAGAATTAATGGCAAAGTGACATAGCATTTTGATTGAATGCCCTTTTAGTCTGTCTTAGAAGTTAAACTAACATGTTGAGTAGTGTTAGTATCTTTGAGTGTTGTGAATGGCAGTACTCTTTCCTGAAGCCTGGGAAACCTGTAACTGCTTACATCACCAAAGAATATCCATTGAGCAAACAGAGGACTCTGCTGGAACACTCCAAGGTTTGGTATTACACAGGAAAAAAGCTGTCTGTCTCTGCATGTGCTCTGGATTGTGAGGTGTATAACCCATCTGGAGGACAGATGATAACAGGGAGTGTGAAATGTGCAGACGCAGAGAACAAAGCGAATTCAACCTGGAGAGACAACCAAATTAATTCCCAGCAACAAAAAATAATAGCTCTGTTGTGCATGAGTGGGGCAGTGAAAGGAAATGATGTATGGAGTGTGCTTCAAACAAATGCACTCTCTCCTGCACTGCTGTGGTTCGTGGGAAATATTCGTAGGTCCTGGGCTGGAAGTGGGAGTGAGGATCTCACAGTGAAGGGAAACATTTTAAAATGGAAAAAAATGAGTCCCTCCTCTGTAGTAGCTAACTTGTTGTAGACAGTCATTAATGTAAGAGGATTACCCTGTCTTTAATGTTGAGTAACACAACAGAACAAATGGGATAGAAAGTGGTCTTAAAGAAATGCTCGTATAGTATCTCTATAGTAAATAGTGTAGGGTTGAATAGTCACTGTAGCTGTTTGTGTGTGTGTGTGTGTGTGTGTGTGTGTGTGTGTGTACACATATATAAAAGCTTTGAATAAATTAATAAATGTGCTGCCAGCTTAACTATCTTGTCTGATATGTATATACTGTCATAGGTTTGAGTGTGAAATGTGCAGTGTGACTCATTGTACTAACAAACTTATTAACAAAGACCCCGGTAGGTAAAAAAAAAATCTTTGCCTTTGTGGCTTTTAAAAAACCTTTTTTATACTGTTCTCTCTCGTTAGCCACCTTCTTATCAAAATCTAGATTTTGTTTTTCTGAAACAATTGATGTGGCATTTTTTGTAAATGTCATAAACAAGTGGCTCTAATCTGGATTGCTGTTGGATTGCTTGTATGTCAGTTTGAGGTAGCCACAACACGTGGCCACCTCTGCTCCTGCTATGTGGAGTTGCCGCTGTGATCCACTTTGTTCAGGTCTTCAGGCCTATTATGACCGTCTGAGCTTATGTAAATAGGTTAAGGAAGAAAATCCCTTTGCCTGGTAAGAGTGCTAGTCAAGAACTCATCTGTATGTACCACCATGCATTCAAACTCAATTTTTTATATAGCGTGTATCGCAAATATATACTGGATATATACTGGGACTGTTATATTAGAGAAACTGGATCAGCAGTCTGTAGGAAAGAGGGCTGCTGCAATTCAATATGTGTTCTTGCAGGATAGTCGGTATCTGTCATATAAATCCAGTTCTGCTTTCCAGAGAAAACAGTTCTGTTTTGCCTTTAATGATGAAAAAAAATGGCTTTGAATGTTCACGTAAAAGGCTTAACATATTTAAACCCTCCACTGATCTCTAAACTTCTGAGATTATAGATCAATGATACCCACGCGTGCCTCAGTGAACATGTGTGGGCATAGCTAGGGAAAGGATGAAAAGTGGATTACTAAGGCAATGTGTTTTGTCTAGGAGTGGGTTGGACTACAACCTAGGGTCAAAAGCAATGTCGCTTAACCTGTTCCACTCTTAATTTTCTTCCCACCTTCCTCTCAGACTGTCAGTAAGGGGATTATTTGAAGAAGAAGATATTCCAACACTTTCATCAATAATGACCTGTAAAAATGCATGAGCATTTTGATGTTTTTATGTGAACTTTTATTTAAAGTAATGTATATCAGTCTTTTCCCCTTTATTTTCACCTTAAAATCCAAATTGCAAAATGTTTTCATCAGCAATTTCTTTCAAATGACACATGAATGTGAAGGTCTGAAAGAGCTCAGAGTAGACCATGTGCAAACTAGAGTGCTGAGGTTTAACAGCATACAGTACGTATTACCAACCAGAATGTCTGTGTGGAAAAAACAAACTGGTTCCTGCTGATATAGTCTTACTCTAACCTGGCTGAAGGATGCAATGATTTCAGAGTCCGCGTTTCTAAACCACTGTCAACAAATGATGCGGAGGCTTTTGTTGTCATTACCAGGAAATGCTCAGAGCGTGTGAAAATGATGTGTGTATTAGTTACCCAGTTCATGCTGGGCTTCGCTCAGCAGGAGCTCAAATGCTGAGCTGCTGTGAAAGGGCTACTGATGAAGGCCTTGTAAAAATGTTAGTGCTGTGACTGTGCTGAGCTTCACGGGCTGCCTGGCTACCTGTTGTCTTCAGTGAGCGGTATATTTCAGTACTGCTCGCAACACTAGAACAGCCAGACAAAGTGTATAACCATGTCTGCTGTGACTGTCGACCGTCTCTTTGCTTTTTCCCTCATCATGCAACCCTAATGTTGAATCGCAAATTGTAAACTAGACTTGCCTTACTGTGACGACCTCAGCACTTGCACAGGGGTGCTGAGGTGAGACAAATGCAGTCCTTTTATATACTCGCATGCAGTCAGTGGTGCACCATAGTGGAGCGAGCACTCATTAGAGGATAGGCATTACGCCACTGACATCATCCCAGCCACTTGCAGGCACCTGATCAATCACAGGGTGCCTTAGAGGAGTGAGATGAGAGGACCCTGCCTAACCTACCCGTCCCTACCTCTGGCAGCCAATTTGTTCTGCCACTGTGGGGTTAGTCATCATTGGTTGATTGTTTTTTTCCTCGCTCATTCAGCTGCTCACCAGGGAAACTGAAAACACACACACACAAACACAAACACACACAGACACACACACACACACACACACACACACACACACACACACCTTAGGACCTTAGGAGTGGATGAGACATGATTAAACAATTGCAGCTTAGTGAAAGTGGGAAATACATCAGAGTGGTACTGATCGATTCTAGAATGCAGTACATTTAAGCCTGTCATTTGTGATTGTACCTCTTTGACAGAATGGCTGGTCTTTTGTTATCTTGTAGAACTGGAGTGTTGGCATTTTAAGCTCTTCTAAATAGCGGACAAAAGCATTTTCTCCCCCACCCTGAAGGTGTACATGCGTCATAATGTCTTTGAAGTCACAGTGTATATATAAAGCCAGGTGCGACAATGAACCTTCATTCTGTGCAGCGTTTTACCTCAAAAAGATTTATTACCAGCTAAAGAAAAGATGTATCTGTCATGAAGGTGTGAAATTGCAATGCTCTGCGCTATTCTTGCTGGAAGAAAAGGTTTCCCCAAAGCCAAGGACAGAAATAAATATATAATGCATTTGAGTTGTGTGCATTAAGGGGTTGTTCTGAAGACTGTCACGTGCCATGCCAAGTACGAATGATCAAGGCAGTAATCCTCCCGCAGTAAAAACACCTGGGATTAAAGAGGAACCTGTCTGTGGGAAAGTTGCAGGGTTTTGGGTTGATCGATAACTTCAGCGAAATGAAAGCAGACAGCAATGCTGGATTGAAAGCTGGGAATTTGGGCATGCCTAAAGTAAACAGGTCTGCTGTGAACTTCTGATGTGCCCCTTCATGAAGTTTCCTGTTAGACAAAAATAAACTCTTTCTTTTTGGACAGCAGGGGGTGGATGAACATTTTAGGGCTTTTTTTGGATTTGATGTGGGTAAAAAGTTTTATACTTCAGATCCTACCATGATGTGCTCAAGCACAAGCGGTTTTTTATCATAAGCTGTTTTTTTTTTTCTCTGAATCTTGGCTGAATGATGGCACATGATAGCTGAGGTTGAAGAGCAGCAGTTTGACAGTAGTTTTGAGTCACAGATTGGGGGGAAAAAGAACATGCCTGCTAATGTAGAAAGTGAATGACTGCGGCAATTCAAGTTGTCAGTTTGAAGTCATCTTCTCTTTGTGTTGTAGGAGGACAGATGTTCAAATATTATTTACCCAATAATATAATTAATTGGGGCATTTCAGTAGTTTGCATACACTGTGGAAGAGTAATTTTTTTTTCAAGGACAAGACACATCAGCTGCTGTTGGAACTTGAAAGATGTGTGTGGGGAAAACATCACCCATCTGGGTAACTGATGAAATAGATGGTTAGAAATATTTATTCTGTAAATATTTATATACTTTTTTCATATTTTTGTTCTGGGGTGTGTTCCCTGCCATCTGTCCCTGATGTATTTTCAGCTTGCATTTTTTAAACACATTAATCAAAATTGAAATACTTTATTTTTGCATATTTACAGCAATGCATGTTCTTTACCAACTGCAGCACTTCACAGAGAAAGGTATTTGAATTATACCGTCTAAGTTTCGTTACCAAGACGTTGCAAACATTCAATGCAAGCACCATGAAACTTTTTTTGAGTGATAAATTCATGTGTAGTTTCATAAATTCAAGTTACATTGTTTCATTTCTTGAACGCCAGTGAGACTTTTGCAGTTCCTTAAATTATGTACACTAAAAAAAAATACTTTAGTGTTATTGAAGGTTAAAGTGGCATAGCACTTGGGTTGACTCCCTGTTAAGTTTATTTTCATAGACAATGAAATACAATGCAATACAATTTGAACTTAGTTTTAAATTATGATTTAAGTGGTAAATGTTTGTACTCTCTCACACATTTTCAGTAAGTGCTGAACTTAGTTTTGAGTTTGAAACCGAAAAGCATGATCACATTGTTTACTTAGACTTGGGGACAGAATGCCATGAAGTTTACCTAGCAGTTTTCCATTTGAATTCTTATCTTCCCATCCATTTCAATTTTTGGTATTTTAATTTGAAGTTGCTGACTTAAATCCAAAGTGTCCCTGGCAGTCCAGAGACTTGTGAACAAAGGCCATTTAGGTGACTGCTGCGGAAAAAAAGAAAAAAAAAAAACAGTTTAATTTGTTGCGGTCTGACTGGATATCACTAGCCTTTGCAGAATAACCTGAACTGATGTTAGGGGTGTTGAGGACATGAAAGGAAGTAATATATTGCAGTTTTTTTTCCTTTAACAGTTACTTTGCTGGGTCACCCTGTAGCTCTGGGCTATTCAGCTAGAGAGCCAAGGCAGTGCAAGACAACATAAACCTCCTGGCCCTACAGGGAACCAAAAAATGTGTTATTTGTATGCATCAGAAATGTTAACCTCTTGGAACACCAGCATAACAGTGTTCTGTATGTGCAAGATATTGGTGCTGTGACTGAAGTGTTTGAGTGAAAACAAATTTTTGGCTGTGTGATGTACAGGTTGCAGAAACACGCCTGCAATACTCGTAAGTCTCACTGAATGGGTCCTTAAAGTGATGCTGCCAGCACCACTCTGCTGACAAGTTAATGCAACATTGTAACACTTCAGTTCTGAAATGAAAATTATTAAAAGCAAGAAATGAATAATAGTAATGTGTCCAGAAATAACCAGAGCATTCTGTTCCCACAGTAGCTGTTATCATACAGTGGTGAATGCTGGTGATTTAAGTAGGGTTGAGCATTGGACAGCTGAAAATAAAGGACTCATGACTCCAGTATAGAAAATAAAAGTAGTTTCAATCACCACACACGTACAAAGACAAGAAACTTTAAAGATGAGAACAGATAATTTTGCCCATTTAAGGTCATCATTAAATCTGTAGTCTAGTATGTAACAAAGACTGTGTCTAGCCTCGTCTTGACCAATCTAAGGGTCTCTGTTTCCACAATGGATCCTGGTAACATTTTCCATGCATTAATACATCTCTGTCTGGAAAAAAATACCTCTACATCTACAGACATACCTTTGGTCTATACTTCTATCCTTCCCAACTGCAGCAAATAACCAGATGACCTATATATTGACTATACTTGGCATAAACAGCATTTTTTTTTTTTTTTGCAAGTGACATTGCAGTGATTTGAAAGCTCTGTGCATGTTCTCAGAGCAGTGCTGTACAGTGTACTCACAACATATCCACAGTGTAACAGACATAGTATCATAGTATACTGAGTGTTGTATCATGTGACATTGTTCAAACTCATGAATTGGAATTGCCACAACTTGAAGGTACAGTTTTTACAAAATGTTGACAGAATGTAATTTTTTTGTGTTAAAGTCCTATTAGCTCTAACCCATTACTTAACAGCATTCTGACAGTGGCCACAAATTGAAACAATTTAATATCAACAGGAGCCATTCACAAGGTTAAGAAGAATGTCTAATTTGTTGCACAGGCACCAGTAATTGGACTCATAAGCCTTCATGATTTAAAGTTCTATTTCCTGAACCTGACAACCCTGTAGCATGCATAAGATGCTAATTAGAGCTAATCAAGCCCCTCAATATTATATAGAATGCTGACATTCATATAGGCACTCTTTTACATGAACATAACAGCAGATCTGATAACAACAAAAAATACACCATTCTAACAAATAATCAATGATTTTTTTTTTTTTCAAATTATGTGCTGGACAGTTTGTTGTGTAATGTCCCGAAAGAGTGGAGAAAGTTCCAGCTAATCCAAGGCTCAGGATGGCCTGGCCAGAAGCCTGCTGCTGAAAGGGTGCAGTGGATGTTGTGGTACACAAGCCCATCCTCTCCCCCGTCAACCCTGCCAGGATTGATCACTTCTGCAATGTGGCATTGGGCCAGTGACATCATACTGGACTGCTTCCCAAGCTCCTCCCTCATGGCAGATCTGTACATCATAGACTCCTCCCACCAGGGCCAGAGTTAGGCTGCCAGCTGAGGAACAGTAAAGGAGAGGGAAGAGATGTGAAATTGCATTCTGTCTATCTACCTATCTATCTATCTATCTATCTATCTATCTATCTATCTATCTATCTATATGCACACAAACTCAAACAAATTATTAATAATAATACCAAATGATAAAATATCCAAATGTTTTCAGCTCAGTTCAGATTGGAACCAAGATCCTCATTATTCTGCTGTAGAGTTAAAATACAACTTTTTTCCTCTGAGCCAGCAGGGGGCTACCATTATCAATGAGCTCTGAAGAGTAATAATTGCATGTAAGAAGTGCACCTTTTTCAAGCAAACATAACTGACAGACAGTGATATTTGTTCATAGCGCTTGAAATTCAGTAATTGAAATGGTGCAAATACGTACTCTTCTGTGCCTCATATGCACCTTGTTTTAGACAAGTGTATTCTTTGTGGCCATTTTTTGTCAGTTGAATCTGTATCCAGCATAGGAAGTAAAAAATAAAAATAATTTAATTAGGATTGATGGTTCACCTGATAGATTGTCCTGTTATTTTCACTGTTGATAAATGGAAACCTTGAGAATTTCAAAGTAATATATGTGGTAAATCAGACTTGTTTTTCAGATCAAAAAAAGCCATGTGAGATACTTTTCATACTGCAACGTACAAAATACAGCATAGTGAGACTTCATGAATAGGTGGAAATACCATATGCTAACAATAATTCAACAATTTGAATCAATCATAGTGTTTGGCAGTGGAGAGCAGTGTCTTTACTCACAGATGTCAGGGACTGACTGCATAACAGCTGCTCCAGGGTTCAGGAAGCCTCACTCCCCCATCACATCTATGTACAGTGCAGTACCTGTTGAACAACTGAGTATTAGCATTTCCCTGTAGGAAAAGTCACTGAAAGAACAGCATGATGAATCAGTGTGGTCAGGAAAAGGGTTTGAAAGAAGTGAATTTGAAACATATCCAATTAAATCAAGCTTGTTTTGAGGGGGGAAGATATGAAATGTAGTTAATTCTGGGTGTTATTAGTGGGCTGAAGTATGTGTACAGCTATATGTAACACATGAAGCAATCATATGATTGCGTGTGACTTGTGACAGATTGGCAAATGGCAAAACATGGAGAAAGCTTTTATGGACACAGAGAAGATTCGGCTCTCAGATAAGTGCTTTTATATCATTTCAGTGACAACTATAGTCAAGTTGTACACAAAAAGCAGCTTTGGTTGATATGGAGAAAATTAAGCGTATTTCATATAGTTCTGTACTTCCTGTCCCTGTCCCCATTTCAACCATAGTTCAAAAAAGGGCATGGCATGAAAACAGCATTAATATTCATTTGAGCATGCCATCATTTTAGCTGTCCTGATATGAAATCATTCCAATTATCCTCTCCAGCAGTGTCCATTTCACAACAATAAATGGCAACGACAAGAGATAACAGTTACAAATAGAGTATGGCTTAAAAAAAAGATTCAAACACAAATAAAAGAACTACAAATGGAAGGATAAGCATCTTTTTAGAAAATGAGATTTATTGTTATTTTTGTATACATTTTGCAATTATTAGAGCTCCATTTGCTTTTTGAGTGACCTTACAGATATTAAATGCAAATATAATGTCTTTAAGATTTTTGTGTGAGACAAATGACAATTTGCACTTTAAGGCAACAGCATGCCAACTGGCAAAACATTTAACATCTGTCCTGAAGTATGATAAGGAACATCACTAAACACTACAGCATTTTAATTAGTGTGGACATAAGAGGGTGATAGTGTCATTTTAAAAAGCTCTGTAGTTACTTTAAAGTGTGATGGAAATGAGGACGTTCCTAATACAATAATTCCAAAAGTATGTTAGTGTTTGGCCAGCTTTGTTTTGTATTTAAGATAAGTTATTCTTTATTTTTGTAAATTTGCTTCAGCTTTTGTTTTATGAGCACTGCCACGTCACTCATGTTACTGTGAGATGTGTTATCTTGCTATATGAAAGGCTCTGGTTTGACTAAATCGGATACTGGTGCACTAGCTACATTTAAAAAAATCAAACAGAGTATGGTGGGTGTGACAGCTGAAGGCAATGCCAGTTTTACCTCATACAAGTAAATACCTTTCTGTTTAAATGTCTCTTTTCCTCTGAAACTCTGTGACCCACGAAAATGTATTTTTGAGCAAGTTCACTGCTGGACTGGAATTTCATTCCAGTAACATTTCGTTGAGCTCCATTAGAGGCAGTGAGTTACCAGCTGTTGTGTGTGTATGTGTGTGTGTGTTTTGCCCTTCAGCAACATGATGTATGCAATCAAATATAAAAGCATACACCTATTGCAGATATATATATACAGGAATATCTGTGTTACATATGCAAAGGAAAAGCCTAGATGCTACCGTAGAGGTGCCATGTCCGAGTGACACGATGCAACACGTTTGCGGCAGAATTCTCTCCATGAATGTGTTTTCACCCCGACATGTGACAGAACAGCCTGTGATCCATCTATATGCAGCACAGGCGAATGTTTGAAAGACTGAAAACGATTTGTATTTAATGTATTGCACCCAGGGGCTTATATGTAAATTCAAAGGAGGCGTGATTGAACTTACATAGTATGTACTTTATATTCCCCACCGGTGCAGAGCACGGCTGTCCACTGAGGCTGGAGCTCTGAAGGCACTCAGAAACTGCTTAGAACAACATAACATAACTGCAGCCCAAGTAATCAGAGGTCTGAAAGTGGCAGATTTACAAATGACTCTTGCAAGATTGTACGCCTTTGCATTAAAACTTATCAACTGTGCTGAAGTACTCAAAGTGGCAGGTTAGTCAGCGATATCATTTACACAGATATCAATGATTAGTAGGGGTATTTTCAGTGGTATTGCAAAGTGGCGCTTTTAATTGTTTAAGTAACTGGCATGCTGGAACAGCAAACCCCTACTACAAAGAGGCACTTAAGATACCCACATATGGTCAGAGCCTTCAGTCATTGAAACAAAGTAAAGGAACCTTGTCACTGGAGAACAGAGCTCTGAAGGTTGATTTCGGCAGATAATTATTATTTTTTTTTCTTTGAGTTGTATTTTTTTTAAATGCAAGTTTCAAGTTTGCAGGTCTCTCATTTTAAAAATTATTTTTGAGCATCTTATGAATTTCTCCAAGTAGTTACTGTTAAATGTCAATAACTCTTCATGTGGAGTTATTGTTAAATGTCAATACTAATGTTTTTCATGAAATTAAAAGTACACTTACTCTAAATGTTTTCATTTTTATTCACTCTTAACTTTCTTGGATATATCAAATTACCATTCATACAAAAACACACAAACAACAATAATGAAAACATGGCATCTAAATTTCTAACATTGAAGTATATTTACTCCATGGCCATTTGCCATTACTTAAGCAAAAAGGGAATATAGATCTTCCATTGGCCCCTTCTGGTAGAGTGTTCTTGTCCTGGCTGCCCGTGCCACACATTACAGATATCAGCAGCAATAAGGACATACACATCTATATGGGATGAAGCACCATGCGTGTAATTGATAGCAGTCAACAGCTAGCAGCTGACTTGTTGAAATTCTATTGGTGAAGGACAAATTCAGATGTGACACGACTGCGGAGGGGCCTTTTCAGTGGTACAGAAAGGTGCACATCTTTATAATTGATCCCTCTGAATGGCAGAGCATCTTCATTTGTGCTGGACGGAATCCCATTAAAGGGGAGTATTCATCTTGGAAATGATTCGATTTATTGAGGCTGTTGTATCCCAATATTAAATGATGTTGTTGCTCTGCCAAATGGGCTTGGCTGCATCTCTTAATTAAATTCAACATTGCAAATGTTTCTTATGAGCCTGACAAGGTAAGATGCCTGTTTACAGAGCTCTGTCAAATTGACAAGAAGGTATTTGCCTCCACAAAAATCTGTTTACTGTCCAGGAAAAGGTCAGCTATTTCAAGTCCAATTGTTTCAGGGAAGAGATGATGTCAAGGAATATTGGGGAAATTCCAACTGTTGCCACCCAAAGGCAATACAAAAACAGGTACCTTTGAAATTATTGTTAAAAAGTAATTTTCAACATCAATCCATAGATAAAATGTATTTGTCACTGCACAGTTAAACAGTTGCATTGCCACAAAGCAATACATGGAGTACATTTTCCAGAGGGAATCAAGAAATCCCCTAGCGGAATACTGGGAAATTATTCCCTGACACCAAGAAAAGACGGCCTAGAGAAATTCCCACAATGCAATAGATTATGGATTGTGGAATCAGACAAATTAAAGGTTGTAGATGAATATATCTAGCTTTAATGACTCTGGATAAATACAGATGGTTGCAGACATGGCCTTTGGTGGCTAATAGTGTGCTATAGGTTGGGGATTTCCATCCAGCTGTGGCCAGGATGGATGAATCCTTCTCTTGGAGGGTCAGATGGAATATTTAAAACTGAAAGGCATTAGTTGTGTAACTTGGAAATTTGTGCAAGTTGCTGTCAAAGAGGCAGTATACGTATTATCATGGTGGTTGGGTTTATATATCAATCTGAGAAGTTATGTTTGATGATGCCAGGACTTTATGAAGAAATAGTAGTGTAAACACTTATTTTTTGAAATATTACATGTGTTCTCCTTAATGATACTGTAGACTGAACCTACAATACAACTTGTGAGTAGTCCATAGGGTTTGGGGGACTTACTGATTCTCCAACACACTGCCTCAGACTCTTTCAATAAGCAGAATGCCCCCTTTTGAAAGGAAGCACATTTAGTAACTTACAGAATCAACAGCTAACATCTTGGGAGTTATGTTAAATGCATTTGAATTGTTACTACATATTTACAGCTGGTATAGAGAAATTGTCCATATATGAGTTCTTTTATCACCTTTTTACAAAGAATGGAAGTTAATTTTGTAGCATAGATGTACATTATCGATTCATCTCACAGAGAAAGCAACTGTTTTCAGCAACTTTAGGTATTCCACTTTTGCACTGATGTGCAAAAGATTCAACAACCCAGAAGTGCTGTTAAAATTCAGATAAAATCCCTCTAATGCACTACTTCGAAGTGTCCAGTTGGCAGTGAGAATTCTCCAGATATTTATTCACCGTGAACTACAATTATTGAGTGTATCGGTAATTGACAGACTGCAGCAAGATTTCCGAACAGGACATGGTCAAATTTAGTGAGGTGGCACATTTTCTCGGTGCTAAAATTAAAGTAGGTCACTTAAAATTACCGATCTCAGTAAATAGCTCCAAGGACCCCAGGTAATGTAAGTCAGCGTGAATAGAACTTAATTTTTCTTGGGTGTTTGAGGAAGAAGCTGTCCTTGATGTCAACTCTATAGTTGTTTTTATACTGTGCATGTAAACATAGGACTGATAATATTTAAAAAAGAAAAACATAGCTGATGCAAAGCACAACAATGAATTATGTATGCAGTTACAGCCATATAAAAATCAAGTATTTATGAACATGTCTTAAACTGATGAAGTCAAAGAAATCATCACAGTGGTACATTTTTATCGTATCAAAAGTTGTATTACAGAAATGTAGCTGACACAGGCTTTCTACAAATACTGTCACTGCCATTAATATTGCTAACTAGAGGCCACCACTAAATGCCTAAATGCCTTTGGGAGTCATGTAGCAAGGTAATGTGATACCCTTGCTGAGAGACTGAATTAGACCTGTAATGAATTTAAAGTGAGGTGTCAAGGAACAGCCCTAGACTCCTTATGACCAGTGAATATATGAACAGATTCTGACTGAAGTCACTTGATAAAGGACAACATTTAGAAATGCTGCAAATTGATTGGCTTGTGACTGCTACGGCAGTTCTTCAATGACAATGTAAATAGATATCTCTACCAAGATCAAGGTTGGCATAATGGTCAATGAAGAGCTGACATTCATATATTTTACCCATAATCCAACTGCTGTGTTACTAAAGATGACATATTTTACAAATATGCCCTTTTTTCCCTTCTAAAGACATGAGCGTTTGTAAGATCAAAGTTGTTCAAAGCTGCGCCACCCAAAGTTTTGGAAGAGGGTCGTCTTAAAATGTGTACAAAATCCAAAATGGACACTGTAATCTGTGCTGGTTTCTGTGGCTGTTACTCTTGTCTGATTGGTTATTAGCATTTAGCAGATGCTCTTATCCAGAACAACTTACATTGGTTACAGTTTTTTTTCAATGTTGTCTATTTATACAGCTGGATGTTTACTGAGGCAATTGTGGGTTGTGTACCTTACCCAAGGGTACAACAGCAGTGCCCCAGCAGGGAATCAGCCTTTTTGTTACAAGTCCTGCTCCTTAACCACTGTGCTACACTGCCACTGATCAGCTGCTTTGTGTGATTCACCAATTTTCTGCTGGAGCACTTCAAATCTTGTATGTCTGTGAGGGCCAATTTATTGCAGTGATTACAAGTTTTGGTTTAGGGTTAGCTGGGCTCTACAGTCAACAGGTAAGATGGAATTGCTCTGAAACTGAATGACTCAGAGTATCTTTTGGGATTTTATCCTTCTGTGAATTTTACCTTCTTCTTGCAGTCACACTGACAAAATTGTATTTGTAACAATGATGCCATTTAAATGTTTTTTTTTTCTTGATAGGTAGTACAGCTGGGTCACTGAAGCAGCAGTGAAGAGATGTGCCAAATGTTTTCTGCATGTAGACTGAAAGTGTTTAAAAGATCCAGCCTTTTGGATTGAAGTGAATGCACACCATCATATGATCTCTGGTTGGTTGCCTAGAAACCTTGAAGCGAATCAATGTAAATTGTACGCACAGCAGAGAAAGCAGGCCATCTCAGAAGATGGTTGGCTTTATCTGTTGAACAAATGAATGATTATGATGCATCCCTAGATATCAGACCCATGCAAACTAACAGAAAAAGAATAAGAATTCCTCAGCCCATTTTTATGTCACGCTGTCAGTTACTGCTGTCCATACTTGAGTCGTGTTTTGTTCTGGGCTTTTATTCGGGGAAAAAAACTAATCTATATCAGGCTGTTACAAGTGGGTCCAGACTCCATTTAGGGGAGCTGAGTTCTGATCCTGGGGAACTGAAATTTGTGGATTTTTAAATTGATGTAATTTGCCGTTCCCTGCCTTCACGTCAGATTCCAAGGCCTTGCCATAATCAGAGAACATGCTGTAGTTTGTCCTAAAATTGCTGCATTTTGTGTTCACTGTTCAGATAAATGTCTTGAGATACGCACATATCGTTTCATATTTTGGCCTCCACAGGTAATTTTCTCGCTTTGACAGGGGCAACAAAATGATTACTCTGTTGAGGTGAGCAGCGGCAACATGTGTGAGGTAGGGGATTTGTGCAGGTCAGGACTGTGACTGTGTCACACTGGAGGTGGGCAGGGTGGCTCCCTTTTATAATATGCGTTCATATTTATTCTATGTGAAAACTTGTAATAGCGCAATAATTCATGTCCTGTCCTCCACAGTCACAGTGCACAGATTGACTGTTAGAGATAGTAAGGCTACAAGAAGTGCTGAGGGGTGGACAGAAAGATGGGAAATACATGGGTTGCCTGGACTGAGGACCTTCATAAGCCTGTGTTATCAATAAATAGTGGAAGATTCAGTGTGACAGGTAAAGGGATGTTATTTACCATATAGATGGGTATTAAAAGGGGTGAAGGGGTGTTATCACTGCATGTTTAGCCACTCAGTAAAAGCATGTATTCAGCCAGCTGAATTTTTACACTTGTCACATGCAGGTAACTGAGCAAAATATTCCACATCCTCCTGGAAGCTTGCTGAATGCTCTTCATCGCTGAAATCTTTCACATGGCTTTGGAGATCATTACGTTTGATCAACATTTACATAAGATATGTGTCATGTGTGATATGGGATAAGCTGATGAAAATGACTCCTGTTTACTTTAATAGATTTTGCTGTTAATTATGTTTCGTCTCAAGGGTATTTGGATATGTCCTCTTCCAACTGGTTTTGTTAATCGACCCATTACAGTTTAATGATTATGAAAATGCAGCTTACATGTAAGGTGTTTTTGATCATTTTGGAAACAATTGAGGAAATACCTGTGCAACCTTCCTCAAATTTTCTAGAATAGGTAATTGCCTGTGTGTGTGTGTGTGTCTGTGACTGTGTCTGTGTGTATGCATGTTCACACTCATGTATGTTTCCTTCAACATACCAATTTCATGTTTCAGGTAATGTTTGCTGTAATGGTTAAAGCTTCAACTCTAAGTGGCTAGTGCGTTTCTGTTCCATTGTCTTGACTGGCTAACATACACAGGGTTATGTTTGGAGGAGCTGCTTGTGGGGGAGAGGTGTCTTTCAAAATTTAATTTGAAGTCATTGTCGTCAACATTCGCTTTTTCATGGCTGCGCTTCACACCATCTGGTCAGACACATACACTGCAGAAAAGGGTGATATAGCAGTTATTTATAAAAAACATTAAATAATGACTGATTTACAGACTCTGGGCTGCCGTTATGGACATTTTCCCGGCAACCAGTGAGTAAAAGCTTCTAGGTGCACCTCCGGGCATGGAGGTAGTCTGGGAAAATGCAGAGGCCCTCTAGGGCCAGGCCTTCACTCCTTCCATCATAATGCCTCACCAGCACTGACAGAGCAGTGATTGCCTGCTGGTACTTTAGTCCCCAGTACTGCAGTAAGGGTTGTTACCTGATAGCTGATTGATCGAGCCAGCCACGTAGTGACTTGTAGAGTGATTGTTGCAGTCACTCTCCCAAAAGGTTTTCACTATTGTGAGTGGAGGGGGTAAAAAACTGTATCTAAATTTATCCAGTGGCTGTTAGATGGTGCACACTGTAGCTTTTGCAACCATTTTTGTCTGCCTTCGATTTAATGTTTTTGATTTCGGAAGGCACTGTTTTCTTTTTTTCCATTGCAATATGAAAGGCTGTTTTTATCTCTATCTCTTACTCATGGTAAGAATAGAAATTTCATTGCCTTTTCACACAGATCTAGTGGATTTTATGGTTTTATTTTTGTGTAACGCTCTGGAGCAAGTTTGAATACAATACATTACTTGAAATGTTTGAGAATCTCCAGAAACAGTGAGTAAATCCTCAAATGGCTATTAGTTTTTTCCAGCTCACAGGCATTATATTTTAAGCCTTCCCTCAGACAGCTTGAAAATCTATTCCAGCATAGATAAAAAAGACTTCTATAGTCTTACACCAATGGCATCTGTTATGTGTACAGGAGAGCACTTCAGTTACAACTGCTGTTGAAGTTCAGATCTGATGCTGACTCTGATTATGGGCTATCATTGTGTCCATATTGTTTAAGTGAATTGGCTTCACTCAGCATGAGGGAGTCCAAGGAGATTGAAATGAAATCCTGTTCAAGAAAGTGGTAGTAAATAATATATATCCTTTTGAATAAATCTGCTTTCCTAGCTAACTATGAAAATTCAAGGACATGAGGAGACTACTAGATATGTACAAATATGTGAATAGTTTAGGCTATCTGTTGATTTACTTGGAAACAAAAATAAAGCTTGCTTCTTAGAATGTGAGGGGTTTTTAAGACCTTCTGTCAAAATCCTTTAATCACATAATTCTCTTTGCTCTGGCATTGAAAACAGGAAAATACAGCCAATTACAGAAGTTTAGGAGGTCAGATGTCAAAGTAAGAGGTCCTTCATACATTTTTTCAATTGCATGTTTCTTGTTACTTTTACAGTTTTCCTTCAACAAATATACATGCCAGTCCGTTGTGCATTCTTCAACACCACAGACCACAGTCTCAATACTGTTAAACTCAACTTCTGTTTCTTTGCATTAATTATTTAGCAGTGTTTTACAATTTTACGCTCCTAGTTTTTATTCCTGGTACTTTTCATACAGATAAGAATGTGCCCTCCTACAAAAGATTGCTTCATATAAAATATTTCAAGCCTGGAGGGGCATCGTGGTTCACCTTGGATCTTGTTTTCTTTAAGTGTCTGACATCGCAGCATTCTTCATTAGTTTTCAGTGTGCCTCTCTGAGCCTTTACAAGAGGTGGTATCTGTTTTACACAGACTTGTTTAATATAATATAAAATATGTAGTTCAATAAAAGGTCTGTGAACATTTAGTCTGGTCAGCCCTGCAGAAAACAAATATGATGTATTAAACCTCAGTGGCGTCTGTGCACTGATTTAGGGGTAATATTAATATAAGCTGCTATAGCTGTCAGACTGTTGTCTTTGAAACTGTTTTACGTGGTGCTTTGTTGTGTGAGAGTTTGCTTCTGGCTCAGTTGCAGTTGCCTCAAGAATGTACACAAAATGGCTATTATCTGCACTTAGGTTTAGGATTGCAGCCCATTTCAACTCACGGTGTCAGGGGTGTAAGTAAAGTTTGGGAGTCTCAGCTAGCCAGATGTGATTATATTGCAATGGCTTCAATAAATGTTGTCAAGAAATATTGTAAAAAGCTGAAGTTTACACAGTGTGGTCCATTGTTTGTATTGGCTATGGACTGTATTAAAAAAAGTTCACTTGTACACACTTGCCACATATTGTTTATGTGAAGTATGAGGGGTTTGTAAAGAGTGACCGGTTTTGTAGGCTACAGTAAATGACCCGAAAGAGTGTGTCAACTGGAAGTTTCTCTTTGAAAGCTGTGTAAATCTAATCTAAGCGGAGCTACGACATCTGAAACATTTTCAAGGTCCGGTTCAGTGGCGAGGTGACGTTTCTCAATGGGCAGAATATTGCTCACATTTTGTCTAAAACCCACTCACGTGAAGCGGTTCAGCTACTTTTAACCAACATATGAACCCTGATTGTGAGTGCGATACAGTATTTGTGATATAAAATCTGCTGCCACTTTGAACATCATGCTTTTCGTACACATTTTAAATCAGATTTGGGTTGTGTGCAAGGGTATGCTTATGATTGATTTGAATGTAATGGAATGTCCATGATAGTGGTACACAGGGGCGCCGTAAGGGGGGGGGAGTTAGGACGATTCCAAGGGCCCAGCACTGACAGGGGGTCCTCATAGAACACTATTATTATTATTATTATTATTATTATTATTATTATTATTATTATAGGTTTGGGGGGCCCAATATTATATTCTTTCATATGGCCTAAAACTTCTAGCGGCACCCCTGGTGGTACATACTTACTAGTCCAGTGAATATAGATTTGCACACTATATGTGTTCAGCATGGACCATAGTTTACTGCTGTCAGATTCTGAATATTTCAACATTGTAAATATGTTTAATCGGAACACTGGCTGGTGATATGCACAAAGTTCCATTGATAACTGCCATTCACAAGCAGGTGTTTTAATGTAATGGAGGTGTGGGCATGTCACCTCACTCTCTTAAAGGTAACAGCAGTATGGGACAGTAGTGCATTGACTATATGTTGAAATATCTGATAGTCACAAAATATGTTGTTCTTGCCCCCCTCATCACTGCTTACCAGTGACCTGCACAGTGCATGACTGTTTGTAGTTTTGTGTCCAGATGTATTTGTGTGGTACGCACAATTTCAACCATTATGATGCTTAAAAGAGTAACATTTTGTGTCCCACCCATTTCATCCCAAATGAATCCGCACGCTCTGAATTCTGCCTCATTCAGAATATTTCATCCTGAGTGAACTGCTTGTAAGCTTTCATGTATTCAGAATTATCTTTAAAATTACCCTGACTAAGAAATGTAATGCCGGGCTCCATATAAGCCCTGTCATTGTGAAAATGCCGGGATATTCCTGATATCATTTCTCAGTGCACTGTCACACTATAATGGGGTGAGGTGCGGTGGTGCTTGACTGAAAGAATCTGTGCTGTATTTCATCTGTGACAGGAAAAACCAACTCCATTAACTGTTCTTACATGAGGTATCTCTCTGGGGTAAAGTATTTTACCCTAAAGCACTTTACACCCAGGATTGCCACAATAGCACATTAAATATGGCTGCCCCACACACACTGACCTGTAGAGAAAATGATGGTGTACTAAGTTTGCCTGAACTAATGATTGTACTGGAGATGTCACACCAATGTGTGTCATTAATCTTTGCAGTGGCCAGAATAGCATGACCATCTTGTTAGGATGTTTAAACAAGAGTAAAAGTGGCCACTGCATAATTTGGATGCAGCAAAATAATAAGCTGTTCTGTGTTATGTTTTAAGAATTATTTGGTAGGTCTTTTAACTTGTAAATGGGCAATCAGTGAAAGTCCAGAATGGATGGCCTAAATTTCAGTATTCCAGACATGCCTGCTTTTTTTGGTGCAGTACTGATGAAGCATTTCAAACTTTATAGCTATAGATGGCAGTGTTTTTGTCCTTGCGGTATTGTTTTTCATTGTTTGTGGGTGCCCAAAGCTATATCATATCCATCACAGATTTGAATAAAACTTTGCATTAATATGGAAGGTTTTGGAGCTGGCTCAATAAGGTCTGAAATGTCTAATATGGATTCTGGATGCATTTCCAGATATGTACACATTTCTCATAGTGTTAAAACTGAATGTGCATGTTATTCTATTATTGAGGTCCTAAATTCATTATGAAAACAAGATTGCCACAGTTTGCAGTTCAGCTGTAGCCATTATGTATTCTATCCCATCAAAAATCATTGTTTAGGCATTTTGTTTTTCTGTTGTGCACAACACTTACAGCATCTCCTGTTTTCTCCTCAAATATGACACACTGTTTGGGTCATGCTCCATGCATGCTCATTATTATCAGTGTGTTTTTTGTTTCTGTATTTACCAAACGGTTTGGCGCTGTATGATAATGTATTTATAGCCCTTTCTTCTCTCCCATCACCCTTATACAATTTCAATCTTACAGATTGATAATGTATCATTTCACTGGGATGTATGTCTGAATTAGCAATTCATAGGGTCAAATGCCATAGAGGCAATATTGCATATGGCATACGGTAATATGATTTAAAGATATTTCTCCTGTTCTGTTACTCGTGTAACCATTAAATCTTGCAGATTAAGTTAACCATTACACCCTCTCTTTTGCATGTAACTCTTAATCTGTGTTGTCAGAAGGCGTGGCAGCCATATTACAGATAGCAAATATACACTGATGTCTTTGACTTTCGATGTCATAGTAGGGTCATAAGGTGACACAAATTTCATTAGCTAAAACACATGCTGTTGATATTCTTACCTCATAAGTAATATTTAATGTGTCACATGCATGTGCTAGCAATCTCTAGTTTTACTGATGCTACAAAAATACAGGTATGTATATGAATAAATAAATAACCTGCATCATGACTGATGTGAAAAGCTGTGGGATTCTGCACAAACCCAAAACTGGCAGAATGTGAGCAGGTGAACAGAAACACAGCCAGCAATGTCTGATATTATGTGCTTAATCAGGTATGTGTAACTAAAACGCTCTGCTTTTAATACCGATGGCACTGACTGCTTGATTTTATGTTGATAACCAAGGCTACGGCAATAGATCCTCATGCCAGAATGTGACTCATAAACTTCTGGAAAGTAAGTCCTGCACCAATACGGAGTCGCTAACGGGCAATTAACTGTTTGAAATGATGTGGGCAAATTCAGTCTGGATCAGTGGTGCGAGCTCGATCAGGGGTTCTGACAACTGTGAAAGAGAACTACTCTTGGAATCATCTGGAAGAGGGGGGAAGGTAAAGAAGGGCTGGCACCCTTCACCTGGTGAAAAAGTGCCGGGGGGTAGGGCATGTGAACTACACTGGGGTCCTATCCAGCCGCTAGAGGTTCTGGCAATTTCTTGGTTATGCAGCCACCAAAGGTGTTACTTGCTCTCCTTTTCCTCGTTTCGCTTGACTGTCCACAAAGTTGCATTTGCTCCACTGCAACAGAGGCCTTGTAGCAATGGGTCTCAGACTGTGTAATGACACAGCGGGATCTGTGCTTCTGAGAGGTCACTCTTCAGCAGCCCACAAAAACCACACCAAGAAGAGATTTATTTGTGTTATATGCTCTCAGTTTATAGCTCAATTCAGCAGATAAGGCAGGCATAATTTCAGCACTACAAATGTTTTTTATTTTTGTGATGTTTTTAGGAACAGAATGGGATTTTTCTAAGGACAAGTAGTTCTGAAAGATATCAGAAGGGGGCAACTATACTGACTCCAACCAGGGGCATTATGAAATTAAAATCAAGTGGAAAGTGATGTGTATAATTTGGATTACTATCAAGATGTGCCCCAAGGTGTAAGAGACAGTTATTAGTGACATTCAGCCATTGCTAAATATGTAAGTGGATAGTGCATTGGAAAAAGGCTCAGTAGAACTGGTTCCTGGATCTCACGTCATACTGTTTTTGATGGTTTTGAGCCAGAATAGTCCTGTTCTGGTCATTTTCTTCCTTTCTCCCCTACAATGACCCTGCATACCACATTTTTAATGAAACCAGCTCCGGCTAGAAACTTTAGAAAAGATGTGACGGTCGGAAGTGGAAAAAGAAGTCAGCTTTTAATGAGTACACCAGACTGCATCATGGGTAATGCAACAAGTCTGGGAAATCTTGTCAGTGACGCTTTGAAGTTAGTGAGTGGTGATGTAGAGATACAATTAAATATGTTCTTAAAATTCATGCAGAGGTCTTGAAAAGCAGACGGATTGTACAAAAATGGAGTGCTCCTAGCTCTGTCACGTCCTTGTGTTCTGGTGGAACATTTGTACCCAGGGGTAAAATACAGTCGTAAAAACCTCCACATTAGGTGGTGCTTTTTTTTCTCAGTATCATTTGTGATGTTGACAGCTCAGTTCACATGGAAATCATGGTCACAGGCCATTACCTTACTAGTGTGTGCTCTGTCACCTTTATAACTGCGTCTCTCTCTCTCTCTGAGTCAGCAAATGAGATTTAATTTCATTATCATAAAAGGAATATTTTCATTGCTTCATGTTTTAAAAAAAAATAAACTAGATTTCTTTCTCTGTACAAAGCACATCATCCTTACAAATTGTTAAATAGTTCCATTATAGTTTATTATGTTGTAGTTGACATCCTGATTCCTGTAGAAGGAGGCTGTTCTGGATGGAAATAAAATGGTGGCTCTTTAGACTGGGTGCCTAGGAAGCATTGCTGGCTGCTGGGTGCTATTTAGGACATAAACACTGCATAGGTCAGCCAACCAAGTTAGTGTAAGGGGTTGGGCCAGATGTCATGTCTGATGACCTTGTCCAGCTCATTGGCACAGACCACACAAGTTATACACAATTAATCTGTGCTTCTTACACAGTGTAGTTAAATGTTATCCAATATTCAATATATCCAATATTCACAGCCTAACTTATTGGTCAAAACTGAGCAGTACAGCCAGCTTAGTTTATAGTACACCAGCAGCCGTGAAATAAATTACTTGACCATGGAGAGGCTTTGGTTTTGTTTTGACTTGCCCATGCAAAACCTGAAATTGTGTCTTCAAATGTCAATTCATTATTTCTATTAGTGATTCTGCAAACATGCAAATTTAAGGCCATACATTTGTTCTAACTCCTGTATAGATCCTACTCTTAACAATAGTTCCTATTATTTGTAATACCCACTGATATACTGGTTTACCATTTTCTGTCTTTGGTCTATATTACATTACATGCATTTAGCAGACACTCTTATCCAGAGCGACTTCCATCACAATAGAACATACGTGTAGCCATTCAATTTAAATGAGCAACAGTGTCAGATGAGACTCCCAACACACCTGGTCTATAGATCTATGACAAAAGAAAGCAGAAGGTGCAGGACAATACATGAAACATGACACCATTTAGCCCACGTGTTCTAATTTCTTTGGTATTTCCTCTCTTCTTTGGTATTTTTACACCTGCATTGCTGATTCCACCTGAGGGAACTCATTAGTTCCCAGTGCACATGGTTGAATACTAGTTCTGCTTACGTTACACGTGTATGTTTTGTACTGTGTAGTCCACAAACCGATGGCAAGTCTACAGAGAGTACATTTAAAGTGAGTATTTGGCTGTGCCACGTTCTAGATGGAGGACCGAAAGGGCAGTCTGGGAGTGGTGCCAATCTGGGGCACAACGGCAGAGATTAACTGGGGATGAGCGGGCGGAGGACGGGGCTGGGGGACTCGTCTGTGCTCAGAGAGGCTTATGGAAGTGGTGCCATATTTGAATGCCGTCATCACTACACCTGCAAAGCATCAAGCCTTTATCTCCTTGTGATTACTGTGTGTCACTACCTGCTCACATTTTAGACACGGAGTTGATGAGGAGAGAGTGATGAGGTCAAGCCCATCAGACAAATCTAATGTGGCAGGTATTTATTTGTCTTAGGTTCGACTGGAAGGACAGGTGCTTCAGTGCTTGTTTTGATACATGGACACCATTACTCATTAAATCTTTGAAGAGGCAACTTTGATTTTAAACACATTCATTCAGTCAATCCCCTGAAGACTTCAATGGACTGTCAATTTAACCTGCATCTGTATTTTTCCAGTCAATCAGAATATTTGTAAATTTGGCTGGTGACCCAGAAACCTCACTTAATTACTTTCTGAACCTTGCCAGTTTGTGTTGTCATGCTGAACAATAAAGTCAGTTTAGAAGATCAATTGAAAATACTCATTCATCAGAAATGGCAGCCATAGTATCTTTTACTTTCAGTTAATATTTTTATTACTATCTAAAATAACCTTGAGAACAGTGGATATGTCTTGCCAAGTGGCAACAAAAAATTGAAAGGGACTTGATGTGGTTTTGTGGAAAATTAAAATGCAGTGAAAGTGTGTGGTTAGACGTACCATGCATTTATAAATCGGCCCTGTAAGGGCTATTGATTTAAGTGTGCTGGATATGTTGAGCTAAATGCTTCCCCTGAGGTTCACTTTCAAATACTTTGACTTTAAGTACTTTGACTTAAAGTCAAACTGTAACACAACTATGTGTGTAATGTGGAGAGGTGGTAGAGTTGTCTGAAAGTGTACAGATGTGTCTATTAAAATTATCCTCATGGAGCCCTTGGGATTAATCAGTAGTAAGGTTTTCACTTTGAACCAAGTTCCACCTTATCTGCATTGTGCTTGCTCCTTACTTTGAGCATTGAATTAAAGTAAGTATTATGTTTTTTAATTGCCACATAACATAATGGACATGTCGGTGGCTGGAATTATCTTTGTTTTGTATAAAAAAAGACAACCACAGGCACTGGTCTGCCTTTTATCCCTAGCATGCCCTGAGTGTTAGCATTTTGTTGTAAAGGCTTAAGTGTTCTTGAGTACAGAGAGGCGTTTCATCATTGTGGATTGGGCTTCATTCCAACTTTGCTACAGAATCAAATGCAGTGCATGGCAAGTAGTAGCTGCAGGGTATTTAGATGGATCCAAATCTCCATCTCACTAGAAAATAAAATTCGGAACCACCTCCTGTTAGTACTGATTAATACACTTTACTTCATACCTGCTTGGAGGATTTTTTTTGACGTGCTTGAAGACTTGCCTTCAAAACACATTTGCCCCTCACACAGTCATGGATATTGGCTAGAGACTGGTGATTCTGTGACTGGCAGCATGCACTGTAGCAAGGGACTTTTGGACTGAAGGCTGTCGGTTTGTGTCCTGGGACACTGCTGCTGCTGCTGTTCACTTGGCAGCATACCTCATTTTCTCCAGGAAAAAAAACTCCAGTGTAAATGGACATTTGAATGTAAGTCTTTTTGGTTAAAGGAAATTGTATAATTTTGATGTATTTCAAGCCTATATCTTAAAAATGTTTATATGTATGTTTATATATTTTTGTTGACTATTATTTGAAATACAAAAACAAGGCTGCTTTTGACAATAAAAGGGCATATTATGCATAATCAATGAGGAATAACTACATTCTGAAATCATGAAATAACCTTGGGCAGAAGTAAATTTTTTTCATAATAATGCAATATGCTCTGCTTTTCAGAGGTACTGACTTGAACAAACTGATTATAATGTGAAATTAATATGTAAATCCAAAGAAATTAGTCATGGCATTTGTTTCAGAGCTTAATGCTAACTTCTGCTCAGTGAATACAATGGAAAACTCATTTGTATAATCCAACCCACAATGCACCTCCAATATTAATTCTCCTGACAACTCCAATAATGCAAGATGCCTCAGGGCTATTTATACCAGAAGACCTGCATTTTCATCCAGAGTCACTTGGCAAGTGTTTACATCCCTCTCTGAATACCAGTGTGTGTTTTAATACTGTTTTAGTCTTGACATTGCATTTTCCAGTTGAAAAGTGTTTTTTTTTTGACATGGCATACTGCTAAGCAGAAGGGCAAAAAGCTTTTTGAAAAATGAATATGAGAGCTAATGCAGGAAAACAGAGTGCTGTTTCCAAGTTTCATTGTGTGTTGTGTGGGTGTGGAGGTATTGAAGTGGACAAGGTTTTGAGGTTTGGTTGCATTCATTCATGTTTTGCACTCCTAGAGGATGACAGCAGTGACACATGTACCATTATTATTCATGTGCAATAAGTCAAGTATTTTTCAACCAGCACTCTGTGGGGAGGGCAAGGTTATCTGATTAGAAGCAGGCCAACGAAACCATCGTGCACTCTCCCTCTCTCTGTCTGTCTCTCTCTGTCTCTGTCTCTCTCTGTCTCTGTCTCTCTCTCTCTCCCTCTCTCTGTCTCTGTCTCTCTCTGTCTGTCTCTCTCTGTCTCTGTCTCTCTCTGTCTCTGTCTCTCTCTCTCTGTCTCTCTCTCTCTGTCTGTCTCTCTCTCTCTGTCTTGTTTGCACTCACTGAATGTCAGTCATGACAACAATGATCTCATGATTCATTTTTCCACAGTTAAAAAAATCAAATCATACCCACTGATTTATAGATTCTTTAAAATATCTGCCTTTTACTTATCGGCAAACATAATGTAACAATACCAGTCTGAAAATGTAGGTTACCTGGGAAACATTCAAGGCAATGTAAACTTTTTGTTCTGCTGTGGCTGTTTTATTTGCACAAGTAAAATTTAAATCCTGCTTACCTTTTTACTGAAAATAATGTGGACTTGCAGGGCTGGTCTGCAGTAAACTGTTTTTCTTTGCTTTGAAGAAGAGTCAGGGGACATGAGTCCAAGTCCCAGGAGCTATTTTGTTCACATTCTCTTTTTAGTTAATCAGACTTTTGCCACAGAAACAGACAAACAACGAACAAAAAAACAAGTATACCCTGATGTAGGTATTCAGTGATAATAAGATAGGTTTCCACTCAGCTGGCCCAGAGTTGCAGCAAACGTCACTCAGTGGTGTTCTAATTGATTCTGTTGTTTTAGTTTGTTTATTCAGTTCAAGTTAAATTGCATAAAACTGATTCAGACCCAGTTGTAAAGCTAAAGGTTACTGCTCAGTAAATGCTGCACAGTCTGTAACTTTAGTATTTTAAAAATACAGTATATTTGATTGCAATTACCATTCAGGGCCTTTAAATGCATAGCTTACATTTAAATTCAAGCTTCCACTTAAATATGTAAAGATGTGTCCTTTTTGTCATGTTATGCATGGATATTGCACATATTTGTGTAAATAAACAAAGGCTAATTGACAAGATAAGAGCCACAGATAAGACTGAATTATGATATTTTTGTTGTGTGAAATTAAATTAACATCTTTGGATTTTACTTTTGCTTTGTTTTTAACTTTACTCCTTAACTTGCTTTCTTTTTAACATTCGTGGATACACGAGTCTTGCTTTTAATACACCAATGCCAAAGGCGATTCTTTGTTCCCCTAAACAATTCAGCCAACATTCGGTCTTCAAAGTACTTTCAGGTTCAGAGAACAAAGCAAGATTATGCTGCACAACCCTCACCTCTCCTCAAACAATGACATTTAATGTTTGAGGAAAAAAATACAGCTATCCCTTAGTCAACTTTGTTATGACATATTGACATTTCAGAACGGATGCTGTTCTAATTTTAAATTTCCAGGTTTATAAAATAAAAAAAGCTGTTAAACATGCTGCATGACAGTTCTCAGTTCTTGTAGACTATGAGAGAATGGTTGATGTCAGATATATTAGCCGTGAGTAGCATTGTACGTTAGTTTATGATTATTAATAATCATAATGAGAAGAAGAAGAAGAAGAATATAAGACCTTTCAAGGATCTTGATTCACTTTACAGTGAAAGGTAGAGTGACTCACCTCAACCATCACTGAAGTGTGGCAGCCATCTTGCACCAGAGCACTCACCGCACATCAGCTGAGGTAGAGATGGAGCAAATTACTTCAATTAAACAGCAATTTACAGTTACACACATCATTAATGATGATGAAACATTTTGTTGGGCTGACTTGAGAGTGTCTGAGGTGATACAATACGAGACACAGACCTAAAGGGCACTCTTTCTGGAGTAGTTTGTGTCATGTGTTGTTATTACAGATTTGTGGTAGTGAGTTTGACATCATCAGATGGGACCCCATCTCCTCCCAACACTGCAGAGTGAGGGCTGACGTCATCCCTTCATCGATTATATTGTCTGTTCACAGTGTTCATAGTGCTCAATACTCATATACGTTGCTGACTGATATTGGATATCTAGAAAGGGTGTGGCTTGTCATTCTATTTACAATTCAAAGCTTTTCCAGGGAAGAGAAATGCAAGTGCTCACAGTGAGTGGTGTGTGGAACAATTAAAAAAAAAATCAGTGAAAACACTGTGCGGTGCAAATTATGTGCTGCCAAATTTGCATTCCACAAGTCAATGTCTGTGAAGTTAAGCCACCTAAAAACTGAATATTCACTGTCACCGAAGCCAAGTGCTAGTTCACAGCAAATGAGCATTGCTTATTTTGCTGTGAAACCTCATCAGTGTGACTGCCATCATGCTGAAACCATATCAAATATAATTGCTAGAATGGTAGCAAATGACATACTGCCTGCAAGCACAGTAGAAGGTGAAGGGTTTCGACAGATCATGGTCTTTGTTGAGCCTGAATATACTATTCCTATGTGACAAGCAATCATGGACAGACATGATAAAATGTACAGTAGACTGGTTGCATCTCTCCATAACATTTTGTCAAAACCCAACAATGTTGCCAAAACCACTGATGCATGTAGGCGCTAACTACAGAGTCTTACGTCACCATAACCTGCCATTTCACTGATGACTGGGTCATGAAAAACTGCATTCTACAGGTCTGTGCAATGCCAGACAGGCATACCGCCAAAAGTCCTGCAAATGTGCCGCAAACCTCATCTGAGGATTGGGGAATAGTGGGCCAATTAACAGCCTGTGTGCTCTCCTGGAAAATTCTCGCTATCTGGAATGGGAGTCCAATCTATGCTTTGCGCACACTCTGCAACTCATAATGAATGACGGCTTTAAACTGGGTGCTGTAAGTCGTGTTGGGGGGGCACGAGCTGAGTTATTTTTCAATTTCACATCAGTACTGTGGAGAATCAGGCCCAAAAAATGAAACAACAGCAGCGAAATCTGTCACTGAGCACCATCTCATACAGTATTGCTGTACGTGGTGGAATTTCAATCCATGACATGTTTGAGCACTTGCATGAGCACAGATGGGCCATTGCAGCCATTCTTTCCCATCAGGGAGTATGCAAAACTTACAGATGCGCATACTCTTTAACTGACCGATGACAGCTGGCACGCCATTGAGGAGCTGTTGCCAGTGCTACGTTCCCCGAAATGTGCCACAGCTGCTTTGTGTGGTGAATCTGATGTGTCTGTCTCTATGGCATTCCCAATCATAGCCACATTGCTTGCCAAATATTGGAAACAGACAGGGTGAGTGGCTGAAAGTTTCACAGTTCATTACATTATTGTCATTTAACATAAGCGCTTATCCAGAGTGACTTATACAGGTTACAATTTTTTTTTTTTTTACACATTATCCATTTATACAGCCCGGATAGTTACTGAGGCAGTTGTGGGTTAAGTACCTTGCCCAAGGATACAACAGCAGTGCACCAGTTACGAATCGAACCAGCAACCTTTCAGTTACAAGCCCTGGCCCTTACAACTATACTACAATGCTGCCCCAGTTCAATAACACAAGTGTCAGAATCACTGAGATGGCCCCTGAGGACGTGGAAACCGCACAGAGGGTGCAAACTTTTGGACCTGCGACACAAGCATCTGAATTTTTCCATGCCATGCAGCCTAGACATCTACTGTCATGTCTCTCTGAGATACCAGACGTGACAAAGCAGACATGCCCATTGACGGCTCAAACACCAAAAAAACAGAGATTGCTCGAAAAGTTATGGCTAGCTTGTATATAGGGTGTTATCTACGCTGTTCACATTCATTAATTGATTGGTTGCTATGAGACAGGCATTAGTGTGAAAGCAAAAGTAATTACTGTCAGGCTCTTTCAGGTCTCTTGCAGCTCCTTACAGCTAGTGCAGATCACTTGTGGCCTGCTGGTGTCCCCTTTGAAGGTGTGAAAGGACTTGGAAAAATCCACACAGGAGTATGTCCTTCACCTGCTTCCTTAGTGTTTGTTTACTTCCTCATTGTGGAGTAACATACAGTAGCAAACAGTTTTTGCCTTGATCAAGTTCTGCTAACATCATCAGAGCTTGGTTACATAGCTTGCTTTGATGTGAGCTAGGACATGCACTTGTCAACTAAAAGACAGAATCAACAGAATCAACAGAAATAGTGCCATCAATATTTTTACATATTTTGTGGATGTTGGATTCAGATTTCTTTTGTTGTGCTTAACTGATAATGAATATTAATCCATGGTGGATTTTCATTTATGTTCCAGTACACAATTACCAATGAAACAAGAAAGGTTTCCTCACATTTGTGCAAAATATTTGTATATTGTTCTGCACAGTCTTTAGCACTAATATGCAAGTGGGTCATACTCATGATAAAAATGACTGGTGAAAATACCAGCCAATTACGCAGGAGGATACAAGTGGGTACTGGGAAATATACATCTTATTGGCCAGCAGCATTAAAATGTTGCAGAAAAATGACAATCAACCAGCCAATGCTGTAATGCAGCATTACAGCAAAATATTTTCTTATTGTCAGTCCTATAATCATGGGATGATGCAGTCAATATAATATATTGCGAACATTTGCCTATGTTGCAGATATTGCTGCGGTCTCTGCATCCCAGAATTCTGAGAGAGTCTGTTGATTGCATTTATAGATATTATCAATAACACCTTGAATTTGAGTCAATAAGCCATGCTGTTACTAACCATGTTGACATTGGAGTGACTTTTTGGGCATTACATATTTATGCTCACGCAGTATCTTCAAGGGAGTAAAAAGTATCACTTCAGTCCATTGTGTATGGATACAGTCTGAAAAGAGGACAATAGTAAATTCCTCCAGGTCTTGAACTAGAACCAATCAAAAACAACTGTTGGGCCTGTGTTCAGCTGGGTTAAATATGGTTACTGTGGGAGAGTGAAGCTTCAATATGAGGAATCTGGCTGGCACCTCAGCTCATTATCACTGAAGATCTACACCAGGGTTTGATGTTTGTTTTCTGTTGTTTGTTCTCTATGGTAAAAATCCAACTAACTTTAAATGAGAGGATATGAAAGAACCTGCTCCTGGGACTCAGCCATGGCCTCCTTCAAAACAAAGAGAAACAGATTACTGTAGATCAGCGCGATAGCACCACATTGTCTACAGTAAGAAAGGCAAGTGTGATTTAAATCAAAGGTATTATTCAGCTGAATGAAATGAAACTCATCGGTAGTAGAACAAAAACTTTTTGTAATTAGTGCAATGCATCAGAAATATACTTATTTAACATCACTCCCCCCTCTCTCCCTCTCTCTGTACACACACACACACACATACACCTACATACATTCTCATTGTGGACACAGGCTGCATAGCTGCAAAGGAACTGCAAAGGAGCAAAATGACATTCAGCAAAATCTACTCTGTATTCTGCAGCACACAGGACAGTCACTGTTCTGTCTCCTCACATCCCTCTCCATCAAGTATTCTTATGAGGATGAATTTCTCATTTTAATGGCATTGTAACATCATTTTTTTTGCAAGTGGTCTTGCTGTTGTCTGTTAAAAGATGGTGAGCCACACAGCGGTGTTCTCTGATGCTGCCATTTTTATTACCATTTATTTATTTGGCAGTCCATTTTATCCATTGTGACTTACAGGACATTAGAAAATACAACTCAGCATACAAATAGAAAATAGGTAAGTGCAGCACTACCTGTAGCAGACATCTTCCTAAAGCATAACACAGAGCCATCTTATGCAATAAAACACAAATATCCAAGTGTAAACTCCAATAAAAGTCACACACAATAGTTTTTAGACTTCAATTTTAAAAAAGAGCGATCATAAAAAAGCCAAGGTTCTTATTTGACCGTAAAACCGTATGACATCACCATTCCCATATGTTATTGATGCCTAATTGCAAGATATCTCTCTGATCCAATGCAGATATTAACAAAATAATTACATAATTTTTAAGAAAAGGCTAATCTTAAGCTTTTAATTAGCACAAGTATACCTCCAATTGTGAGTTACTTCTTTAAAACACACAAAGCAGACATTTCTTAAGGGATTTAAAAGCCATATCTGTATTCATTCAACAGTTCAATAAAACCTAATTCATTAAGAGCTCAGTTGTAAGAAAAACAGGCACACACACACACATGTCCTCAGGACCAAGACTGAGAATGAGACATAATGTTTGGTGCAACAAGGCATTGATCACAATTAATAGAATTCAATTGTGTGGCCTTCACACCACAGAGCTATAGAACACCCTTTGAATGGTTTTCAATGGAGGGTCATCGTTGCAAAGTAGCTAGACATTGAGAGTGAGCAAATGTGTGAAAATTGTCAGTAATTGCCGGATGTGACCCTTACCTTTACATCAGCAGTACGATCAATTTTAATAATCCTATGAGGCTTGGTATGCACATAGTTGATCATGTTCTGATGTAAAGTAAATGAATATTCAGTTCTGTTAAATTATTAAATATACTTGCATACAGCAGGCATGTACAAAAGTCTTTGATTAATGTATTAGTTTAGTGTTTGACCGTTATTATGAATGCACAAGCCAGAGCTGAATCATGCATCAAGTAAAAACAATTAAGGATAGCACAAAAAAAAAATTCTAGAAACTTTCATTGTGGAAACATGAGTTGGCAAGCATGAGCAGTATTTCATGATCAGAATCTGCAAGTTAAAATACACAAATAAAATATTATAAAATTAAACATTATTATTATACAAATAAAATAAATTAAATGTGATGAATCACCAATAGGAGCTACTTTTTTAATCAAGCACTTTGTTCAACAGCCAAAACTTTACCTTGTGCTTAAAGCTCTGGCCGACTGTTTAATTTGTAAAGACAACTTGTTCTGCTCTAAGGCACTTTAATAAGCCTCCCAGGACATACTAAAAATTACGCTTGTGTTTATGGAATGTTCTTTATTCATAAACTTGTTTATAGTTAATAAGTTTGTGGGCATTATGTTTCATACATACTTTCCTTGGCACTAGGGACTGGAGCTCCACCAGTGCTGGCTCCAGGAACATTCTACGTTTGGACTTTATGTGTTTCCTCTGGATTCCTCCGAAGAAGAACAGAAATTATGTAATGGTGCTGATTTGCCTTTCCAATGGTTGGACACAGATGGGCAAGTCTTAATGTTGCAGTGTAAAATCTGTGTTAACTTTTTCTTCAAGCCCTCTTAGCTGTAGCCTTCTTAACTGAAGTATGTTAAGTGTAGGTCTTTCACTACCAAATCAATTTGAGTTAACTGCTTTGTTGTTGAACCTCGAACAGACTCGTGATTATTATTATTTTTAATTCCTTTAAGTCTGCATTTAGTGTATATGTGGGAGTTATGCAGATTTTGTCATTTAGTCTTGGCGCAGTGGCAAAGTAGTTCCACGCTTACCAAGCTTCCTAAGCTTGCAGCATCTGTCTCAGCTTCTGCCCGTCTTCCTCCAGTGAAATATCGATCACCTCAGAAAGGCTCACATTCTGTGAATGGAGCCCTCTGTCTGAAGCTCCGTAACTTTCTTCATCTTCCCTTACTGTAACACTATCAAGTAAACATTGTCTTTTTGTATAATATGGCTACAGATTTGACGTAATGTGAAGTGACAGTCTGCTACACATTGCAGCTTTATGCGTGATCTACAAAACAGCATTGAAGGAAACACAACAGTTTACGTGTTCAATTGATTATTATTAAATGAATGCTCTGCCATCATCTGCAATCATACTCCTCTGGTACACCTAATTGGTATTACACTCCTTCAAAAAGAATTTTAGCTGGAAAAAATGTGGAAGATGAATGAATTTAAAATGCAATTCAAAATATGAGTATGAGAAATCACAGCTGTACCAGGTTGGCGTTTCAGGGCTTTCTGCTATTCTTAAGGGTGTTATCAAACAGTAAAGGGATCAAACGCTCCTGAATGATTCCACACTCTCACTTTTGAAGGTGAGAGACACCTCTTGTTTCTTTGTCCTCACCCACTCAAAAACCAGACCATCCAAAGAGGTCTTGCCTCACAAAATTTTATTTTATAGTGATAGGAGCATTGCCTTGAATATATCCTGGATGGTCGGTGAACCAAATGATGCAGGTGCTGTGGTCTGTTTTTGATCTATAGAATTTAAGGGGCTGTGCCCTGAAAATGAAATTTATTTTAACAATACAAATACTGTAATTAAAAGTGTAATGCAACATGTACTGTGTAGAATTGCTGTGAGCATCTAAATCTTGTTTGAAGTGGGGTGAATGTTATTTAAATTAACACAACCTATTCACATGTTCTTGCCCTCGTCAGTACACTTATAGAAAGTAGTCAGCCAGCCATTATATTCGTGTCTTAACTAATAGTCTTTTATAATAGTCTTTTGTCTTCTTTTCTTAGCCTGTTGTGTAAGTCTGTAAGTCTGAGGTTTGGGTTATGCAAGCTTCCTTGGGCTCATGCACAGAAAGTCAGTGGCTGGCTCATACAGCTGAGGTAATGAAAATTACAATTATTCAAGGTTGATCCAACATTTACACATGACAGAAACACTGCTCGTCAAATCTAAGTAAATATCTGAAACGTGCCACTAATCACATTTTAGAAACTCAATATTGATAAAAGCATTCTTGTGGGAAAGAAGGAGGGGGTCCTCTGACAACAATAGAATTAGCCTGAGGACCAGTTTTTGCATTTAGTTCTCATCAGGCTAATCTCCAGGGATGTTTTACACTTTTGACTTTATCCCACCAGTTCAAAGGAGCACATTCACAAAAATACAAATAAAATGGCCACAGCCCATTTGTGAAAATATACTTAAACTCCATCACTGCTGTATTTCAGTATCACGATAATAAAGAAATAGTGAGCTTGGTCAGCATTTTCTCCGTTAGGGTAAATGGGCTTGAAATTATTCATTGCAGGTTAGATATGTCGCTCAATTTCTCTAAAATCGTGGTCATACACAGGACTAACATAAGGGTGAAAAACACTGGATTTAAATTCTCTGTATTTCAGTTATGAAATGTGTGTGCTCATGAATTAACTGGAATTCACAGACACTATTTTTTGTACCATAGAGACAACCTGTGTGAGTTTGTGTGCAAAATGGCCACAGGGTCAAGTCACAGAGTGCCTTGAAATGGAAACTAATAATGAGCTAATGACGTTTGCAATCTTAACATTTTAGTATAAATCACTGCAGTCTTAGCAGTTGTAGCACTTGACACCAAATAATATGACACAATCAAAGTGACGTATATGCAATCTGTTTTTCTTTATTTACCCAATGTAATATAGTCACTGTTTTGAGGTGATGAAACTATTGCTGACAAGTTGAAACACAGGAGATGTTGACTCTATGGTGACAGCATGTTGTCTTCTAAGACACTCACAGCTGTCTTAAACCTGTCATTTCAAGCACAGAAAAATTTAATTGTAACAATAACAATACTACATTATTTGTATTGATATTGTAGAGTTAGGGGTTTCCAGAGGAGTCAATGAGCTAAACCTTTGGTGCTGGGAAGTGTATGCTGGTGTCCTACTCCACAGCCAACAACATGTTACATTATTACATTACATTATTGGCATTTTAGCAGATGCTCTTATCCAGAGCAACTTTACATAGGTTACAGCTATAGTTCTATATAGAACCGTTTACTATAGGAATTAATGTTTGATTTTTAAATGGTTAGCTAACAATTTGTGTCACTCATCTGAATGAGAATGGTTTCATTGTAGCATTAACAAGTCTCTAACTGTCAGTGCTCAAGATTTCACACATTGGTTGTATCTGTCTTTTTATGAACTTGAAGCATTGTAGCATTATATTTTTGGTTCCTGGGTTATGAGTTGCTTTTTTACCATTCGTCTTCAGTTTTCGACTTCAGAGTATTCATCTCTGTTCATTTTTATCCGCAGGAGAGAGACAGTAATATAACGACTTCTAATACTATCTACTATCCTCCTGAATGTATTTGGACCGACCTAAGAGAGAAACAGATTTTAGCACGTGTTACTCCGTTGTTTAGCACACGCATTATTCCAAATTCTTTATCTATTTGATAAAGGCAAAACATTGAAGGCTGTGAGCTGCTGTGTGCCAAGCAAACACCTGCACAAGAGGCACGTGTCAGTTCTGGGTGGACATTATTACAGGCCTGAACTTGGAACAGGGAACTTGCTGGAGGCCTCCGCTCCGACAGGGGTCTGCTTTATTAGATGAACATGGGCAAATTATGAAATGTTACAGGTGTTGTGAATCGTGCAATGTCAGCAATTATTTCACATGCCTGTTAGATTAAAAAAGCATCCACCTTTAAATAGCCCCATTATAGCCCTTTAAAGCATCCATTATCCCCCACCAACAGAATGTAAGCTGTGTTGTATTTGCAGAAGAATGTATTGTTTTTTTTTTTTTGCAATGTGATTTTTCAACTTGCATATTTCTCGATGCATTCTGTTACTCCCTGCCAGGACGTAGGTGATTGATTTATGTGCTACTTAATACAAACAACAGTAATAATGATAAATGAATTTTTCATTTTTTCCAGAATTCAGTCCATTTTTTCAGTGTTTGAAATTATGTTATCTGGCTGTGGGGTTTTTATGCGCCAAAGTGGTTAAGTAAATGAAAGTTAATTGACATTACTAAACAATGTATGTGGGAGGAAATGGAAGTGCATCAGGACATCCCCCCGGGTTAATTTAAATAGAGCCTCCAGCATCTTCCTGGTCTGGACTTTACACTGCTGGCCTGGGCAGGCATGCTCTGTGAATGGTAGCAGACTGAGGCTGTCGTTCTATATATATCCACTACAGAGATGCTTCCCAGCCCAGCAGGATAGTCAGTCCTCATGAGATAGATGACAAACAATATTTACAGTATCAGAATGTGTTTTACTTCTTTACTGTCAATAAAAAAGCCACTCTAAATTTGTGGTCAGTTTCAGTGTGTATTGTGTCGTATATTAAATGCTATTATGACTGTGCGCTGAACATATGGCTGTTTTGAATATGTGACCACACACTGAATGAGGTCATCACCAAAAGTACAGCCAAATATTGAATTGGGTCGCTGAATGTATGACCACACACCGAACAGCCGACTGTTAGCTGAACTTGGCACAATACCCTGAATGTGTTACTACATTCTAAATATGTAACCACATGTACAGTACAAGTGTACACCTAACATATAACATCACCCATAACATGCATTAACACACTGAACAAGCATATGAGCACATGCAACCATACACTGAATATGTGACTTAACATCAAACATGTGACCATTCACCACACATGTAACCACACACGCAACATGTGATGACACACACTGAACAGGTGACTGCATACTAAACATTTGATTGAACTCTAAAAGTATGACCACATACCGAATGTGTGATGACACAGAAACATGCAGGTACACACTGAACGTGCAATGACACACTGAGGATGTGCTAGCATGGGGAACTTTATGGAGTCCAGCTTCTGAAACACCACAGGTTAAACTTCATTACATTGCATTACATTACATTCATTTAGCAGACGCTCTTATCCAGAGTGACTTCCAACACAAAAGAACAAAAGGGTATCCTTTCATGTTGAATGAGCGACAGTGTCAGACCAGGCTAACAACACTCCAAACTAGTCAGTGTGAGCGTAACACCATTCAAGCCCTACAACAAGCTAACCTGTGCAACCTGACTAGATGAAGGAAGCCAAGTATACTACCATACATCACAGTACAACTGCAACTACAGCTACTTGTATAACATGGCCTTGCTGATATGTTGGAGAGGCCCCTTTATTCCCCATGCATTTCGATCAATACACGCATCAGCATTTGGTTTAATGTAAGCACTCCAGGCCAAGAGCCTTATTTTTTTGGGGCAATTTACAGACTAAGTGAATGTTTACGATCGCCCCCCCCGTGACTCCAGCGCAAAACGAGAAACCTCCTAGTTATGCTTGGGGGATGACGGGTTTGTCTCGATCCTCCCTCTGAGTCTAATACAACAGACTACATCATACAGAATGGAGTGCTGCCTGCGGGGAGTTCTCCTCATCAGTTGCTCCTGTGGTGATGTGTACACCGGGAATGGGTCTTTTATCCCAGCGCTCTGTCTGCTTTGTGGCTCTGTTTTCAAACATGAGCTGGAGCAAATGGTTTTGCAGCCATGTGGTGGAATGAGAGAGGCTGATTGATAAAAGAAAAACATAGATTAAAAAAAATAAAAACTGGAAAAACGATTGTAACCAAAAATACTTGTTTCTTTCAATTCTTACTGTCAGTTTTCTTTTGTGACTCTTCAATTCTGTGATGTTCTCTCTCTCTGTGTGTGTGTGTGTGTGTGTGTTTGTTTTTCAATAGATTTTCATCAGCCTTTGTAAATGTGGGTTGGCTTATGGAATAGAACATTTTTATCCTTAATTTCAGTGAATTTCAAGCTCATGATGTTGTGTGAGGATGAAACGGTATTTCAGAAAGTTAAGAACAAAGCACACTGCAGCTAGATAGAATAGAAGCATGACGTTTGCTCATTGCAGTTATTAAAGGTGGTGAACCATGGGGTAATTCGGCTAAGGAGGAAAGCGGAGGATTGCTTTGTCTTTTGTTCCTAAAGGAAGACACTAACAGGCACAGTATTTTCTGGTATTCACTGTTTGTCTGAAATTGATTGACCTCACCTGACTGAAATGGCATGGAGTCACTTTAGGGAGAAATAATGACTTATTTACCCTCTCCCTTGTGCCGTCATGCTCTCCCAGGAGGGGTAATTAACAGGTAACAGATGCAGCAGAGGTTGGAGAGTTGTTGGTGTCTGGCACTACTTCATTCGTGTGTAATATGTGTCACACATAGGTTAACTGCTTCTGTTGGAGAATGTTTACCTGGGGGGAGGTACACACCTCTTGGATGGATTGCAGGCCGTTGAGCGTGCAACCTCTTGATACTCGCTACTTTTCAGAGAGAGTCGGAGGTGGGGTTGATGAGATTCTAAGCTGTAGTTTTACACTTTGTACAATGTTTGCCTTTTGTTTAAAACACATATTTGTTCTTGCATTGCATATGGTTAGTACAGTATTATGTGTAATATTTGATACAAAATATCCTGATGGTAGTAGGTAAGGAGCTGGAATAGTATTCAGAGGGTTGCTGGTTCAAGTCCTTGGCAGGATGGCACTGGTTTACCTCAGTTGCCTGAATAAAATATCTAGCTGTAAAAACAGATAATATTAAGCATTACAGATGTAAATCACCCTGGATGCTGAACAAGTCATGCTCCCCAAATTTTAGCTCATGTGTCACACTGTTACAGCAATGAACCAGAACAGTCACAGTCCTGGAGTTTGTACAGTTTGTGATGTTCAACTGCATCTCTACTGCAATAATGAATCAAAATTCAGCATGTGTATTTTTATGACAAGCTTATATGATGTTGTGACTGTCTTAATGTTGCTTAAACAACAGAATCGACAATGTTAGGAAGAATATCAAAGAAAGTCCAAATTCTCTGTGGACAGATTAAACCTAGACCCTGCGGGAAGCTTGCAAGTTTTGATTACAAAGCAAACCGATCAATAGGTTTATCACTTGGCTCAGAGGGCTTACACGATTAATTGATCATTGCAGGAAACACTGTCTTTCTTTGAGGATTTTTTATGGTTTGGTGTCCACCAGTTGAGGCAGAAATTTGAACCTGGTGACCCATTACACCAGGTCAGAGAGAACACATTTTCCTAAAAGATCACACAAGACAGAATGCACAGTGGGAGTCATGTAGTGTTCTGAATGAATGGAGGTGGGTCAGCAGGGACTTGTAGTTGCCTGATTGGCATAAGAGCTCAGAGGAGTAGATGGTGAAAAACAGACATATATTCATCATGTAGTTGATAAATGACCTACAGGACTAGGTCACCAAACTCATGTTCTCTGTGTGGGAGGACATTTTAAGCCCATTTCTGCATGAAAAAAACAGTTTTCACCTGTGTTGGCTGTAGTAACACACTGTAGTAACAAACTCTCTCAAAAAATCACTGGTGTAGATTGAAAATGCCAGATATGAGCCACATTAACCCTTTCGCACAGCTGATGTCAGAAGTGTTATTAGGATGGTAACACAGATGTTAGAAGAAACTCCTTTTATCTTATTTTTGAATTTTTTAATTGGTGTTGGAAATACCCCCAGTTCAACATGTAGTTGAAGTCAATAAAAAACAGACTGCAAATTTGAAAACAAACAAGGTGGTATTAAATTCTAAAATGAAACAGAACTGCAGCCTTCAAAAGACAAAAGAAAATACTTGAAAATGTGTGGCAATTTATCAGTGTTGTCCAATTGACTATTGTCAAATGATGGAGAACAAGATGTTTTCTGAAAATGTATGATGCTGTCATATACTTACAGGGACAAGAGAAAACATTTCCAGATAAAAAATACATTTGAGTACCTTGCCAAACAACTCCGCCCATATATCTCAAAAGACTCCACAAACTAGAGGAGTCATTCATCATTCATCTGGTTTACCAGCTATATCTGAGGACAAGCAGTCTTCCTGCCTTCACTTTGGGCACTGTGCTGAAGTAGACCCCTTGTTATATTTAGCCTGTGGGCACATGGTCCATGTCCCCAGATCTACTCAGACAGGACAAAATATTTCATGTTTTTCCTTCATTAACCACTCCTGCTGTTGTGATATCTGACCGCATGTTATAGAGTCTTCAGACATTTCATTTCATTAATATTCTGTCTGAGGTAACCTCCCTGACAACCTGTCATATACCACAGCATCATGGACAGTCCCCTCTACCTGTGATGTCATCTCTTCTTATACAAGATAGTTTAATAAAGTCTCAATTTCAGGATTTGTGTTACCTGATGGCTGCCATTTCTACATATGTTAGAGAAAAAAAGTGTTTTTTTATAGCTAGCTTTCTCAGCTAAAAGGTTTTTGTAGTTACTTCAGGTTTTCTCTTCGGTAGCGATACCCATGTACAGATGTTTGACTGTCACATCACCACTAGCAACAGTGTGGGGTTGAAGCCACAACAGTGTGGCCATTTCGGCATGACTCAAGAATTTTGTAAAGCATAAAAAATTGAAAAATTGACACAAATGAAGTTTTCCTTCCAAACCGGCATTTATTATCTGTGTGAAAAGGGCTACTAATTTACTTTTCAATGACAGATTGTTAATGTGTACCTTTTATGTAATTCAACTATAATTACTATCATGGATAGAATGTTCTGTATGAAACCAATCTCTTTCCCTACCTATCAAAAAGTGTGGAGGGCTCACACACCCTGTGGTTTATATACACACGACAAGCATTTATCAGAAATGTGTGCATAATTCAGTCCTATTTTACAATACAGCTTATGCAGAACGGTGCACTACAGTATAGTGCATGTTGATAGTATTGTTGTAGCAGCTGCAGATTTTGGTTTTGATGTTGTTGATGTTGTAGTTTCGTTTCTTGTTGTCGCTGTCATAGTGTAGATCTAATGGTGCACCTAAATTTAGCTTTTATTCATCTTTTATTTTCCTCTCCAGTCCACTGCGGAAATGTACACTGCAGCATTACCAGCTGGCCCAGAGTACCAGACAGAGTGTCTTACTATTTATAAAACCTGAGGTCATGCTCTTGTCAATCTTCATTGTCATTGGGCTTGTAGAATCAAAGTAAATGCTTTGATTTGCTCCTTGTTAATGTACCTCATGTACTGGTATTAGAGCCAAGCCCAGCAAAGTACATTAAAAGCAGACCTTAGAATGCCCATAAACGACCTGCATGGTGAATGGTGCTTATTGGATTATTGGATATTTTGATACCATCCATATTGGGCAAAAACAACATGTCTCTGTCTTGTTCAGACTAAGAACAAGGACTTCTTCAGACTGATGTTCCCTTTTAGTAAAAAAAATACCCATGATGTCATGAAGGTTAGGCTATGTCCTTTCTGAAAGCTTCACTTTCATAAAGGTCAATCATATATATGAATATATATTGATACACACACACACACACACACACACACACACACACAGGTTTATAGAATATGTAAGTGAGTGTCATTGATCACCATTTGCTGTCATATAGTTGCTTTTCTCTTGTAATATCAATACCAATAGTTTTTGTCATCATCAGACTGCCAACTGTTCCATAATTATTTTGAAAGTTTTTGTTTGAGTCTTACTTGTGCGTCATCATGCCCCATCATTTAGTCAATAGGAACACATTTAAGCATCACATTTTATGCGTTTCCAGTGAGGGGAAGATGACCTCACTTTCTCCTGCAGAAATGCAGATTGGTGATGCAACCGCATCTGTCATATACCAGGAGACCAGTGCTTTGTGTAGAAATGAGTTTGTGTCTGACTCTCTTCGTCTGAAGAGCTTTAGCATTTTGCCGTCCTGCAGAGAGCTGGGAAAGGGAGGGATCTGTAATTAAGGACAAATACAGTCAGGATGATAATGCATTTGAAATATATTCTTCAAACAAGCTGCTGAAACTGAAAAGATGAAAGGCTCTGAGGTAGTGCTACTGTTTAAACATCCTCCAGCCTTGAAATGCATTAAAAAACACTCTGCAAAGATTAATGGGATTGTTCCCATACTCATAAGTTCCTTTGCAAAATGTTTTCAGCATTGGTGGTGGAGTGGGATGCACAACTGATGTGTGAAGTTCTTCAGGGTATTATTTTGAATAGCATATTTCCATTTTATTTTCATTTTCACATATTTTTTATTTTCAGTTTTTTTTTATTTCACTTACACAAATTGCTTTTTGAGATGTATCACACATGGCAGAGATATTTTTGAAGTGATGAGGGACAATGGCATGGACAGGTCCATTATGAATAATATGAATGAAATTACTAACCTAGATGGTTTGCATATCCTGTAATCATTAAACCGTTCTGTATTTCTGTTATATTTCTGAATTTCCAGGTTCATAAGACTGTTGACTTAAATTGAATGAAAACACTTTAACATGTACTATAGTTTTCTGTTCTAAATCTGAAATATTTGAATAAAAAGGATTATGATGTTGTGTTATTTTTTGATATTCTATGAAAGGTTTGTCTTCTGAAAGTGAACGAATGATGACAAGTAAAAAAAAGTGCTTGTTGCCAGTGGATGCAAGTACAGTGGATATTTGTGTATTTAAAAACATTTCTATTAAATTATTGCAGTTGAAAACCCATTTAGGAGGAAGATTAGGACTGAGTATATTTTGAACTAAAATTCTAAACAAATTGTCTTAATTATCAGGTAAGCCGACCAAGTCTCCTGCAGATTAATGGCATTTTTATCGTTACTGTACAACTGCTGAAATGTCTGACAGGTAATTAAACATGAGTCAAACAAGAGACTGGGGTTCAGTCACCCCATAATTCCATATTATCTTTCAAAAGCAGACATCCACCCTGAAGGAAAGGTTCTTTTTTTAAAATTCCAATGGTTAGTTGGAACCAAAGTTAGTTCCAAGTTCATTTGGAAAAGCAAAAGAATTTGATTTATAACACTGCGAGATCTTGAAAAGTATTGTATTTGCAGAGAGGTTTGCATGAGATATCTGTTTAGAACAGACAATAGAAATTCAATATCTGCAAATTTTATGTTCAAGGAATATTACACAGACCTATACATATTTAAATTCCTGTTGCACCGGATATGCAGTATAAAGTGTGTGTGTTTATGTATGTGTGTGTGTGTGTGTGTGTGTGTGTGTGTGTGTGTGTGTGCGCACGTGTGTGTGAACACCTGTGTATGCTTGTGTGTGGGCTTGCTATTCAGACTTCATTTTCAGTGAAAAATGTCCAATGTCCAGCTATTGAAGTAAACAGTTCCCTCGCAACTCTTTCAGAGCTCTACTGGAATGAAAAACAACCGTTTTTCAATACCATTAAGAGCCATGACTGAATTTATAGCAATTAATTTATTTTTAAGGATTCTCTCATCCTCTTCAAGCCATGTGTACCATACACTAACTAGTTAGGTGTCTGTGCCATTTTAGTGGTGCTGTACAGGGATAGGGAACTCCATAGGTGACTACACTGCTGTACCAAAAGCTATGGAAAGTCTAAGACTGATAACATTGAATGCACTATAGATTTAAATATGTTAACTGTATATTTTGTACATTAGATGCTTAAATGTGTGAAATGGGGCTTACTGTGTTAAAACAAATGGATAAATTGGCCACAGTCTGTAGAAATCAAGTGTGTGGATAGTGCATGCAAATGCCCCTCTTATAAAATGGCCTATGAATTCACTGGAGCATAATTCTCAAATAAAAATCCATGGGAGTTCACATTTATAAGGCCGTACCACGGAGGAGGATTGGCCTGAGAAGCTAAATGAAAATACTGGTACATTACATTATGTCTCAGTCCCCTCCTCTTAACAGTCGATAAACCCCCACAGGTTATCCAGGTCTTTAATTTAAATGAAGGCCGTGAGCTCCCAGGACTAGCACATGTATTTGTTTAATAGACGTTTAATTTGTTCAATAAATGTGCTGTGGCGAGTGAACTCTTCAGGTGACTTCTTGATTTTTAATCAGCTAGTTTCCTCCCAGCGCTCTCCATTAGTAACATTTTACCGCTCATGAAACCTAATGTTAGTATTAATCCTATGAATGCGATGAGGGGGATTATGGGTGCAAACACTTCTGCCGAGTCTGGTCACCATCGGCTCCTGTGTCATCCTGTATTGCAGTGACATATCTCCCTGCTCTGATAGCATAAGAAAAAAAAACACGCCTCTCACTGTTAACATTAATGAACTCATCACAGTTTATGTACCGCATGCCAACATTTGATATCAGTAGTGGGAGTGTTGTTATCAGAGCCATATAGTGATTCATAGAACACATAATGTATAGGTAGCCAACCTTAATTTAGCTTCTTTTTGATCCCTGTCTTATAGATACAGGTGTTTATCTTTGGTTCTTAGGCCAAGCTGAGTTCTGGGTCTGTTTCTCCTGCCATTTTTCAGGTAGAATGGAAAGCAATGCAGTGAATGTTCCTATTTGTCTATACACAGGTGCTGTCAGTGAAACTGGATGGAAAGATATGCCTTGTCACCAGAAGGACAGGAGTGAGGTAAGCATTATCTCGTTAAGATGTGTATATATTATCTGCTATTTTATAAAAGGGGGCTTATAAATGACATCTGGATTGAACTTTGAGGCTGAACTGAATTTTAAAAGCTTCAGCGCATAAATCAAGATGCTCTTATTATCAAGTGTAGGTTCATAGCGCATGGAAAAGTACCTTACCAAGAAACACTTACTTCCTGAAGTACTTTTGGTAGGATTCCAGTTGTATCATCAAAAAGAAAGGGACAATAATGTCCTTAGATTCTTCAGATGTCTTCAAAACATTTTTCATTTGTGCATTTTGAAGTCATTCACTGAAGCCCTTTATGACCAAATTGTGCACCTACTTGGTAGCACTTGCAAAGACGTGCTGAAGTGGAGGTACAGTTGATATTTTCACTTATGGCATTTGAATTCAAACCTACAGTGTAGCACCTTCTGATGTATCAGGTGTGAAGTATGAGAAATTTATGTGGTTTCACATTGAAATGACAGTAATTTGTACTGGGGAAAGTGTAACCATGGGGGTGTGTTGCACAGACACATGTTTTTTATGTTCCATTGATTTATGGGGAGATAATGTGTAATTCTCCATCTGCTGTGAGGACTGTGGACCACAGTACTTGTTTCCCAGAATGCATTTCCTACAGCATTTGTTTGTCAATCCACCTCTTATGGGAGAGGACTACAATAAGAAAGCCTGCACAGAAAATTGAGGTCTTTTCAGATTCCCACAGCATGTGCAGGATCTGCAGGAGACTTGGTCTGCACTTTTAACAAGATGTTCCCATCAGGATTGTTACAGTTGGTCAGTGTCCACTGTAATACAGAAATGTTGTTGTAACTACCGTACATAGCAATAACACGTTACAGATAGGAATAACTGTGCTAAAGGCAGACTGATATTCAAAGGTGGTACGGGAACAGATACGAGACCCTTTCGAAGTCTTGCTGTTACAGTTACGTCTACCCCAGAAGAAACACACATTGTCTGCCTTTACAAAGGAACACTTTCTCTTGAGCTGACCTGAGTGTGTTGCTGTGTTGAAGATAATTAAATACTGCACTTATTAATTTAACTTCACAAATCGATTTTACAAAAGAGTGCAAATAACCTCATGCAGTTGCACAGACCTTGGAAATCTACCCCAGCACATAGCACTTATTGAGTAAGAATCACAAGCAATAATCATTGTTATTATTATTATTATTATTATGCTTAGTTTTACATTTGAGCACAGTGATTCCTTGTGAATTGCAGTGACTGCAGTGTCACTCAAAGTTAGAAGACAAACCACTGGATTCAAAAAAAAATTTGACTTCAAATTTGACTCGCTTTAGTATGACTTGCCATTAGTAGAGTTCAGCAACCAGCAAAATCAAAGGTCTGTTTGTAGGTTTGGATTTCTTTACTTAAGGACAAATGTTAATTGATTCCAGGGGAGAGTGACAGTATGGCCTGATCGAATCTTTTATTCTTCAGCCCATAGCTCTGCAAAAGAAGACTGTCCATGAAAGGCTATGGAAAGATCCCCTCATGGCTCTGAATCCTGTTCTTTATTAGAAAAAAGGTTTTTATTTATTCTTTTTTAGAAAAGATAGGTTGAAAAACTGCAAGATGCAGGGCACACAAAAACATGATTCTAAAGCTTGTCAAGCTTCTGTATGTGTGGATAAAATGCTATCCCATGTAAACCTCCTCTTAGGGCATTCAGTCACATTTTTAATTAAGCTCTGAAACTGTTTCTATTCAAGTTGAAGTCAAAAAGCCAGTGTATACCCTGACACAAGCCCTCTAAAGTCCTATTTGTTTCCAAGGACAATATTATATTTCACCTTAGCTCATCCCAGAAGTCATTCCAACAGGAAACATGTCTTTGTCCTAAGGGATAGGGTTATACAGGGCGATAATGGATTTCAGCTGAAAATTTAATAATGAAGACTGATTGTAACAAAACAAAAAAAGTAGTTTCACAATTAGAGAGGACTTTTTGAGTGGAAATCAATTTTTTATCGCCAAAAAAAAAAAAAAAAAAAAAAATCCCCCTCATATTGGCTCAGTTATATAAAGCCAGTGATGTGTCCATGCACAAACTTTGTTCTTACTCTGTGGCTATGGGAGTACTGGTGCTATGCTGACACACAGAGGCATAACTCCAGTAGTCTGAAGTGACTAATAGTGCAAATAAAAGTTGACACTGTGGATGGTACCTTTGCTACTGCTCGGGGGTATTTGTCAGCTTGATTTCCCGCTGTTTTTTTTAATATGCCAGTGTTGAGGTTTACATCTGAGCATCCCAGCCCCTCTTCTTCCAAAAGGAACCACAGCCATCACCCTGGTTTCATCATGTGACCTACAGTGCCCATCCCACTCCCAGCTCTGTACAGACACTGTCAGAGTGGTGTGCACTGTTCCCCGAGTAACTCCAGTTCCCAGATCTTGCACTCCCCTGAGCTGGAACAACAAATAGAGAGGTGCATTGTATCTTACCTCAATACCTCTTTGTTCTTCAGTCTGAGTATCAAACTTAACTAAGTTATGCAATATCAACCTAACACGTTTCATTTTTCCAATTCTAACACAAGTATTTGTGTTAGAAATGTTTAACTGCATTTGATGTATTTTCAAATACCTTGCCATAACAGGTCATTTTTATTTGATGTTGTGTGAAAGTTAGACATACTTCTGTGTGTGCTCTGTAAAGAACTGTCAGCAAAAGAAGAAATGTAAATTCTATGGTCCAGAATTTAGGCCCAAGGGAACAGTGACAGGCTAATGCTGAAAACAATACTCCTCTTGAGTGGCTCAGTGGTTTGCTTTGATCCCAGCCATGTCGTCAGCCAATGACTATGAGCCCACAGTAGCAGAACAAACTGGATTTGTTCCACTAGGGATAGGGGTGGTTGTGTCAGCAGGGGTTGCTCGTCACTCTGCTTTCAGGAGCACTGTGACTCACTAGATGCCTGCAGGTTGCTTAGATCATGTCAGTGAAGCCACCCTCCAGCTGGTGCTCATCTCTACTTTATATGTGAAAAATAGTAGTGGTTGGCATGTGAGTGTATTGGAGGATTGCATTCACTGTGTCTCAGCACTTCTGCATGAGAACAGTGGTTTTCACAGTGAGACAAGCAAATTATCCATTTGGTAACCAATATCCAACTGGTAATTCCAAAATAGGGCTATACAAATGGGAAACACCATTATGAAAAAAAAACAATGCTAATGAACATTCAAGCTAATGCTATTAATGCTTGTTGTGGCCATCATTATTATTACAATTATATATTTCTTTCCTGTTTGCCACCTGGCAACCACCTGCAACTTTCTGCTTCTACAAGGTTTAATACCCAGTTGTAAATGATTCCCTGTGTTATTGTTCTGTCAGACAAGCTGTCAGCCATCAGGTTACCCATCCATGAAAAGAATTGTGTTGAATGACGCCAGTATCCCCCCCCACCCCCCCTTGAGGTAGCCACAGACTGTGTCTAAGGATCCAACATCGTCACAGTCAGCTGTACTGTCCCATGTATCAGGGGACTTGACAGCGGCTTCACTCATACTGACTGTAGTGAAGTATAACGGCAGGCTCATCAACAACCTGAAGGCACCAACTGACAAGTACCTGTGCATGAGGATAAGTTATAAAAAGTGACTTCAGCCTCTGACTCAAAGTAGCAGGGTGCAGCAATGCTGAGAAGGTCATCCATACAGCTGAGGCGAAGGATCTTGCCTGTCTTGAGTTCGCCAGAATAAGTGATGAGGTGCTAGCCAATCAGTCAAGAAAAACTTATTTGACAGTCTGTGTGGGTTCATGGAGCTTCATGATAAGCTATCAAATGTGAATGTTGTCCACCATGAGATTAAGGAGTATCGCAGTATGCCTCACGTGCCAACAACAGCTGATCTACTTGTGCTCTAGAAAGCACACATTTCTGTTAGTGTGACTGTTAGCAGCCATGTAGACTGGTAGTTGCTTGTCTGCATATAGCACTTTCCCATGCCACTTTAGAGTACCCGTGCAGCAGCTGAGAAGTAAAAAACTAAAGTTTTTAGATTTGTGTTTTTAACAAACAGTATGTTTGTGTGTATACGTTGTCAAGTTTTCTTATGTCTGAATAAATTTTCAAGCATGTTTACGCACCTTCCCGTGTTTGGTGGGTGCTAAAATGAGCACAATGGAGAGTCTGCTAAATGTAATACTTGCTTAAATTTGATACGCAAAATAAGAATTTACACTATACAGTTGCAATTAGATTAACTGCCTCACAAAGGCAAAAGCACAGTGGAAGTGGAGAATTTTATCAATTAAAGGTCAAAGTGAGGCACAGGCTTCTGTAGGAGAGGGAGGATCAATAAGTGATTATTTAAAATCCTGATGGAAGCTACTGTATCTGGATCATTAAAAACATATCAAGCACCTGCATTTTTTTCTTTCATGTGAACAGTAGGAGTAGACTGTTGATTTCCAGAAGAAAATGACATGTGTGCGTACTCTGCATGCTCTCCTGTTTTTCGGGCAAATCTTCAATTGCCACATCCCACTGCTAATTGGTGGGTGAAGTTATGTTTCAGGTATGTTTCCCTCCTGTTGTGGGTATGTGAAGGCCAGTTTAAATGTAACTGTGGCGATCTTTGCCCTTAATGTCGAGTAAATAAATACGCATATTTTTTTCTACATTGATTCTGACACATTTATATGTTATTTTCAGTGATCAGTCATAACGCTGTGTATGGAAAGAATGAAAAAATAATCTGCATAAAATTTGTCTCTCAAAGTTCTCAGAGGAGGCAAATGTGCACTGTGTGAGCCCTGGTTTCACAAGTGGCTGTCTTTCCTAGGAGCAGGGAGGGTGTTGACATGAGTGGGACAGGGTTTACATAGATATATAGCTGATTTCCACCTGGTCTGAGATTTGCTATGGTAATACTGGCTTTCCTTATAATTTTAAAGAAAAAATAACAGTCTAACATGCACTGTATTACATGGTACTGTATTAAATATTTCACAATGTGTTGAACTGTGTGTTGTCTGTCACCCAGTTAATTCTTGTTTCCATGTAAAATTTTGTGCCATCTGGTACTGGGGCCTGCCTGAGAAAGCAGACTGTAAACACGACCCGTTGAAAACCCACAGCATCTGACAGCTGGTCTTTGTTGTGTTGCCTTTGAGTGCTAGATCTCACCGGTGTGTTTCCAGTTCACCTGCAATTAGCTACATTAGAGCGAGTTCACTGGGACAGGTGCTGTAGCTTACCGGAGCAGGGGAAATGCAGGGAGGCTGAAGTCATCTGCGGTAAATGTTTTCTGTCTGCTGCGCGGTGCCAAGGTCACCTTTTCCTGTTGCTCTGCGTTTTTGTGCCTCTAATTAAAGTAACATGCCTGCCGTAGCCAAGTTATCATCATTTCCTCTGTGCAGAAACGTTTTTGCCAGAGCGGACTGAAAAACACCCAGTCTGTGTAGAGCTGCATAGTGATTTCTAACACTGGCACTTTCCTGAAGGTTTATTTCAGATAAGGGGGTGATTTGGTAGTCCTCGAATCCATATGTAAACATGGTGCAGAGATTTATCAAATCAGGGTAATGGCTTGAGACAGCTAATAGCGCCTTTATTGTTTTGTTTTGGTTTTGTTAATCAAACACATGGTATTGATGTTTAATAAGGTTTTAATACATTTTTAATATCTCAATTTTTGCAATTCAGTATCTAAATATATAAAAATTTCATTGCCTCCGGGCACAGTTCTACCCTTCGGGTGCAATGCAGTGGTAGAACTGGTATGTAAAAGGCTAACAGTTACCTCCCATGAAATGAGAATAGCAGAATGTAAATTTTATCTTTCTTCATCCCCAGTCCGTCTTCATCACTGATATGAGTTTCATGCATACTATACTGTGTGGATGTAGGGTACAGGGTTCCCATGGTTATAAATCATTGTATTTTTTAAAGTATTTTCATCCTGTAAAATCTTGGAATAGTGATGTAAAGTGGTTAAATATTTCAGTGTCCATGAACAGCTGTGGACATTTTTCAATTAAAAGAAGTCAGTTAATCAGTTAATTTGTTTTCCTTTTTTGTCCTTTTACAAGCAGCAAACTAGATCAATTTTCTTGGTATCTAACTAGCTTTGAGTCCAGCAATGTCAGTGTGTGCCGATATCACTAACAAATTGGCTGGCTGATGTTCTTGCACATTAAGCCCGCTGCCAAAAGTCATTGCTGACTGGTACGCATTGCCAAGAGCATCAACAAGTATGTGTCCATGCAGACACAGTTTTTTTTAACTAATGGGCCTCAAAAGTAAGTCTCCCCGCAATTCCATCTTAAGAGTAGTCCAGTTTTAGAAGAAAGCAGCATTAAAAAAAATCTTTAAATATTGTACGATAAATATCATTAATAATCAAAAATAAGTCTGGAGTATGCGTGTTGTGATAATGGCAAAAGCGAAGTCATAGCCAGGAATAAGAAAACTTGTGGACCGTGCATCAATTGAAGCAGTCATACTTTGTGTCACAAAGGTTAATTGGTGGTGCATTAATCCAGAGATGGAAATGACACCTGCTCACCCTCCTGCGGCTAGTATTTTCCTAGCATAGGCTTTGGGTTATTACCCAGTTTGGTGAGTAAGGCTTTGATTAGCTTAATAAAGACAACCCAAAAGTGTGGAATTTTTAATTTAGCATGGATTCTTATGAAGACTGTCTTCTATGTTAGATCTGCCAAGAGATGGGTAACGGAGTGTCGCTACATTTTTCAATTCACTTAAAGGCAATGTCACTACTATTTTTGTTGTCCGTGGACCACAGGATTGATAAGTCTTTTCAGGCGTGCCTGAATTGAATGTGTTTATATAGGATAGACTGAAAAATGCTTAGTTTTATACAGAAGCAGCTATGCTTCTCATTGGTGCAACATGCACAAGTGAAAACAGTGCTCTTGCAGAACAAACAAAAACTTATTTTTTAATTAATATAGACTTTACATTTTTATTGATTATTTATCTGCTAAGCAACAAAAGTAACACCTGATTTGTACATTTAGTTTTTAACATCACTGAATGTCATCCTTTCTTTGGGGAAACTTATATTGCCATACATGCCAGTTTAGTATTTCATTGTTCAACTTTGTCATCTTCCCAGCATAATTAACTGCAGCAAAAAATCAATTTCCTTCTCTGAATAACTGTGGGTAGTTGCCCCCAACATTGTATGGTGTAATTCACTGTAACAGACTATCACAGGTGCTGTTTTACCTGATTAAATGGATTTTAAATTTTCTATTTGACTTGATCCAGAATCATAAAAATGCAAACAGTTACTGGTAAGTTAACTTTTCATCTGCTTATTTAGCTATTTTTCTGTACATTTGTGAATGAAGAAACAGTGAGTGGGAATTTCAGTCTGTGGCTTGCCTGTAACTTGTCGTGATGGATTTAAGCATTACATGCTTCGTATTCCTGCACATCCTATGAGTTTGTTGTGGCAACTAGAACTACAACACATAATGCAAATGAAAAATGTAATACTTCTTTAAATTTTTTAGGGACAAAATGTGTCAGCACTCTGGTGGTTTGTTTGTTGAGGGAACCAAATTAACATTAAATTGGTGCACATAAACTTCTCACTGCAACATAAAAACTACCTGACAGATTTTAAAATAACCAGATCCTTTAAAAGCAGTCCTGATTGGTTTACAATACAAATTGAGAATGCTTTTAAAAATATGATTAATAGAGAATAGAATTTGCACTTGAAAGAGTGATAACCGGGTAACAAAGATGTTGTATATTTTGGAAAAGTGATATGGCAATTGAAGATTTGACCAAAAGAAATTAAACACCAGCAAAGAGTAAGCAATGACTTAGACCTCTTTATGAAGCAGGTAGTGTGTGGGTGTGCGTGTGTGTGTGTGTGTTTGTGTATATGTTCAGCCAGCTATTGTATCATTTTACATACATTGTCCAATGGACTCTCTGTGCCTTCTGGAGGTAATGCCACTAATATTCTCTGTATTGACCAAATATTCAGTTCCTGTGTTACCTTTCCTCCCATACTGCCTTGTCTAGGAGGTTCCAGTTGGTGACGGGAGATTCCGGTGCTGTTTGTATCACTGTGTGGGCTATGGATGTTCCTGTGGTAGTACAATGAGTACTGACTCAGTGGACCAGGCAACCTACTGTTTCCCAGACATGTCGGCTTTCCCCAGCCACCTGTGCTTTGTTGCCCTTGGTGGTGGAAATTACACAGACTGTCAGGCAGAAAGACAGAGAACACCAAAACATCGTGTGGTTTAATTTGGAAATGGATGAAGTAATTTTACCAGAAGTTAAAAAGAAGCGTTGTCCCCGGTAGCAATGAATGGAGAGTTGTGTGGATTTCCGTGTGCAGATGAGATGTCGATGCCATCAGTATGATCAAAGCCTCGCAGCGATTCTTGTTAGAATTGTCACTCTGGCTATATCTCAGCCTGTCAGCTCCTGCAAATTATCTGCAGTCACTAGTTAAAGGCCTTAATCGGCTGTAATTGTTCATCCCAAAATTGACACATCTAGATGATAATATTGTTTACAGTTACAGTATTGCTTGGATGTTCTTGTTTACAACAAAGAGAAAAAGCATATGAAAGGACTGTAGTGTTAAAAAAGAGATTTTTAGTTTTTCAGCATGAGAGAAATATTGATGATTTTATCTTTAAAAATGTCTCTTGTATTTGTTGTTGTTTTATAAATTCATTTCCAAGTGGTCAAAGGCGATTGATCTTGTTACTTATTTTTTATTGCATGAATGAGCTCATAAATCCTATCCATAACTATTTTATGGTCTTATATGTGTTTAAATATTGAATGTTGGCTGGTTCTGTATAAGCATACATTGTTTGACCATCACAGAGTCTGTCTCTGATCAATGGGAATTGATTTTATCAAGAAAGTGCAGGAACTCATAATGTCTGAGATTTGGTTTGTGGAGGCTGATTAGTCCTTCACTAAGCAGACAGAATGTCAAACATATACAGCCTATTAAAAAAAACAAAAACTATTGATATTAATGGACTTTGGAGTTGGAATGGAATGGAGTTTTTATCCAGATGGGAGGCACATTTAGCATATGCACAACTATATGCCATTTCCCAAAGTGGTGATTATGTAAGATTATGAAGGTTATGTAATTATATTGGTCAGAGGGCATTTATAACTTTCATTTATCAGCTCTGAGTTGATATTTTTGATGCACTTGATCCACTTTTTGAAAGGTAAATAGCACTCAGATAAAAATGTTCTAAATATTCCTGGTGATGGTCTCAAATGCTGAAAATCTCTGTGCTGGTTATCTGTGACCTGAATGGCTGAGATATTGGAGGAAGCTCCTGTTTGGCAGCGATAAAGTCTTTTGTAGTGAACCTCCTGCATCACGGTGCACCATGCATGCAGAGTGCTGTCTGGAGGGGCCTCGTCTGTGGAGGAGATGTCAACTTGACAGAAGACTCTCTGGATCTGGGGAGAGCAATAAAGCTTATTTCCAAAGGCATGCTTTTGTGTTTGTCATCATGTTCTCTTAATTAGTCCAGTTATGGTTCTGCTGTACCATAAGTCTATCTTTGTGTGAAAGGGAGGCAGTAGACATACATCTTAGAAAGTATTGCTTGCTGTTTCAATTGCAGCTATGTTCTTTGAAATTTAAAGAGACCCTTTAATTCAAAGGATACTGTGGATACACTTGGATTTCATGCGTGTTTGTTTCAGCTGTCTGTCTAAAAAGAGGGGGAAAATGGAAGCTACTCTGAAAAGAATACCTCCTTAATATAACAGAACTCCTATTAAATGCAGTGCAGGGTTATAAATGACTATAAAGTTAGGGGGGAACATGGTCAGCCCAGTTTCACAATGAAACCTGTTCCTAAGAGGAACACAGCCCTAATAACTTCTCTGGAGTCCTCCTGCCTTAGGTTACAAAACAGATCTAGAACAGCTGATAAGACAGGGATGTGAAGACCCCGAGATTGTTGGACATGCTGGGAGATGAGAGAGCAGTACATTTCAGGGAGAGGATCAACCTTACCCTGTTGTATCACATGATGTGGCACTCTCCTTCCCCATGTGTTCCAATTATTCTGCCTTTCACAAAATGCCAATTATCAGCCAGAGGTAGCGGATGTTATTAACAATGTCTCTGTGGAATGCAGAGAGAAGCAGGCTTGATTAGGAGCTGTTTGTTCACATGATCAGCTTATATCATAACAAATATCTCTATTTTATACACAAAATATTCTATGCCTGGGCGATGTTTAATTAGGTCTCAGGTGTACATGGACCAATCATGTTTTTGTGAAATGTTATTATAAGAGTGAATAAAACAATTGCCTGAGAATAACTAGATTTTGAAATTGAAACAAGCCCAAGGCTGTCAAATTTCTTACACAATTTTCTGAGACAAATTGATGTCAGCATTCAGTAAATCAAAACAAAAGGGAGGAACACATTTATGTGTAACAATGACATGGAGTGTCAAGTGTTATTACGTTACATTATGAATGCACAAAACATCCTCCTACTGAAGTATATGTCTCTATTACTGTAAGTTTGCTTTGCCATTCTTGATATGAGCACAGGCTAACAGCAGAGTTTATTTTATGAGAGGAATACCCAGACTCCTACAACTCAAAATTGATGGGAGCACAAGCAACCTCCTCTGACTTTTCCTTGTTGCAATTTTGTCTCCAACAATCAAATTCTCTAGACTACATCTGAAACCTGTCTGAGAATGTAGACCTATCAGTTTTCAAAAGGGCTTTGCAATTTTATTCATTGTGTGAGGGAATGAGCTTACATGGATGACTTGGAACCCTCAGTTTTTTTTCTAGTTGTGCTTGTCACCATGTGGAATTCACCTCTTTAACTAATTGTGAGACTTTAACTGTCATTAATTTGGGGAAAAGAAGAGATTCAAAGAAAGTGACATCTGTTTACAGCAATACTTCACAATAAAAATGAAAAAGAAAAGCCACAATGAAAAAGCCACAAAAAACATCTGAGCAGTCTGGAAATAATCTAATCCAATAATCTAATGTACTTTATATGTTGTGTAAGTAGTACTTTATGTACTTCATAATCTTCACCAAAGTAGACTGATAATCCCAGTGTGACCAGTTTTGATAGATATATCATAACTGTTTTTTTTCTGATTCTTGCTGTTGGGTTTGGATGGGTAGAGTATGTATGTGTGTGTATGTATGTATGTATGTTTGTGTGTGTGTGTGTGTGTGCTTATTTTCAGACAGCTTTTAAATTAATTTCATTTGATTAATCTTATTGAACACTGATCTCTTGACATTTAATGTACTGTAAGTCATGTGTGAGGATGATTTGCTGGAGCTGTTTTTTTGTAATAAATGATACAACTAATGGGATTTATTCAGCATAATTTTGTTAATATCTGCCCCTTAAACAATTTTGGGGCGGCTGTCTCATTGAAGCTTAATGGGTAATTAAATTAGTTGTTCTATGTTGTAAAATACTTTAATAAATATCACATAAAAATTTAATACAGAATTACTAACTTTTTCTGGCAATCCATTTGCTTGTTTTTTTTTTCTGGAACACACAAACGCCTCAAACAAGATAAACTTTTATTGTTTTTAAGAATGAACAGCAGATAACTGAAATGATGTCAAATACAGACAGGTTTCCAGCTAACATCTCCATAAAACTGAACTAATTAAGACCTCTGTGGGAACAAAAACATGGATGACAAATGCACAGGACAAGGGTTGAGAAACTCTGTGTCACAGCTGAATGGGTCACTCAGTTTTCAGGACCATGGAGAGCTCCTGTCAGTAAAACTCAGTGTAGAATTTGGCGTCTCCACAGTTGTGTGCACAATGGATCTCCTAAGTGCACTCTGTCTCTAGATGCACTGTGTGCAGTTTCCCTCATAGGCATAATTAATTTGTGTGTCTCACCATGAAAGTGTGTGATCATCATGTTTTTTTTTTTTTTTTCAGTTATTTTTAGAACATATGATGCCGTTTGGCACAGCTTTGGTGCAGTAGTGCAGTATTGCATTTTTACTTATTTGGTTTTTTATAACAAACACAGTAATAAATTTGGAGTTTCAATGAATTTGGAGTACACTCTATCTATGTTGAGTATTATCACTGAGGGGAAAAAACTATCATTTATGCCTTTCCATCCATTCTGTCAAAGTTTTACTGACTGTCTGCATATAATGATGCTCTCTTTGAGTATGCAGAAATGAACAGGGAGATGACAAGCAGAATTCATTTAACCATCCTTTAACATCCTTTTGAAAAGACAGTTCAATTATCTGTCTGTAAGCTATACCCCATTATCATTACATTGTATTTTCATCTTACCAAAGAATCTTTGTTCATGTGAAGCTAGTTTAGAACATGGTCACTTGTTTTACTGTGACTGTCTTTTTTATTTCTTAAGGGTGCGTTTCATTGAAAATTCTGGCACCGGGTTTACTGGGGTGTCTCTGGTTGTGCAGAGATGCCAGTGCAAGCATTTTAACTGGATGGATATGATCTTGATGAGCAGAATTGCTTGGAAGAGACATTGAAGGGGTAGAGGTAACTTTGCCTTCAACCTTAAAGCATGGATGTGATTCACTGATGCATTTACTTTTCTTTTATTGTTCTATTATGGATTAAAGTCCTTGTTCAGGGGAACTAGAATACAGCTAATGAAGAAACAAGGGGAGGGCTCTTATCTGAGTAGGTAGGTCCAATAAATGAGTGGAGAGGGCCCTTATCTAAATGTAAAGGGTCCTTATCTGCATAGGGAGGGCCATTTTTTAAGTAGAAAGAACCCTCACCTGGGAAGAGAGAGCTTTAATCTCAGTGGAGCAGGTTATTACCTGAAGTTAAGGGGCTTATTTCAATGGGGAGGCTGTTATCTGAAGGGGATGTAACCTTATCTGAGCTGTCTTCTCCATCTGAGTGTGTATATTCCACCACCTCAGTGCTCTAGTGAGAATTAACTTAGTGGGGAGCGAACTAAGCCAAACTGGAGTAAAACCTCATGGACTGGTACATGCCCCAGATTCAAGCAACACATATCTGATGAGACCGGGTCACAACCTCAGGACAGACAAGCAAATTGTAGTTAATCACCCTTGAGAATTAAAGGCCAGTATGTCAAAAAGGCGAAAGTATGCAGATGCTTAAACTGAACGGATGTGTTGTGGAAATCGTTGACAAGGAATAATTAAACAATTACTGACAGTCTCTGCAGGAAATGAACATCTGCTATGCAAAATGATTTTATGGGGCTTGGAGGAAATAGCTGTCAGTGCCACAATTAATAGAGCATTTGTAACATAAATAATTTCCTTTTGAAATTGTTTCGTCAGCTTTGTGGGTAAGAAAGCAAAATCTGCACAAGTAGAGGACTCATGTAAATATTGGCCACTTGTTTTTGTCGCGAATTGGCACTTTATTTTGAGACGAAGACATTGGATGACAGAAAAGATAAAGTATTAAACATCACTGAATGTACAGCGACAATGTATGTGAGCTTGCTGTAGCTCAGGACATGATTATGATCACACAGATTACTTTCATAAACCCACAAATGTTCACACCTGACATTTGAAAATGACTGTAATTGAGAGATGAATAACCTGGTGATTATTGCATAGCTATCAGACAGCAGATTGACTGCCAGTGGCACACCCCCATACATTTCTGTAGATTTCATGAATCTTCATTAGTGGAAGTGCATTTCAGTTCATGATCTTACACTCTGACGGCACATTATAACCTTACTGAACCAATGCTCCATAATTATACTCTAATGTACCATGCCTTGACTCTATTCTGAACTCTGCTCCTCCTTTTTTCATACGACAGCAAGGACACATCGAGAGTGAAGATTATTAGAGGGCTTTAACGCAAAGCCTCCTTAATATCAGAAACAACTGACTTGCAGTTGAGGTTTTGAAGATTTAACCTGGCTAAGCTCCTTGTTCTTTAGACGAAAGTGGAATTCTAATTATCCAGGCACTTAACAGTCATATTTCTTCAAAGCACATGGATATTAGACTGAATTTCCATCCGATGTACATTGTGCTGACAGTCGCTGGTATGTATTTAAGCCAGTTCATTCACAACATGATCAACATTAGTGCTACACCATTGACCATTAAACCATCAAGCGGTTTACCCATTTAAAAAAAATGTAATCTAATGGTTTAATGCACTCTTTACCCCTACCAGCTAGCTTGTACCTTGTCAGGCCAACCATTGAAACCTGGTCATGCAACGCTTCTAATATTATTGACTCCTTATGGTTTTATGCTTGTGTTGTACTCCACCTCACTTGTAAGTCTCTTTGGATAAAAGCGTCTGCCAAATGAATGAATGTAAATGTAAATGTGAATCTACACAATCAGGCTGTTTAGTTGTTTTCAGTCTTTGCTGGTTATGGTAACAATGCATATATGGATACAGCTTTTATAAATAATAAACACAATGAATAGATGTAGGTGCTTATTTAAAGGTGTTCAGATGTAAAGGTGTGCTATAATAAATGCACAGTGGAGAATTACTGGGAGATGGTATTTATTATAGAAAGAGGAATGGTGTGGCATTGTCCTGAATTGCACTGTACCTTGTCTCTCTATCCTGTAAAATGAAATTTTATTTAATCATTTGACCCATTCCTTTTTAATGTTGCATATCATTCCAGTGAATGGTGATTTCAAAAAGTTCTCTTCCCAGGATAATATTAGCCTCCGTGATAAATTCGGTTCATCATGCAGGTCTAGCCGTGCAGAAAAAAAAAATGTGATGCTGTGGTGCCTCCAGACTGCTGTCGATTGTAGAGGTTGTCGCCATACCTAGATCCTGAGCATTTATTGAAGAACTCTCACATTTGCAGGGAGCATCATCTGGGACAGCACTGAGAAATGCAGGAAGGGAACAGCTAGCACTGTAAACAGAAGGTTGCAGGTATAAGGTCTCTTGTGGGTCACAGCTGTTGCACCGTTGAGTAAAGCACTTAACCTGAATTGCTTCTGCAAATATCCAGCCGCACAGATGGATAGCATGTAAATGCCATAAGCTACAATATGAGAGTCACCCTAGATATGGGTAGCTGGTAACCAAATGAATAAGGTAATTGTAACATCTGCTTTCTGTCCATTTTGACCGCACAGCTTCATATATTTATTGGATGTTAATTCCTGTAGGGGATAGACATTTTAGTTGTGTTACTGAGAACTTCATATGAAGTGAAGGACTTGTAAATGCCTCTTTAATTGCAAGTTACCTCACATCCTGTTTGTGTTATCATAATGATTATCACCTCAGACCTGTCTTAACTCATTATAAATGGCATTTTGATCTTGTGTACTTCAAAAACAGACATATGCTGAGTGAAAGGGAAATCAAATTTCCCACAAGAATCCAGATGAGATTTATTCAGAACCTCAGAACTATTCAGAACAGAAAGCACCAGCTGGTCAGAAATAACAAATCTAACATGAATGCCATTTTGTTGTTATTTTTATCTATAATTAGAAGGCATTTTGTACAGCCTTGGATAGACAACATCATCAACACCAGGTTCTTAATTTGTGTTTTGCTGGTGGGTTGCTGCCTGGATACTTTGATTTCAGTATCCTTGGTCAATGAACAATTCTCAATACAATAAGACCATGTTTTTGCAGCATGACTGCAACATGAAAGGGGGACATGTCCTAATGTGTGGTGCACATTTCCCAGTAGAGTTCCCAGTAGGATCTTGAATCTGTGTTCCTCATGACATATTGTGTCTGTCGCAATGCAACAACACGGACAGTCAGAATATACTGACTAGTCAAATAACTGGAATAATGAGTTTGTGGTATAAACATGGGGAATAGACCATTTTTGTTATGATTGATGGCCAATTACTACAGTCCCTTAGATTTATGAATACAGAGGCTCAACTGGATTTATGTAATCTTACTCAGTGAACAGATGGACTGAAATTCCCTGGCGTAATGCTGTCCGGCGATTAAAAACCCCACGGCCATTACTGCGCAGCCCATCTCCCTTTTATTAACTAATTGACATGGTCTTACTAAATAACACACTGCATCTGCTGGACAGTGCAATGCTTTATTTGTACCACCTGAATGCTGCAATGGGCTCTGTGGGGCATTTTGAACCTGCAATTAAATGGGTTGTGTGTCCCTCCTCACTCCTACACACACGTGTACACACACACACACACAGGGAAAGAGAGAGAGATTAGCCCACCCCCTCCTATTTACCCAGTTTCACAGTTTGTGTCCAGCCAAATGGGATTACCTCCTTCACTTCATGTGCAGTCCCTCTGATTCATGAACCACTGGCAGGGTGACCAGAGAGAGAGAGAGAGAGTAAGGGTGATTATGGACGCCGCTTTGATTCTGGTACCTACCGATAGTAATTGAGGCTAGGAGCTCTCTCTCACTTAGCACTCTGTCTTCTTAGCCCTCTCGGCTGATGTCTGAATCGACTGCTAAGGGAAAACTAATTGCTATTGCTGACTTCAAAAGCCTTTTAAATATAAGAACCGGGAGACAGATGGCAGTAGAGTCCGGGCGTGTAACCATTCTCTGGGATGTCTTGTACACTTTTGAAGCAGTTTCTGTCTGACTCTATCCGGGTAGGATTTACATGGCTTTGGTGCTAACATGGTAAGCTTCATTTTCCCCTTTTTGAATGTTTGGCAACGGAAACCGTGGATAGTGATAATAAATATGAAAATTTAATCGGAGAAACCCGAGGACTTTTACGAGTCGATAGAATTTAACAATATATACTATGTCACACCCAATTTAATTTGACTATAAGTATATGCGTCCTCATATTACGTCGATATGATACTGCATTTGTTCTCAAATCTAGTTTATAGAGTCATTCAGTCTCTTGTTCAGTGTTACATACATCACAGTAGCTGCAATCTTACAGAAAATGACAACATGACAGCCAACATAACATTGATCATGCAACGCTTTCACGTTTAATAGAAGAAATGTGTATGTTACGCTCAGTATGTAGATCAGGTGGAAGGCACGCAGTCTCTTATTTCTTGAAAGTGAAGTTTTGAAAGCCCGCGAGCACATCGCCTAAACGAGTTATACGCTCAGTGAAGACAAAGTGCGATCTCATTTGCCATTGCACAGAAATGTATTGACTGGAAACCACTGGTGGCTGCCGCGCAAAATTCAAGATAATATAACGTTCTTGAAGTAAAAGAATGCATGTGTAGAATTTTCAGAATTCCATGCGCCCATCTTCTCCAGTCGCCTCTGAATTGAATACGCTTATTTTCTTTTGGATCTACTCCAAGGAGGCACTAACCACATCGTTGCAGTTAGCTTCTTCTTTGGTTTCAGAAATACAACCCAGCTGACTTTGATGCCGGCGATACTCTAAAACAACCCTTTACTTATTAGAAAGCACCTGCAACATATTGTTCGTTTTTATGTCTTCCAAGGGAGTTTATTCTACGTAGCGTTTTCAGATTCTGACGTTTTCGGCGCTGATATAATGCTGTCTCGTACGATGGGTAAATTATGGCTATATCTCGAGTGCTGTATTGACATAATTAGGGTTAAAACAAAGCAAAAAATGGGTTTTCCGCTCGAATTACAACTTTCGTGTTAATCAGAAAGACCAATTATTGTCTGAATCGTTGGTTCATCATTTGAAATGAATACCATAGGCATGGTTTGATGCTTAGGGTTGTTGACAAAAAATCGTTCGACATTGTATTTATCTTCGCATTTCAGCTGGTACACTTTTCCATATGGTTTGACACAGTATAAGCGCCGGTAAAGTGTGAGTTCCGGTGACCCCAGGGAGAGCGTCTTCCTGAGATGAATTCCTCACTGTGCTTATCTGAATGTAGAGTAAATTATAGTTTATGAGAGTCACCTTGCTGTAATGGCGTCTTAGGCTAATGAATACTTTCTCTGTTCAACAGACTGAAGTGTCAGTGCAGCTGCAGACTGTGTGCGTTGATTTCGAACTGAGTTTTTGCACAAATACAGTAGATATCACTTATTGAGTAGGTTTTATTTATTTATTTGTTTGTTTTTTTCCGAAACCGTCACTGTTAAGTAGCCTTAATGTTTATTGACGACTTGAGATTTAGATGTTGGTCAACCTTATGCTTTTTTCTGTGCATGAGCCTTTTTTAAGCAAGAGACCGTATTAAAAACGTATTAATCACATTATGTTTTGCTGTATACTACAAGTATTTTTACGCTTAATATTTGAGAGACTTGCTCTGATTTATTTATTCGCTTGGTGGCAAGTCATTGAAATATGTTTCAGAAACTTAGGACAACGTATTTACAAATTGTATAGCGCATCAGACACTGAATTGACAGCTATCAGGTATCAACTACACAAGAGTTCACTGTCCGTCATTAAAGACCCAGGTGCAATAATATAAATCAGAAGTCATTCCAGGTATTTACCGTAACTGTAGCAGTATTAATCTCCTGCAGTGCCCTTTGAGTTACAGAAAACTTGTCCCATGTAAATATACTAAGAATTAATTGAGATTGTTTCCCTGCTGAAGGAGTATGAAGGGGCTATTGGGACGAAGGGGATGGTTTTGCATATGCACAGAATTTTAATGCAGTGACATACTCTGCCAGCTTGAATATTGTAGCGTATTTGAAAAAAAAGGTCAGACGCAGACTGTGATGGAAGGAAGCTTCGATTCGAAGGATGGTTTCCCATTCACATTCTTGGCTCGGCATACTGGACAGGAAGGAGCCCACTTAATTATGTCTGCAAGATAACAATAACCCAGTAAAAAGATTTACTCTTTGAGGGAGTGTTGCCAGGCTTGTTTACAGGTGTCAGTTTAGAGAGGTTACTGCGCAGATGTTGCACAGTTATACGGTTATGTTAATCTAATCATCTTTACCGGGTAACAGAAAAACATAACGGGACAATTGTCACCTCTACAGAAATAATGGTAATCAAATAAGATTATGGTAGGGTTAGCGAGCTGCTTCTGTTGTGGGTGTTTTCTCTCAATTAAGTGCTCTGTCTCGCCTCGCCATGACCATGCTCGAATTTAGCGGCAGGATTGTTTTGCACTCAAGAATAGTGGGAGGTGAGACGTCACTTAGACATGAACTTAAAATTCCGAAGACAGCTGCTGCTTTCCATTCGTGAATATGACCTAAGTGTTGGTCATTAAAAAAGAAAGACTTGAACTTTACTTTCTGTTTACAGTTTGCTTTCTGAATTACTAAGAGCTCTGAAATACACTGTTGAAGTCCTGTTTGACTGACTGGACCAAGCTGGCTATGCAAACATGGAATGCAGTAGGGCCTATTATTTTTACTGCACATAATTCATAATACCACTGAAATGTAAATCACCCTAGTCCTCTTAATTAAACAAGTGTGTGAGTTAATTGTCAGTGGTGTGTGGCATCAGTTTTCCAAAAACAGGTGGTTTATGATGATATGGAAAACAGTCTGAGTACAGTAACTGTTCAGGACAAGGGTGGGGGAGCACCACTTTAGAGTTTGCTGCGTAGGTTAGCAAAATAAACTGTATACAATGCAAACTCTGTAATCGTGAAAGAATACTAAAAGCACATTTTCAAGGCTGTCACATGTCCTCACTGTAGTACAGTTAGTGAAGAGTTTTTTGTTTAGTTTATGTTTTTTGAAGGAAAGCCACAAAAGAGGCAACTTGAATCTGCTGAACTGCAGCTGACTAACAGTTTTTTCATGGTTGGCTGAACTGAAAATGGTGACAGGTGCTATGTTTCGAATAAAGAGGGTGAAGCTTATGTTGAGAAAGAACCCATGCTCATAGTCAAATATGGTTGTGAGTTTGTTACGTTTGGGGTTTCGTTTGTGTCTATGGGTCCTGGGCCCTTCTTATGATAGAGAGGGTTATGAACTCCAGCTTGTACCAAGAAGCTCAAACTTGCCTGAAAATATACATTAATAAATGGCAATGATTCAGAGTATTCATCCAGAGCATTCATCAGTTACAATGAAATGGCTAACTGAGCACAAAACATTTGTTCTCAAATGCTTTTTATTCCTATTTAGTGAGGGGTGTGAATAAATATGGAGGATATTGTATATGCACGTCATCTAGATGGATCATATTCAAGTAAATAAAAAAATCACTGAATATGCGATCATATTAAAAAAAAAAAAACTAACCAATGTAAGTCGCTCTTGGTAAGTGCACCTGCCAAATGCCAGTAATGTAATGTTATGTAATGTAAGTAGGGTACTTTTCTCACCAGGGAGAAGAAAAGGATTGCAGATATGATTGTATTCAAGTGGACAGTGTGCATCTTGGGAGAACCTTAATGTCATTAGTTGTCATTAGTTGAGTGTCATTAGACACTCAAGGTCAATGATGCAAAAAAAATGATTGCAATCTATTCTTCTGTTTCTTGGTTACCACCTGTTCAATAGAGAAGCCTTTGCCTGTGTTTCAATTTCCCACACAGGCCAGGTCTGTGCTTTTCCCATTGTGCTCAGATTGCACCATCTCAGGGTCATGGGAAAACATGATTTACCATCATCAGCGTGTCATCTTCTGCGTCTTCTTCAGACCCTGGGTAATTGGATCTGTCTCGCTTTTTTGGCCATGAAAGTAAATGCTAGTTTAGCTGGAGCTTTCTCATCAAATCCGGGCTCTCTTTAATCAGTTGTTCAAAGACATTTGTCCTTATAAATCATCTTGGCTACCTCAAAACAAGTATCCCCGGCAGTGGTGAAAGGCAGATTGGGAGGGGGGGGGTTCATTAAGCTTGTAAATTGAAACATATGGCAGTCACTGTTGCAAGTGACCGATGACATCCTGGGAGGCCGCTGTATGACCAGGTGATCCCTTCTCCGGGGCACAGATCGGCACACTCTCTCCCTCCTTGTTGTCTTCTGTCTGCCAGACAAAACTACTGTATATTATTTGTAGAATAATGTTTTCGCAGACATTGCTTTCAGATTATGAATGATCACAAAATAACACCCTGTTTTTCAACAGGTTATATTGGTCACTGTTTGCACTTTTGAGACAAACCCGTATCTCGTACAGCTTCAATAGCATGCACTTTTTGTATGACGCTTTTATACTACCAGGGGTTGTAATGAAGCAGTTTAGGTCAAATTCCTTACATAAGGGTATTGCCAGCATCCAAACTTTGATTTCAACCTGCGTCCTTCTGGATGAGGATGCGTTCAAATCTGTGCTGATGCAGTTGCTATAGTCCGACTTGATTGTTCATGAAGGGAAGTTTCTTTGTGATTGCCGTTTCATTCACGGAGGAACATTTCAGAGTCATTCACAGCTCACAGCCCACTGTGCATTCAATTTATTTTCATTTCTTCACTTAATTAATTGCTTAGTTTACTGTCTGACAGTAAAAAGGCTGTGTAATGATGGAAGAATTTGAAAAAAAAAATTAATGAGCAGCAGAGCTCTTCTCCAGTCTTTCTGAAGTGCATGGATGGCATTGGTTGGAGACTGTAGTGTGGTGGCACAGGTTAACATGGGATTCAGGTAATGTTGGATATGACTTTCACAGAGTTCGAATGATGTCGAAATCAGATTTGCATGGGGCTGGGCTGGCAGGGTTTGACATGATAGGGGTAGCATTGCGACAGGGTTAGGATACCCTTGGAAACAGCTTGATTTCCTATTTTGATGTCTGCATTGGCAGGCTTTCTCTCCTCAGTTCAGATTTAATTCAAGCATTTCCCCCGTAACTGAAGTGCAAAAAGGGACAGCGCATGGATCAGCCAGGTATGCCTGTCCTGTCACTTTAACGGATTTCTTGAAATTGAATCTGGTTAAATTTGTTTATAGTCTTATAGTCTTTGGTGTCAGTGTTGACAGACTTTAGAGGGGGGGAAACCATATGCATCCCATTAAGCTTAAGACTTTTGCACTTGCTAGAGCTGTAAAGCAAAACGTGTTCCAGAGAGAACTGTGAGATGCGGGAAAAAAAAGACTCTCTGAGACCCTGGCCTGCCACAAGGTATAGAGATTTCACTGGTAGTGTAAGCATGGAACTGTATGTCCAGTTAAAGAAGTGGGGCAGTGCATTTTCTGTTTTCCACAGTTGACACACTCAGAATGAGTTCAGCCCTTATTTAGCTCTTTTGATGTCCTTAACAAGTTTGCCTCCTAATTGAAAACCGTCAGTCAACACAAAAATATGGCCTTTTCCTAATTGATTATGATTCACCATTATTTGCGCCTCTGACAATTATCCCATCTTGTAATAATGTTCACGAATTAAGGCAAAGCTTAGTTCAAGAAATCAAAAGGATTCATCTCAAAAAACAAAACCATTACAGTCTGCTCCATGGCAAAACACAGGAATGTTGCATGTATTGGTAGGACCCCCCTCTGTGAGTTAAATGACATTTGCACTGTAACCAGGTGGTTGACAGTAAATGGTAACCATCCTCTCATCAACAACAGTGATTCTCTTCAGTGTATGCATTGTTTTAGTCAGATTTCAGCTATTTATCTGATACCGTTTATTTACAAAATTTGAGCATTGAATTGAATTTGTGGCATAATTTTAACAACCAATAGATAACCCTGTGCCAGCCCTTTTGTAAGCTTAAACCTATTTGAATTTTAATCACATGACTGTGGATGAAAGGAAGCTAGGTCCGACAGTGTTAGAATCTGAATTTCACCAGAATCATCCACAGTGTGAGTTTGGCTTTAATATTGAATCCACTGCATTGCGTAAAAGCCCTTATGACCTGTTGTAAAAGGATGTTCTGAGGCGCAGGTGATTGAATTCACAAAGTTTAAAGAGATTTGGAATGTGGTTATAGGGGAATCAGACGGCAAGTTCATAAGGTGTTTAATCCGCACCCTTTTAAATGCTTCCCAAAAAAATGGTAGTCTAAAATCTCTTGAAGAACTTCAATACTCAGTGCCATTTCGACATAAAATGGAATGAATTCAGTCTGTGATTCTGGTCAGGTGTTGCAATTTTTTATGTTCCATTTGGTAAATGATTCCTTCCGAGCTATAGAGATGTCTCTGTTAAGTTAAGAATTTGGTGAATATTGCTCATAAAGTCTGCTTTGCCATATTACAGGAACAAACTGAAAAGTACCTCAAAAGCTAATGAGGATATTAATTGCATCCCCTGGTGAGTTCCTTCTTTCTGTTAAGTGCTACATGAGTCATTCCTGCTGTACTTTGAACATGAATGAAAACTATACCCAATCCAAGCAAGTGTGATTTCCATTAGGCTTGACAGACCTCAGCAAATTGCTTGGCAAACAAAACTTACAGAGTGGTTATAGGTTACCACCTCTGCTCAGTAAGGCACACCATGAAGCAATTGTAAAAATGTACTGTAACAAATACAATTTGATTGATTCTGAAGTCATGCCATGGCTACGGTCATGCTCATTGGCTGTGTTACATACAAGTACTTTTGGCATCATAAAACAGCTCCTGTTTTAACTGATTACTTCAAGCAGTAGGTGAATTTCTCTGTAAATCCTGTGGACATTGTGGGGTGGGGGGCATACGGGGAAATTACTTCGCTGCTTTGTCCTTAACTTTCAGTGAGCAGTTGAGGGAAGTTTTACATGTTTTGATACCTGCACTAATCTCCTTAGATTAGATTGAATGCACCACCCCTCCTGACTCACCACATCTCCAGGCCCCTACAATTACACAGAGATCAACAGCGGATAGCCGTGTCAGTGACGTTTAACCGCAGGTTGACGAGGCTCAGGTTACCCAGCATTCTCTGGTTTCTCTGATAGCTATGGGGTGGCAAGGAGGAGCGTGTGTGGATGGAGAATAGGAGCTGTGTGTTAGTAATGAGAGGCCCTGAGCCTACGACACCTGTTGGCTCCTACTCTCAGGTGCTCCCCTCTTGCGGATAGGCAAGGACTCCTTGTAGGATGTAAAACCGTTTCTTCAGATGGTTCCCAGACTTTGAAAGTGCTCCGAATTGAGCCTGACAGGTAAGGTTATTTATAGCGTTGTATTGGATAGCTTTGTCTGACGTTTTTACTGTAATAATGCTTTGAACATTTGTGTATACGTGCTTATTGAGCAAATAATCGGCTATTGGGAATTTGAATTTGTTTATGCTAATGCACTAATGGTACGGAGAGATTGCCTTGGAGACTGATTTATGAAATGTTGTTATTGCTTCATCCATCTGTTGAGGGACCTCGCATCAACTGATGACACAGCACTTCAGAGCTGAAGGGAGGACTTTAATCCAAGTTAAATAATGCATTATCATTATTTATGTGGCATACTCTCTTATCCGGGAAGACTTACTGAGCAGGGGAGGATATTAGAATATACTGTGAGATACAATTTACTATTACAAGTACAAGATTCAATTTAAATGTGACACTTAATTTACAAAGCACAGGTGGAGCAATTAGTGTTATAGTTCCCAGATACCACAAGGTTAGCTTGTTGCTTGTAATAGCTTCAAGCCAAAGTACACAGTACAAGACGACACAAGTGCAGAGAACAAATATGAAGAATACAAATAATGAAACATAATTTCGATTCAAAAGCAAGTACAGTACAACACATAATGTAATTGCTAAAAAGATCATGTAATATTATACAGTAATACTAAGTAATGAAACCCAAACCAATCATTCATTTTCCAGAAAAGTACTGGTTCAGAGGTTGTCTTAATCTCTCTGATGAAATGTATAATTTGTAGCAGGTGCATATTGTCCTGACAGTGGTTGTGTGGATTTCTCCCCCAGGGAAATGCTGGTGGATGTACTGTCAAAAACAATGGGTGAGAAGGGGGTGCTGAAGTTTTGTGTGAGGTATCAAGAATCTTGGCAAAATTTTATTGTAAAATAAATATTTTGCTTTTGGCCTTGCATACTGGCACATACTGAGGTTGTTGTCAAGGTCATTACTTTCAGGTCATTAATTTGTGCTCAGTTTGCACTTCACATAAATCACAAAAAGAGAGCAATGATGAATGAGCGTATGTCGTTGGTAAGCATCTTGTGGGTGCACATGTATCATATCAGTAAATACCTTCTCAGGATACATGGGAAAGGAAGCTGCTGATTGGTTGCCTTCAGCATTACATCTTGGCTTTTAGTCAGACTTTTTTTTTTTAGATTTTAATCGCCCTTACGAGCAATCAATCATTGCCAGTTCCAGTTCCGCTAGCTTACATTTCTTATCTGCTTCATTATTTCCAATGCATTGTATTCGAGAGACCTCATAGCAGGTTAATGGCATATCTTCCCTCAGCATTCGTTAAACAGCAGTGACAGAAATGGGAGTGCTAGGACGTTTAATTTGGCCCATTATGTTGCTGATATTTTCTGGAGTCCCAGCCTAGTCGACGGGCCCTTTCTCATGTATCTAATGTGCCATCACTGTGTAGGGGAGCACACAGCTGTTTTGGATGTCACACAATAATGTAGTTGTCATTGTTGCTGTCCACTATTGAAAGAAAAATAGGAAAGCACCTTGAACCATCTGCCTATTGAAAACCAGTATCATTGTTTAGCATGGGTGGTTATTACTTTTAAAGAATAATATATATAGGTTTATATTTTTCCTTTTTTGTGAGGGTTATTCATAAACCATACTGTTAGGCGTTTTGCAATGATGGAGACTCTCTTCATTCTGTTTCAATGTTTTTAGAATTAATGGAAGTGAGTTAATGGGGGATATTCTCATTTCTATGTCAAGAATATGCCTCATAAAAATCAACCAGTGATGTGATGAAAAGCATAGAAAATGTCACCTTTTTTATTTTAAATGCATGGTGATAGTAGCCCTGTTTAATGTAATGATGGTTACTACTTAACTGTGACTGTTACTACTTTTGATAGGGCAAGAGTGTTAGTTGTTGTTTGGTGGGTGATTAAATATTTGCATTCCAGAGTATGTGTGTTTTCAAAGAGAAATATCTGATCACAGTTAGCTCTCAATGTCTAGAATAGTGGCACATACAGTGGCATACCAATGGGTAATTGTTCATACAGTAGAACATTGAGATGAGTTGGATCTGGTACCGTATAATCCAGCTCCCATTGGTAAGCCTCAAGTTGCCTCACACATGTGAGGTGGAAGTGTGGCATAGTTGTAAGAAGCAGGGCTTGAAAGTAACTTGCCTAACCCTTGGGCAGTGTATTTCACCCACAATTCTGTCAGTTAATCTCCAGCTGTATAACATGTAAAACTGTAACCTAACTGTAACCAACAATACCATTTACATTTGTGTTCTACATATTCTTAGTTTTTGTTGCATTAGAGCTATAGAGCGTGATGGAAGAAATACACAATTTTGACCAAAATAACCTGGTATAAAACATTTTGCTCCGAAGCCATGTTGTAAGATGCCAGCCGCTTTAAACTCAGTACTTTGTATCTCTTTGAGACAGAGATTGCAGCTGATTGTAGACATACATTTTCAATGGTATTTTGTCCCTTTGGAACATGTTTGAATAAACAAAAAGGATGGATACAAACGACGCCTGACAAGAGGAAGCAGGAAATTGCTTTTGTCTGTGAAGAAAGGTTCTTTTTGGTCATGCAGAACAGAGAAGGGAGGTAAATTATTACAAATCATACAGAACACGGTAAGTGTAGCTCAGCTAAAAGTGTAGTGCTGTCTAATACAAAGGAACAACACACTTGACAGCCTGTGTTGTATCAGACAAAAGCTATAAGACAAAAGCACATTTTTTTATCATGTCATGTTTATCATATGCTGTGAGGAAAGCTACAAATTTTACATCATTAGGCTGAAATGAAAATAACTTTGTGATGTTTGAAGCCTCCAAAAATACTTATTATAATGTCATTGAACATACTTGAATTAACAAAGGTCTTCTTGCCTGTAATTGATATACAGCACTGCACATGTCAATGATAAATTGATTACCTAATTAGACCCATATTTGTACCTGGGCAGATGCCCTGAAGTGGTCTTGTGGCTGTTATGTGTGGGTTTTGCCCAGTAGACCCACATTGTGTGAATATGTGGGATCTATATTCCACTGCATCTTGGTTTTAAACTTGGATATGGATAAGCATATATGGAGTATAACTATGGATAAGATGTAGCATGTCAGACCTTTTAAACATAAGCCTCAGTTCAGAAGTGTGCCTTGCTTCCTGAGCATGCTTGCATTCTATTGAAGATATGAAGTGGGTTGGGAAGTTATTTGAGGCTGTTGTTTTCTGATGACACTACTACATATAGAGAGGCCAAAGAAAATATACCTTGTGTTTTTCTCAACACAAATTCAGAATGGAATGAATACTTGCCTTTTAAATAGCAGAGGGAGTCTTTGGAGGGAGAAACACAATAATTATGGCTATGTAAAGCATTGGTCTTTTTTGTCTTGAGACAGAGAACAGTTGTGTTCCTCCTCTTGCATTCATCCCCACATCTGTGGGATGTGAAAATGACACAAAAGAACCCACACAGAATGTGGGGCTATGTTTGGCCAACACTGGAATATTAAGTCACATAGCATAGCTTGGCGGTTCAATAGGTGATATTAATAGTTTCCTTGAGTGTTTGTATGTGTGCAAGTGTGTTTGTGGAGAGAGAGAGAGAGAGAGAGAGAGAGAGAGAGAGAGAGAGAGAGAGAGAGAGAGAGAGAGAGGGAGAGGAATGACAGGAATAACAGGCACAACAGTCATTTGATTGTATTGCTTCTGTTTATATTGGATAGGAATATTTTTGATTATTTATTTTGGACATGCCTTATTGCCTACTGCACATCTGAAATAGTGATGAGATTCACACTACAAAGACAAGAAGAAAGATATTGTGATGAGAAGGCAAATCCAGGTATGTGTGACTTTTCTCCTCTACAAAAGTCCACTTCCCTGCAATCCCAGTTTAGTATACCTCATTATTATCATCTTCATAGATTTCCATGATATCTTCATTTCCTTCAGAGAAGATGTTGAGGCAGTAGGAGCACTGCTTTGTGCTTAGACAAGGGGTTGAAGGGAGTGATACAAGGCTGACGAACCAGAAGTTTTCAAAGGTTCCTGCTACGATGTAGTTCGCTCAGTCATGCATCTTGGCTTACTCATGGGAGAGACATCAAAGGTCTGCGGTATTGTGAACTTTTACACCTATCATGAAGACTATACGGGGGAAACCTGTTCTACATCAAAGGCAGATGAGAACAGGTTATCTGTATAAAATAAATGAAGGCAATTCATACCACCTGGTATCACATAGGAGCAGGAGTTTGGTGAGAAATTTGTGGCACAAAACAGAATTATATTCTCAGGGGGATGAGGGAGGATGGAAAATCAGGAGCCTTATATTCTATTTGGAAATTGCAAGTCGTGAGAGACAGTGGTTGTGTTAAATGTCTATTTATACAACTGTTTGTATTAAATCTATTTATATAACTGGTTGACATGGATAAAAACCAGCCACTGTGATCTGTGGTTTTAAAGTCATGTTCACATCCATCACAGCCTTGACTCAAACCACAAAAAAGGTGATCACAAATGCTTCTAACAAATAATCTAAAAGCCTTTATCTTTAAAAATGAATTAAAAAAAACTTCCATACAGAGATATAAATATTACATGAAAAGAAAACAAGTTTGCATATAGTCTGAAAGTGATGAGATACGGCTGGATGGATGGATGCAGTTAGATTACTGGTTTTTCATATTGCCGAAGGCCTAACTCAGTCTTTCCACAAGGCGTGCAGCCATGTATTGATGACCCGCTGAGCTTTGCTGTGAGCGTTTCATCTCTGAGTGATCATCATGATTTACACCATCATGTCTCCCGATGTTATGTAGACATAGCCAAAATGCACCAGGATACTGAGCTGTGAGGTGCCTACTATTGGATGTGTGCAGAGCCCATTCCGCCATCTTCGACAGATTTGAAGTGGATTCAGGCTCCATTTGCAGAGCCTTGTACAAATGGTTGTGAAAAATCCATTGTGGATTTTCAAGTATATGTGCATCAGAAAACCATCAAATTATTTAATTTGAGTTTAACTATCTTGCCTGAGAAGGGGTCGGGGAGTGTTTTTCCTTCTAAAATGGTTATTTCTTATTTTTTTCCTTCTGAAAAAATGCTGACTGTGAAAAGATCCAGTTGCAAATGGTGCAATACTAAATACAGTTGGATTGATCGCATTGATTGCAAATTAGCAGCTGTCAACCATAATTGCCATGTGTTTTTTTCTGTACTTTGTTTTTGTACATTTAAATGTTACAGTCCTGTGTGAAGCACACAAGGGACACCCTTTGCCCTTAAATTGACTGTCTGTATTCTATAAAGCCCTGCTGTTCCTAAGCTGTGAAATCCCAAAATAATCCCTGCCCATGGTAGTAATTGAACCACAAGAGACTTCCATGCGTATAATTGTGCTTTAAACAAGAGGGTAAAAATGAATTCTTGCTATTTATTTGTGGTCTATTGGGGCTTTTGAGTGCAGTCCTTAACATAATTATCCATCACTTATATGCCATCATAATATCAGCAAGGATTGTTTGCCATGTGGCCACAATGTTGCATGGAAGTTAGCTTTGTTTATTAGTGAGTTACAGAACACCACGGCATCAGGGGTGAAAATCACTGAAAGAGGTTATGGTTATTACTGTTGCAGATTTTCAAGTGTATTTATTTCACTATTTGCATTAAGTGCTCTCTAAAACAGAAACTGAGGGTCAAGTAGAAAAGGTGTCACTCAAACACACTCAAAAAAACACTCAAAAAAGTTTTCATTAGCCCCATACATAAGACTGTTTGCAGCCACACACATCTGTTTCATGTGGCATGTGACATGTTATGTGTCTCTGAAAAGACTGAATTCATTAGCAAATAGTTTTCAAAAATAACATTGCCTAAAATGGAAGAATGTAATTTCATTGCAAATATGCCTCAGTTCTGAAGCTGGCATTTTGAAACGGCGATCAAGTAAATGTACATGAGAACTTGAACAGCCTCTCTTTCATCTTTTCATCTTTATTATTAAGATTACGGTGTTTCATAAATAACAGGATGTGAAGTGAAAAATGAAATCATCACTATCAGATTGTCAAATTAGATTATGATAAACTTCATAGCTACCTTCCATGCACAATATAATCTGTAACATTAACATTATGCATAATTAGCTAAATCCAAATTATTATTATTTTTTCATTTCAACAGGATCATTCACCAGCTCCGGTCATGGTGATGATGCAAAAGAATCACCTGCTTATGCCATCATTGAGAGAATGAAGGGTGTTGGGGGGAAGGGTGCTGTTATCGCTGGCCTTTAAATGAAAGTGTCACTCTGCCCTTTCCCTACAGGTGGGCCCGCAGTAACGCCTGACAGAAAATGCGACAGGGGTCGTGGGTCTTCAGATGGCTGGGGACAGGGCTAGGACTCTTCTGTTTAATCACCTGCAGCTGGTCCCAAGATAACACTGAAGGTAGGCCGTCTTTAACTCCTTGTGGATGTGATAAAGACAGTGTGAAAGCAAATGCTTCTCTTAACAGGAAATTGGCTTTGCGGCCGGCTCACGGCCTAGATGTAGCAGGGAGAGGGGATCGCTGCATGCGTCTTTCTGTAAGAAATGGAGAGTGTCAGCAAGTGCCACAGAGCAGTCCTCCTGTCTACCTTCGAATTCAGTTTGTAATAGCAAATGGTGTTAGTCTTTTATTGTTGCCTCTTCAATGCATTGATTCAGATCCTATGTCACACTCAAATTCATTTCAAAACCTCCACAGCCTAAAAATTTTATTAATATGGTATTCACAAACTGTAATCCCAATTCCGCTTGAAGGAAGGTAATAGCTTGGCTCCTGTGACTTGTAAAATCCTAAATATAAAGCTGAAAAATAGAACAGTAAAAATGCAATATTTAAAGTGTATGGAATCCAAATCACATATTCATAGAAAGTTAGTTGAAGAAGTACTTATCATAATATGCACCTTAAAAGCTTTGAGTACCGAAAGCCTTTTTTGTCAGTTCACGCTTTAATGTAATAGAATCAAAACAGTTTTATTATTGTGTATGCTAAAACATTTCCCTCAGATCTGATCCATTATGAGTCAGTCATGGTGTTCAGTAGCCTAATGCTCATTCTGTTATGGTTGCTTTTGATTCTTGGTGTAATGTTACATTTAAGAGATGTATTTTCATGAGTATGAGTAACATTTGACTCACAAAAGCATATGCTACGTTCCGTTTGAGAGCTCAGGAGATCCTCTGATTCAAGCCATAATCTAATAAAATATTCTGAAAATGCCAATCAATTTGTTGATGTTGCTCCCCTTCAACTCTGGAGAGCTTTTCAAAATGTTTTGAAGCATTCAGATTTTTTTAACCATGAAAGAGAAATATGTCAGGGATCCAATTATTTTTTTCCACCACACATTTAGGTTTTAGTTCATAATTGACCTCATTTATAAATTATTTTCACCTTAGGATGATGCATGCTTTTTCTCTGATTAACAAATAGATTCCCTTTAGGTATATCTAGCCTCCTGCTGGGTTAAGAAGTAAGCTGAACAACAGTGGGTGTAAACAGACGCATCTGAGCAGACAGGCTTTGAGTCTGTGATTAGGATGTGCACTGTTGGCAAACAAGAGGAATTAAGGTGGTATTTGTAGAGAAAAGAGTCTGTGCATGGCATTCACAGCAAATAAATAGCCTGTCACAAATGAGGACAAGCATAGATTGTAATGCAAATTAAATTGAGGAATGTAATTTTAATGGTCTCTAAATGGTGTCTACTAAAGGCAAAACAATGCAGTAGCATTTATGCACTGAAAAGTGATTTCCAAAAATTAGTGGGGAAAATAGCTGGAAGATAATTTTAGTCATTCTCAGTAAATGCAGCTTTTCTTTCATGAAAATGATTTTGCCCATAATACCACAATGTTCCTGCTGGCCAGTTGTTGCTATTATTATTTCCATCAGTGAGATTTGTCTCAGGAAGTCATATTTCATTTTGGATTATTGTTGGATTTGAATGTGCCCGTGCACCTCTCTCTGCAGTACTGTGGGGCTTGCAAGTGTTGGATATGAGTAGAGCAGGTTTCACAGTAATTAAACAAATCATTTTTTCCAGATGGTGAACGCACCTAACTAAACCTCCACAAGGTCACATTATCACTGGCTTAACATCTAATGGGAACATCTGAAACTTTACTCATCTAAAAGTTTACAGTAGTTTGTGTCCTCATATCACTACCATACGTATAGACTCACATTTTTTGACAACAGAGCATGTAAGCTTTGCTGTGACTTAAATACGGGTAATGAACATGACATGCTTGCAAAGATATCTGTACCTAAGGCATTGATACTAAATGCAAACTGCAACTAACTTTCTTGCTGGTCCTGTTGTCACATTACATGTGTGCTGTACTAAAATCATTTCTAAGATGGTCTTATACACTCAAGAGAAGGTTGCAGCATTTCGTGCTCCATGATCCAGATTACTCAAGTGGGCCACTCACCCTAGTGGACCAGGTCACTTTGGTAGTGGTCCGGGCCATTAAATTGGTGGATCAGCAGGGTCAGCATGGAAATACAGAATGTCATGGTTTAATTAGCTATATCTTATGCTTTTTTTATCTATGTTATGGTATGTCGTGTTGCGTTATGATATTGTAACACTGTTAGGGGAGAGTGAAATATGATTCAGTTGGCCGTTTAAAAGTAACATTCACGATAATTGAAATGGTGGCTAGCTAGGGCCACATTGAATGATTTTTTTAATAAATTTTATACATTTTTATAGCTCTGAGCATACTGAAGATGGATCACAATAGGGACATTGTATAAAAGCCAGTGCAAATTAAAAACGTGTCAAAGTCTCTGTGCTCTAGGCCACTAGACTGAGTGTTAACACCACTTCAGTAAAACAGATCCACGAGATTTGTGTGGGTGAATGTTTCAACCTGTTTGATGAAAGGGGATTCAGGTGTATGCACCGAGGGTATTTTTCTTTACTGTGCTCCCCATGATAGAGTGCGGACGAAATAACCACAGGTAATGACATTTTCACAGGCAGTGTAATCTTCATTGAAATGCCTTTGCTGTAATTTGCCTTGATAATCCTCAGGAGCCCCTGGATTAGTATCAATGTGTGTTCTTTTCCGGTAATTATCACTGACTGCAGTCTGTAATTTGAAAGCAAACCCACGTAATTATGCAGCACTGGGAAGAATTACCTGCAGTTAAAAGTGTAACTATGACAAATTATTCAGGAAAAATGTGAGGCTGAAGGAAAGAGTAAGGAGCCCTGGAGTTATGGTATAGAGAGATGGAAGCGATGGATACTAGTGTGCTTTCTGTATAGTCGTAGTGGGGTCATGGATACTCTTTCAGTTGGGTTATAGTGGGATGATGTGTACTATAGTAGTTACGGTGAATGGGTTTAACTTGAATGGATACACTTATGTCCTATTGTGCTGGAAGTTGCTCTGGATAAGAGTGTCTGCTAAATGCATGTAATGTAATATAATATGCAACGGGTTGGGAGGGAGGGTGTGGGTGGAAACTGTTGTGGTATCAGAGGATGGAGAGTGTGGTGATGAATACTGCTCTGGTCTCAGTGGGACTGGGGAGGTGTTCAACTGTCGTGGTCTCTGTGATAGGGTGAGGACAGACACTGTTGGGGTTGCAGTGGAGGGGTAGTGGAATGGTGGATGTTGTCTCCAGCAGAGCTCAGTGTCATCAGGTGGTGGTCTTGGCTTGGGTGGGGCTCTTGGATCCTCCCTCCTCTCCTCCTATGTCATTCAGCTTTCTATGCTATCACCCAAATGTAATGTGAATGGACATTGTCAAGTGTTTCTTCTGCAGGCAAAGACAGGCCACACAGCCCTTGGCATTTCCACAAGCCATCCCTCACTACGCTGATCAGGTGTTAAATCGCGCTCTCAAACTCTGCTTTGAAATGTGGTGAAGGGTTATCATACTTAATCATCAGGAGACACTGAAAGGTAGTTTAAAAAAGCTCCCTGGTTTGCATCCTTTCAGACATGTCCTATTTTTTTTACTTTGTTTGTCATTTCTTTTCTTTGTCAGTGATTGCCTGATTAGTGTTACGATTTACTGCTGCAGTCCTGACACAGCAGGGGGGTTACTGCAGTTTGTCAATGGATATTTATAATCAGTGTTGAAGGCAGTGAGATTAGTCAGCCAGGATTCAGGCCAGGAGGGGAGGTGGTGGTGGTGGTGGGGCTGCCCTACTGCTTTCTGTTTTGCGGTAATCTGTCAGCAAGAGTCCACCTGCGCTGACCCCCTGCTACAACCCATTCCCCCCGTGGCCCCGTCTCACTTCAGGGTGCTGCATGAGTGTTGTCGTAATCGTAACTCGCAGAGACAACTTCTGATTACCTCTTTGTTGGCCCTTTTGACACACACACAATCACACATACACACCCACACATGCACATACACACAAGTGCCCCAGCATGCTCTCTCTCTCTCTGTCACACACACAAAGACATACACACAGACACACACACACGCGCGCGCGCACACACATTGGCAAGCCGCACTTGGTGGGGGGATATATATACTCTTTTACCACCCACCTCCTCTTAGTGGTCTTTGGTAATGGATTTTACTCTGCTCCTGAAAAGAAATAAAAGCACAACTAATGTCCAAGTAATGAAACAAAACCTCCACATCATGTATTTCTGCCCAGCCCAGCTCTGCATCCTGCATTGGCACTGAGGGAAGCCTTTGATAGTGCTCTGCAGGAGCGCGGAACATCTGAAGCGCGGGTCAACTGTCACGCGCCCCGCTGTCAGCGGCCGGCCTGATGTGGAGCCGCTGCTTACGAAGGGTCGCGCCGACTCCGAATGCAGCTCATTTACACGGGCCGCTAACAGAGCGAGGGCAACCTGGCAGGTATTCACTGCTGGACCATCATCCATCCACCCCCCATCACCCCACCCCCCCCCCCCCCCCCCCACACACCTTGCCACGTCTGCCCCGGACCAAACACATCAAGCCATTCGCCCTTTGATGCTTTGTTGCTCCTCTCAGTTGAAGACACGATCGTTCGCTTGTGCTGTGATTATGAAGTGGGGGGTTCCCCTCAGTAGAACTTTCCTGACCGCTGTGACTCACACATACGCCTGCTCTCTTCGTAACAGGGATTGAATGGGCTTTCCAAGGACACACAGTTGGATTAATTTTGTGCCCTACTTTATGAAGGGATGTTTTGCACAACCTCCTATAGTGTATTAAAAAAAGACAAGTTGCGCTCTTGTACTTGCTTAATTATATAGCCGTGCAGCTTGGTTAAGACAGAATTTAATAATTTATTGCTGTGCCGGTATCATTTAATGTGCATATGATTAGCATTGTGTTTTATTGCTTGGTGAACATAATTGAATTGACAGTGTTCAAGGGGATTGTTTGAAGCTGTATCAAAAAAGATTTTTGGATGGCGTTAGTGAAGCAATTGCACTTACCAGCTTTTTCAGACTACCTAGGGTCACCTGTAACATTCACTTCAAAGTATATTTCTTTTCAAGTGGTGGGGTTTGGTTATACAGTTCATGTTCCAAACATAAACAAGTAATATTATGCCAGTAAGTGTTGGCATAATATCAAGAAAAGGATTTAGGCCACTGTGTACTAGAATAATGCTGTTACATTAATGCTAGGAGTGCAACATGGTACATGTTGAGGAGCTCCAAATCTAGTTATAGATTATATAATACAATTATAGATAATTGTATTAGAGTGTTATTCTTGTGAATGTTTTGTCCATCAGGGCAAAAGTGTTTGTAAAGTCAGTCTAAGGAGAATAAAAGTTAAAAAATTCTTTAGATTTTCATTATTATTAGGAGGTGATGATATATGATGATGACTATTATTATCATTATTATTATTATTATTATTATTATTATTGATATTGCATTTCTGCTGTATTTTGGAGACTCACTTTTTTATATTATATGGCATCAGAGGGAGTAGATTTCAACCAATATTTAGTTTTTCAACTTCCGCTTCCTCCTATTTCTTCTCAGATTTAATATTTGAACAACGAGCCTTATTTATTTCTAGGAATATATTATAGATATAAAACCCAATATACATTAGATTTGATTAGCATTTTCACTAGACTGTGACTTGAGCTGTGTGTCGACCTGCATATCAATAGCACAATCCGTAATATCACCCAAACCTGAGCTATACCTCAGCTATGCTGTACCTACAGATGTGATATAACTGAGCCATAACTAAGTTATACTTTTGCCATACAAAAGGGGTAAATGAGCCACAGTTACACTATGCAATAGCTACACTAGAGCAGGCCCAAATGCTGTGTATTTGCTTTGGTAGGGTTAATCATTGTGAAAACCCACCAGGTTGATAGAAAGTGCATGGGCTCAGGTGTCTGTCTGAAATTGTTTTACTCACCTCCAGATAATGTAATCTTTGCTCTAGTGAATCAGATTGGTAGAAGCAAAGAAAAGTTACACATTTGTCTTTTTGTAAAAATGGAAGGGGTCTTTGCTGTATTAAAAAACAGCAAAATGGTGGCATCATTTGTTCCACATGTCTGTGAGGCACATATATCCCTTGCTCCATTTTGTTTCTGTGCATGTTTGTTGTGGGAGCAGGAAGGTTTGGTGCTTCGGGGCATCAGCACCTTGATTAAAAGTGGTAGATACTTTCAATTCAAAGGATGTAATTGAATGCAAATTACAAAGTGGTGCAAATTAAAATATTTAGATTGCCCTTGGAGTAACCTGCTGAAGTGTGTAGTGCACTGAGATTGTCTTTAGCAAATTTAACAACTTTTAAGAGGCTGGTTGCCTCCTCCTGTTGGCAGATAACATTCATTATATTCTCGCCAGTTCTGTTTAACAGAGCAAAGGATTGGTGTATTTTATTTAGAAGACTTATTGTATAAATATCATTAGTTTGTGCAATTGCCAGTGAAAATGAAATTTACCGAGCAGAATGGTGCATTTTGTGCCCGCTCTGCTTGAGTTGTTGAGGCTACAGGCTTGTGTAAAGTACACCAAAAGCCAGGACAGTTACCTGTGCAGAGCAAAATGCAGAATATTATTTTTTGGGGTACTGCGCAAATAGGAAAAATGACACCTGCTTCCAAGTTGGCCTCACTTTTCTTACCAGTTGCACTGAGGTGGTGTGACAGGGAGAGGTGTGACCATTAGGTTTGGGATAGGGGACATAACCCCACAGCACAGTAGTATTCAAATCATCCCAAATGTCTTGTACATGAAAGGTACTTTTAATGTCAGTGATGTCTAGACTGTAGTCCATGGCACTGTCAGAAGAGTGAGAGGTTTATAACACAAATACAGTTGTGTGCTGTTCTCTCACCACATGTATTGCCACCATTGTCACCATTGCCTGATTGCACCCTGGTTCTGATGCAAAGATGATTTCAAAGATAAGTTAACAGGTGTCCTGACCAACTAGTACTCAGGCACTGGCCAGTCGGAATGCCTGATCCAAGCCCACGTGTGCTTTGCATTGTTAAAATACCGAAATTGATATGGATATGCGCTTTTGATAACAGCACGAGTGGATAGGAGCCCACAGCAGTCACTGCAGACATATAGTCCCTTCCTCCAGTATGTGGGCTCTGTTTACTTCATGGACCATAGCTGACATGGGAATAGAGACATTAAATTCTCTATCAATATCTACTCTCAGGTTAAGGGCTGGTTTTAAAAAAGTAAATAAATCTAAGACAATAATATATCTACACGATCACTTATATGAATTTTTTTTTACATTTCTTTGTGAAAAATTGGAAGAACCTTTGCCATAAAAAGTCATAAAAGTGATCCCATTTCTCTTTGACTATTTAGTTAAGCCACAGTTCATCACACAGATGTGGTCATTCCTGCACTGCATGCATGGACGTGACATAGGCTGCAGTGATCGCACTCAAGAGCATCGCATTCCATTGAAACATTAGACAGGCCTATCTTTGCTGTAAGGCACCTGCTGCTTCGCATGTAGCCTTCCTAAATCTGCATTTTCAGCTGATCTGCAATTAGATCTGTATCTTTGACACACTCTCAGCATGTGTGAGCTCATGGCGTGTTAACGCATGCAAGATGTTAAAAGTGATTACTCTCGATACAATCATGCCAATCTCTGGACAGCATCTCTGTCTAATAACGTGTTTATATTACGCTCCCATAAATGTATGAGGGTGAATACTTTGGCAAAATTCATATCACTGTTCTTATTTACATGCAAATTATAGCTTAAAATATGAATTTCCTTTTAATTACTTTGAAAATGACTGATTCAGGACCCAACCTTGTCCAAATATGTGCCTTTTCTTAGTCAATACATGAATCAGACTTCCATTTATTCAAGCCCCTGCCTACATAGAAACACAGACCTGCTAAAATAATTTTAAATTGTACATATTTGAGATTTTTTCTGTTTATTTTTGAATGTTACACTTGCACAGAGAAAATTCAGATTGTTCTTCTGACATGGGTTATGCTGACAAGATAGTGTTTTAAGAGTTTCTGGCACTTTTGAGTTGAATTTTTGACCATTTCCCCTGGCAAAATCCCTCTAGGTCCATTAGATCTTCTGGTTTTCATTCATTTCGTGAACCACAAATGAATTTCAGACTGACAATGTCTGATGTATTGAGGTCTGGAGACTGGGATGATCAGTTGAGAACCTCTATTATGTTCTCAGTTGACTGTTATTTTGTAGATTTAGATGATTACTTTTGATCATTGTCATGTTAAAATGTCCATTTCATCCAAGCTTGAGCATTTTAGCAAAAGGAACAGTCCTAGAAAGTTCAGAACTCCCTCTATTTTAACAAGAGCTCTAGTATATGCACATGCGGTACAACCCCAAAAAAATAAACTCCCCACCATATTTGCATCCATGTGTTCTTTCTTACAACAAGCTTCACCTTTTTATTCCCAATGTAAAGCTGAATGTGCCCAAAAAGTGAAATTTATGACATACTACCACTTGTCATTCCAATGTAGTCTGTCAAATTCAAATTGCCTCTTTTTTGTGGCTTCCCTTCAAAAGAGGCTTTGTCTTTACAACCTGGCCATGCAGTTGAATAGTTGTTTCAACACTTTGTAAACTGAATATGCCAGATTGGTTAAGGAGATTTCAAGCTGATGCCTTTGGTTTTTCCAGTGCCTCCAAAACCACTTGTCTCACAACCTCTGGTGGTAAAATATACATGCCTCCTCTTCTTGGTAGCATTGACATTATAGCTGTCAATCTCCTGATAATAGGCACTACAGTGCAAAGTAGTAGGTACAGCCTTTTGTTTGTAAAACTCATAGCCATCTTGGCTTGTTTAGATCAATGACCATTTACCTGCAGTCTTCAGAGAGCTCTCTGACCTTAACCACAATAATTAGTGAACCAGAATGTTCCTCTTTGACAATCCATAATATGCATGTATAAGTTTGTTTATCATGCTATGATTTCACCATGTATATATGCTGTACCATGGAACATCCTTTGTCTGGACAGTGTATTTCACACCCCCCTGTAGAGCCTGGATTGGATGATGATTAGACGTTTGTTCACTGTCCACTATAGCTTTCCAGGCCTGGCCCAGACCTTCCAGATAAGTGGATAAGCTAATAATCAGCTTTGGAAAAACAAAGCTACGCTAACTTTCACACACTTCTGCAGCACCGGTTGGCAGCTATGTGTAGGCTGTTATGTCAGCCATTTGATATATTAAAATGATTCATTTGCATTATAAGACAGGCACCTGCATGGATAATAACAAAAAAGTCACAAAAGAACAATTCAGAAAGAAAGATTTTTTTAAAAATATTTTTGAGTTTGAGTTTTTGTAGAGGAGCTACACAGCATGGGAATCTAAACTGAAATGTATAAATATTAGATTTTCTCTATCTTTTCAGATAACTTTTTTCCCCTGGTGAGCTCAATTTAACCTCACCTTGAGGTTTTTCCATAGTGCTGCCACTGCTGGAAAATGTTTGCAATTTGGGCTTTTCCTGGGAAGCCTAATTTTGATATCACTCTGAATGACAAAATACCCACAGGCCATCAAAACATTGTCAGATAAAATAATTTTCCCTCGCTAAAATAATTTCACCTTGCTGTGTTTTTGTGTTGTTGTGTTGAGATGAAAACAATGGCAGGAGCATGTTAGAAATCCAGATTTCCGTATTCATTTGATTGATATTCTAAGAACCTGTCATGTACAAATTTTAAAATGCGCCCTTGTGCAACAATGCGTAATTTTAACTTGATTATCTTTTGTCTGAATTACATGGAAGTGGAGGTAGCAATTGAGAACGTTTTCAGAGTTGTTCTTTTTTCCTTTCCTTTCAGATATGTTACATGTGATGATATACATTTACCATTTATTTCTTTAGGTGGTAATCATCACATAAAGGAATAAATGTTACCCAAAGCAATTTTCCATGCGCATTCTTAGCGACTTCAATATACTTTTACATTGTGATGATAATGATCAAATTTTACATGTATAAAGCCCAGTATTCCTGTATACTGAAATACACAGTGTACAGTATTTCACAGAATTATTTCAATTTCAAAACAGATCATACAGACATAAGTCTGCACCCTCATATAGAAAGAACTCTTGGAAAATATTAAATATAGATGACATTCAGAAGAAAAAAAGCTATAAAAGGGGTCATCACCAATTGTGAAATATTACTACCCTTCCATTAATTCTCCCATTTCGTTTATTAACCCTATTACTTTTTTCCATTACCTAATTCTGCGGCAATAATTTAGCTGACTTTGTGGTTGGGGGTGTGGCATCTGAACCGTCACGCCATTTCGCTGAATATAATACGATAAATCTGGAGTAACTGCATGTGAATTCTGAAATTATGAGACAAATGTCATCTGGTGTAGTGTCATCAGGCCATCATGGTTGAATTGACTAAAAGTGATTGATTTCTCCTTTCGTAATGCAGAATATTATGCTTCCAGAATTCAGACTTTGAGACAGGGCTGCAAAGAACTTCTTTACCCCGCATAACATACCCATATTCAGTGACCGCACTTCCATAAGCCCTTGCACAGAGTGTTTTAAAGTGTTGAATTTTGTCAGTATTTACCAGTTTGTGGCAATATATGACTTATTATCTTTTGTTTTACTCCTTTCACCAGTTTTTTTCTCATATGATATCCATAGATATCTATAGCTAGCTACAGTAGCACATTTACAAACTGGGCAGTTCTGTTAGCTTTCCACCTGTTTGAGATTTTTACAGGGAGTTATTTTTGTTGGGATTTTAAGACTTCTATGTGTAATACAAAGTTACATGAAGGATCCCACACTAATGTAGTTCGGCCAACTAGGTTACAAGCTAGACCTCAGATTTGTTATGTTTTTTTTTTAATGCCTAAATAAATATTTTATTTTCGTTTATAAGGTATTTATTTGAAAACACATAGAAACAGGCCAGCATGCTGAGTTGAGAAAAGGATTAAATGTATTTTCTGTAGTTCTACAACAACCAGGTTAGCACTTCCTCGGAGGTGCAGCTGTGGACATAATTAGATACCAGCCTTGTAGAGCATAATGATTATTGGTTTTTCCTGGAGGTTTCCCTTTAACTTCTATTTGCAAACCTAATGCGAAGGGGGGGACTCGATCGCATGCATATTTGATAGTAAGAGTATCTGTTTATTCTCGCCTGGCAACAGGTGTTTAGTTGTGTAAGAATGTTTAGGCAGCATATGGTCAATAGGTAACTCAAGCATAAAGAGAGTCGAGTGTCAGAGTCTCCGCTGTGTGTCTGATGTCATGTAAGGCGACACCCGCTTTGGCAATTGGCCACTCACAGACTGCAGGGGCAGAGAAGTGCTGGGAGAGACGTGAACACAGATATATGCTGTAAATTAACTAGCAGCATTGGTGATTGTTTATTTATCCGTCTTACGAAACATTAGTGTTGCAATCCAAGAGACAGGTGTGTCCAATGGAATGTGTTGCGTACGTGTTGTAAAATTATCCTCTCAAAGAAAATCCTAGATAAACACTCCAACAAATGTCAGTACAAGCTTCTTTTCCTCTTGCACCGAAAGGCATCCCTGTCTCATTCTATTCCTTTTTCACTTTTTCTGCATTAGAGCGGAGTTGGAAGAAAGTCACAGCGATCATTTTGTACAATTTACACCTGGCCCTCTGTGCTATTATTAATAACTGTCCAATTGCAGTAAATGTCTGTGTGTCTGAGGTGCTCAAACAGAACCGGCGCTATGGAAAAAGAGCTTCCTTGTACTTCCAACAATCGCTATGAGATGGCAACTTCAAAGTAAATATTTTACACCAACTCTGTATTTCTTCATTGTTGCGCCATGCAATGTATTTACACCCTCTGTTGATAACAGGTTCGCTCAGCACAGCAGGACATGCTAAATGTATTAATCATGAGATGTCGCATTTGCACTGATTCAATGCAAATCCCACAGTTCCACCATTTAGATACTGAACCGTGCTGATAATGACAAGAAAACCAAATGCCACACGCTCTACTTTTTCAAAGACTCAGTGCTAAGGCAACACATTCAGTATATGATGATGAGCCCAAAGTTTTTGTTATCATCTCTCCAAAGTGTACTTTAGGCAAATATGATTGGTACTGGACAAGTGTTTTTCTGTGGAAAAATCATATTGTTGTTTTACAATGTGTGGGATGCAACTTATTTTTTAAAAGAGTAACACATCTGGCTATTTATTTGATTAACAAATATATTTATATATTATGTTTATATATTATAATTATTTAAGTTTAATAAACACAATAAAATCAGGCTGTAAACTGTACAGATGAAAACATATTCAAAACATATTCAATTATATTTTGCAAACAGGTCTTGTGTTAAGCTGTAATTGCAGTCACCTGAACTGACAGGTCATTGACTCCAACTATAGGAGGGAAATGGTATTGCATCAGCATAGATGATGCTATGAGTGACACACTGGTTTGCAGGGTAACAAACAGTTCTAGCTGCTGCATGTCTGTGTAAGAAATTGATGCAGAATTTACAAAGTGCTAGATTCTGTGCAAATGTTACAAATGGAATATCAAAAGCCATGTTTTGCCTCTTGTTTGACTGATTTCTTTCATGTTCACTGTCAACATATTGATAACACTACTTGAAGGTCTTACATTGCATTTGTCAGCCTTAATAAGTCCTGAATGATGATAGTTATAACAGCTGTCACATGCATACATTAATATTAATATCAGCTTAAAACAACTGTTTTCATATGAAATCTTACATATGATGTCATAACTGTAATGTTTTTCCTAGCATGCTTCATAGCAAAGCCTTGTCACAATGTTTATGAATGAAAAGGTTTATGGCTGTTATATAGAGCAGTTGAATGTGTTATGATTGTGTTGTAAGACCTACTTCTTTTGTACATACGGTGTAGAGGCACTAAGAGATCAAAACTTGAAACTGTATCTTTTATGTCTGATAAGTTGTTCGATACTCTTGTTCAATTTTCTGTGATTTCCTTTATCTCTCTTTCCTTCTTGAAGCAATTGCCCTTTTATTTTTGATACTGTTCATTTTCTGTTTAACATCAGCTCTCAGCTTTGGAGGGACAAACTAGTTCATGCTTTTCTTTCTTCCATCACTCTATTCTGCTTTCTGCTGGTGACACTAACATTGACCCCCAGACTGGCAGTATGAGGGTAAGATGGTAAATCTTTTCTTTTCTAACACTTTGATCCTTCCACGCGCACTTGGTGTACCACCGCTCTTGATTAAGCCATTGCCTGTAACAGCCATTGTGTGCAGCAGCTGTGCATTGTGCTTCTGTAACCCCCATGGTGGTCGTGTAGAAACCCATGCCTCTGTGCTTCGTGTGGTAGTGCTGCAACATTAGTTCAGAATGGGTGTGCTTCTAGAAAGTGTGTTGTCTCATAAGGAATGCTTTGAACATGTTATCTTTATTTGTCCTTGATGTGCAGAATGCAAGTTATCCAGAACTGGTCCACCTGCCACCATCGTGGCCATTGATGAAGAAAGTCCCAATGGTATGTACTGCCTTTACAATGATTGTGCAATGATTCCATGGCCGGTGTGATTTCAAATGCTTTACTGTTGGATTCTGTGCCCTTTACTACATTGTTTAATGGGCACAATATCTTACGTTTTTAGAATAAATTTTAGAATAAGTATATGAAATCACCTTGAATGATATTTGCCAAGCAATTAAAATCATTTATTGCAAGAAGATTATAGACATGTTTCAGCCAGCTCTGAGAAGTGTAGTGAAAATGCAAAAACCTGAAGTTGATATTTCAGTTTGTTGGCTATTTATTCTGTCTGTTGATAAAGAGACATTTCGGATAACTGTGCTGAAAGGAGATTCTTTCTGATTCTTCTGTTTAATAATATTGCTTCTTGCAAAGTTGTAAAAAGGACTGGACAGAGGGAAAAGCACACAGGGCATTGACTGCATAGAATCAAAAAGATTTAATTATCTTATTCTTGTGAAACCATTATGTATTTGTATGCAGTGTACTGTGAAAGACGTGTAAGTCTTCACATTGTGGACTGCCATGGAAAAATAACATGTTGAGTGTTTTTTTTCCAATGTCTAAAATGGATTTCGCAAAATTGTCTCTCATCATTCTTCAGGTCAAAGAAAGAAAGCAGTTTACAGTTAATTGGTCAAGAAGAATGTTTACTAATGTATTCTGTCTTGGTTCAGCAGAAACAGCTCTCAAGTACTTTAAAGATCCACATAATGTGTCTTTCTGTTATGGCCTTGTAAGTTACTTTAAGTGAGAGTTTTATCATGATAATAAAGTAACTTTAAGAATATGAAATAAACAACTACAACTAAAATGAAAATGTATTGAATGGGTACAGTTTTTAGCCTGCAGAAGTATTCGTATGTAGTCACCAAAGATTTAGACTTAGATTAGATTTTTCTAGCATTTAATGCATGAAAAAAACATTTTTCTGCAGTCTTTCTGCCTTTGTGCATTCTTGAGAAGGCGTCTCCCAGCTGGAGACAAAAGAGGAAGTGGCTTACTGTGGACAGTGTGAAGCACAGACTTACGGCATTGTTACGCATAATGTTTCCTTTGGTGAATACAATGCTCCCCTTCAGTGGCGTGATGCCACCAGCTGACGCTGTAATTGCACTGGAACATCAGTGATGTGTTTGGCATGTGCGAGAGGTGTGAGTTGCACAGCTTTCTGCCCCGCACTGACTACCAGCCGGGCTTTTTGCACTGCATTTTCATAACGGTGACGCTCTCCTGAGCTTATCGGACTGCCCAGAAACTGCTCTGGGTGGGAGCTCCATCTGCGAGCGGAGAGCAAATGCTTTTTGCAGTTAAGCAGGTGCATTCGCTGTGCAGCAGCCCCTACAGTTATTTGCATAACAGGTTAAAACCGTTTAATGAGCTGCAGTCACAGCAGATGGATTTTTCATTTTCGTATTTGTCTTACACAATTAATTTGTTCTATTTCTTTTTGCATCCCGATGGGATCTACACATATTTTGCGCTGTAATTGAGATGAAACATGCTAGTGAGGCTATTGTTAATTGTATTTCTTTGAGGCATTATTGTGCATTATTTGTCAAAGTGTGTGTTTTGCTCCAAATTGTCTTGAGTATGATGCTGAAAAACACTAAGGCATTGTTGTCTTGTGCGTGCGTGTGATTTTAATGTGGGCAGAACTGAGAGACAATGGTTTACGGAAGAGCTTGCAGATGCTCGGTGTGTGGTGGATTTGTGGTGGATCTTTTTCATAAACCAGCCATTTACCTTGGATATAGGTTCCTCCCACCTTGAGCCGGTTATTTATTTCTCTCATGAAGTACTAAGGCCGGGGATGTGAAATAAAATTCAAAACAGGACCAGCTTTATATAACAAAGTTATTATGCATCTTAATGTGTTTTACCTATCTATCAATCACATCAATTCATTCAAAGCTTTATTTAACCTGGTGTATTTTTGTGAATTTTCACAAAGTGCCAGACAAAGTGCTTTTTTCAAGAAAAGTTATTATAATCATGTCTTACATAATAACCTAGCGCAAAAATGACTTCTATATAATCAAAAACCTTTTTCTTTTTAAAATAATTTCAGAACCTGGTTGTTTTGCAGTTGAATTTCTGCCTTTCTGATTGCCTCATAGTAGTACATACTTGTTCTGGAGTAGGAGGAAACCTCCTTTCCTTGCAAGTTATACCTTACTGCCAATTACGTAGATGGGTATGTGTACTGACTAGTGTACTAGTGTGCTGACTGTTCCTTGGCATGACATGTCATGTAATTGTTATTACTGTTTCTTCACAATCACCCTTGCTTTTTGTTGTAGTGGATATATGGTACACTCTTCTAGCATGGTTTTAGATGGGATAGGAACCGTAAGAAGAGCAGCCTTCCTGACCATTATTATCTTCATGGTGTGTTCATGACATCTTGGTTATATTGGTCTCTTTTCAGCATATGAGAAGAAAGTATTCCTTTCCTGGGTCTTCTCTTTCTGTATCTTAAATTGCATTCAGCATTACAAGAGTATGGTGTTTCCTGGAATACTTCCCTTAGCACTCATCCCTTAGCCGTGGCTTTCCTTTCATACACCTCAATAAGAGGCCTGCTCTCTCTCTTTTTTGTACGATAAGTTCATATCTCATGATAAGAAATCTCTTTTGCTTGGGAGACAGAGCCTGTATTGAATTTGGAGGCAGACTGGGATAGCATTTGGGATAACATGTTCACCTCTTGTAAGAACTGGGCACACCAATTTATCCATTTAAGCAGGCAAATTTTATTTAACACCCTCTCACCCTCTTTAACATGAAACTCTCAGATGACAAATGATGTAATAGGTGTTTTCTCAGTGCGATTGTAATGCGTTCTGGGAGTGTCCAACAGTAGCTCAGCTCTGGAATTATGTTGGTACTAGTCTTGTCTGAACTACTTAACATGGATTTGCCTGTGTCTCCAAGCCTGTTACTACTTGAGGATGACTCTCAGATCCATTTTAACATGCATAAGAGATGTCTATTTATGGCAGCTGAGAAAACGATTTTAAAGGGATGGGCTGCGCGTGGATTAACCTAAAATCAGTACAGCTGCATTGTTACTTGGACATCCGATTTATACAGAGCTGTCTGGCCGCAATCCATAGGGCTAGTGTCAAAAACCTGTTATGAACTGTGTTACTGGTGATTTTAAGTAGGGCCATATACTTTATGTATGACTATGCACTGTATGAGTGGAATAACTTTTACGTCTGGTAACTATGTTTGTTTTTGTACAATCATGTACAATACAAACATGTAATCCCTGCATTCCTTTTCTTCTTGCAAATAATTAAAAAAACAGAAAACCAATAAATATTTGTTAAAAAAATAAAAGAAATGACAGGGATAATGTTTGTATTAGAAAATGTTACGTTTGTGAATGTTATGGTCTGTTTGTGGTCTGTTGAGGTTCTCTTCGTTGTCTTTACACAATTTGTGTGGCCATATGAGATTGGGCAGTGTGGTATAATATAAGGAACAGGGCTAGTAACTCAGAGGTGTCTGGTTCAATTCCCCTGTGGGTCCAATGCTGTTGTAACCTTGGGCAAGGGCCTTAACATAAATCCTCTCAGTAAATATCCAGCTATAAAGAGATAACTTGGAAAATATGCATCTTATGCCAGTCACACTGGTTACAAGCATCTGCATGTCTGCTAAGCAACTGTAACGTAGTGAGATTATATCCAAATTCTTCTTTTATCTTTAAATCAGGTTTAATGGCACAAAAGTAAATGGCACAGGGTCGTTGTTGGTATTACTATAGTTGTTCAGGAATCTTGAAGTGAGATGAATGCAGTCTGCCAATACATTCACATGCAGCCAACTATTTTTTTGTACTGCAGCTCCAACTTTGCACCACAGTGAAATGGGTGCGAGCTGAAGTACGGGCACCACCTCACTGACATAATTTGAGCAACATGCAGGCGCCAGACAATTGCAGGATGCCTGAAAGAGACGAGGAAACCCTCTGCCACCCGCCCACCGCTATCTCTTGCAGAATGAAGCTGATTTGTTCCCCTGCTGTAGGTTTCAGGTGTTTGTTGGCTGTTGATGTGGCTGGGATCGATTCTGGCTGATTTCAGTGTATGGAAAAGGAATGGAACCTGTCTGTAGGTGCTAATACAAAAAGTGAGATAGCCACATTGGGTTTCGACCATAATCTTGATTGTTGGGTTCTTTTACACATCCCTGTTTGTAAATCATTGAGCGCATGATTTAAAAGGAATCCATGAAGTAAGGTTTCTGAAAATCTTTATTAAAAATTGCGGTCACATCAGTGGAAAACCATTAGCTGTCTTATTATATATTGATTATGTATGACCTGTATGAATTGACATTAACTTAAGAATCACCAGTGTAAACACAAGGACAGTACATATTTCAACAAATAATTTCTCAAAAATGTTATGCTATTAATTTATCAGTTTATTACCAATTTACCGCTTGCTCATATTCTGTTTAGTATCTGCTATTAAAAAGTCATGCTTAATTAATTTGTAGTAATGTATTTATTAACTGCTTAGTAACCGATTAAAGAGGGCTTTAAAGAAAAGGGTGACATAAATGGAGAATTTTATGTGTACTGCCAGAGCACATAAACTGAAGTGACTTTGGGAAACAGTGCTCAGTTAAATTGGATTTAAATCACAATGGTGAACAGGTCAGACCTTATCCTTCCTTGGCTTGGTAATTACTGAACATCCTCAAGCGCTGCTCACCACCTCTTTATGCCATTTCTTTTTTCATGCTCTTGCGTATTTATGCAGTTATGGGGGTGTCAGGTGTGGAAATTATAATTCCGCTTTTTGGCCCAGCACATTCATAACAAGGGACAGAAGGTCACTAGCTGGAGGGAGCCATAGATGTAGATCCTGGCAGAACTGTCCACGTGTCATTTCACACTCCTGAGAGGTAGGGCTTAGCTGATGAATTCCACTTGATCACTTGGCAGGTTCCCTGTTTTTTTTTTTTTACTCTACCTTCTGGACAAAGAGGAAGAGGATGGTGGGAAGGAGGGACTTTGCTATTGACCCGAATCAGTTACGACCTCTTGCAAATGTCGGTTGAGTACCGAAGGAGTGAGAAGGAAAGTGTGGTGAATACAGAGGGTAGAAGCCTCAGGAAGGCTGTGTATAAGGCTGATGGAAAAAATAAATAAGACAATGCCTAGCTAGGCCAGTGACCCTGGATCAATATGGCTCTCTCATCCCCCTACTGAATCTTCATCTCATTCCACCTGGATCTTTATCAATTTATGACCTGTTACCCTGTGGTATTGGTCTAATTTGCTTTAGCACCATGACCACTGTTCCATACATTTGAGCAATGCGGGAAACTTCTTTTTTTTTTTTTTTTTTTTAGGAAAACCTTTCTTTATCTGTATGTGCTTTCCTGTAGTTTATCATTTTATTTGTAAGTACGGTAGGTGTTAGATGGAGCAGCCCTTTTGGCAGTCTGTATCCTGCACAGTCCTGCTGCTCCACTCTCAGAATTCTAAATAGGAGTAAACATAGAGAAAGGATCCACACAGCCATCTCTTAGACTGGAATCCCACAATAATGAATAATCATTATATAATCTTAATATCATTATGTAATGGATGCTCTAGAGCATACATTGTGCTGAGGGAGGCTTAAGCATATTTCTGAATAGTTCTGAAAGATTGAATGGATTGAGTTAAATACTAATTGCCCAGTTTCATCAATGATGATATATACAAATAAAGTAAGCCATGGTATCTGTCCCCCCTGGATAAAGGCTTCTGGTATGCAAATAATGTAATGTGGTGATTGATGAAGGCTTAGCCATAACTCTAAAACCACTACCTCTCATTTTGCTGTGACTAGTTTTTTGCTGCTGAAAAGCTTTCTCCCTGCTCAGAGCTGCATCCATATTTTATTCTGGCTGAAATAAACTACAGGCGGATGCACTGAAAATAATTAAAAATGCTGAAAGTGTAATTAAAGACAGAAGATAAAAAGCAGGGGATTAACGCCTCTGTACCTGCCACTTGTTGGATCTGAATGCAGATGATCCAGAAACAGCAGCAGCCCGGAGCTTGCTCACTACACATTATGTGCGCTAACGTCTGCATGTGTGTGTGCATGCATGTGTGTGTGCGTGCATGTGTGTGTGCGTGTGTGTGTGCGTGCATGTGTGTGTGCGTGTGTGTGTGCATATGTATCTCTTCCTCTCAGGCTATCCATTTGTCTAGTCCACACTGCAATACTCCTGCACAAATCTGACATTAACAAGCGTGTCTCAGGCATGTGAAACTGGATCACGTTAATGACATGTGACATGATTACTAGGCTCTCTGAGAGTTGTACCCGAGGTGCTTGTGTGTGTGTGTGTGTGTGTGTGTGTGTGTGTGTGTGTGTGTGTGTGTGTGTGTGTTTGTGTGTATGTGTTGGATTTAGGTCTTTGAATGCTAAAGCATGCAATTAATCCCAAATGGATAACTCTTTTATTTTTAATGTGATTAACATGAATTAGTTACTTTGACCCTTCCACACACTCGTAATTGGTTTTAACAAATAACTTGTAATTTGATAAAAGCAAATTTGTAGTTTCTGTAAATAGAATTTCAGTATCACAAAAGTACTTTGTTTTGAATTACCACTAATGAGCTAAACATTCTGACATTAATAGTCAAGGTGCTAGTGACAGACACCAAGTTTCTTTAATGTATTCAAAGTTCTCTTTTAGTTTACAATTTCTGAATGAGAGCATAGTGTTTCAAATCTCCTACCACCCAATTACATTGGCTGAAGCCCGGAGCTGCCAGTAATCATATATTGTATATTCATAAATGTTTAAATGTAGATAACTAGTTTTTAGTCATAAATCTCTATAATCATAACAATGTAAATCACACAGGCAGTGCTCACATGTTTGTGCAGTTGATGTCCAACAGAAATACGTGATTGAGTGATTATTTGGATACAGTTCGTAATTTCAGTTAATTAAGAGAATGTGGTGTATGCACATGACAGCATAAGGAACGGCAGAAAGTAATTCAGAAAACTCATATTAAATATTTGTGTGAATTATTCTTCTTTACATTTGTACAGCTCAAGTATCTCTCAAAATCTTCAGAAATTCACTAAATAAATTAAGTGTGCTTAGTATAATATTTAATTTAAGAAGACCGATTTCTCTCAGTTGAAAACAGCATGAATCACGATGATATGTGTGCAGCTTTCACGGTCTTGTCTAAACAACAATATGAAAAATGAATACTTACCTGTTCACAAAAAAAAAACAGGATGGATGTAGGAAATGGTTTGAATTGTGTTTTTAGGCTGGAGTACATGCAATTGTTTTTTTTTTTTTAATGATTTCTCTGGAAAGTGTGAGTCAATGTGTGAACTTTTGAACCCTGTGCTGATGGAATCACTGAGATTGTATGTGCTCCAGAGTGAAAGTGTGTCTGCATGCGTTGTCATACACAGTGAGCAGTGTGGAATCAAATGAAGTCATGGGCTTTGGTATAAAAAATAACATTTAAAGACAGTGTGTGTGCTGTGGGGCTTTGTGAAGAGGCTCGTTGAAATACACAGCAGATGTGCTTCAGTGTCCTTGATCTTGACAGTTATGACTTGAGTCTCGAAATTAATCCATTATACAGTAGTGTATGGGAAAATGTGAGAAAACTAGTTTGCATTTCGAGGGGCATTTTTAAGGTATCAGCTCTCATGTACAAAGGCTACTGATTATAAAGTAAAATCTATGCCTTGTCCTTGACTTAGATTCATGTCACTGATTTGCTCCTTAGCCTGAAATGCATGGTTGTATGTTGATTAACTTTACAGAGAATCTCGTTTATTTGCTTATTTTTTCACTAAGGTAAGATGTAGGAAGCTACGGAGTGGTAACATTACAGATACTTTAAAACACAGTTTTGTGGATTTAAAGTTTTATAGCCTTCTGGTATGTGTGAAGTAAATCTTCTCAAAGCATAGATTATTTATAATAATTATCTTATGTTTATTGCACCATTATGTGAGTCTGATGTCTGTGCAAATGTCCCATTGGATTTGATGTACGAATGTATTTGTTATTCTCATTTCACTCGTCCAAATTAAGATTTTGAATTTACAAAACAGGATTGGTGCAGTACCCAGCTGAAGGTCTGTGTATCTTGTCTAAGGAGACTCTCTGAAAATCGGAGATAGGGATTGCAGCTCTGGTGGTGAGCAAATCACTCCTCAGCTAGCAGTAAAAGAGGTGGTGGAGTGGGTGTGTGGAACCTGCTGTTTTTAAGGAAGCATGCCACACCATCTTTTAGCCGTCTCGCGCTGTTTGTTTCTATTCCTCCCCATTTTAAAAGCCCTGTGTTAACCGTGTTAACTAACTAAAATATTTTTCAGACTCTAAACTGGTCACTGCTCACTTTTGATTTCACTTTTTCTCTCTTTTACAGTGTAGAGTTTCTTGCAATACAGATATCTGAATTACAGTACATTTATAATAGATGAGAGTCAACAGGTCTGTGTCTCTTCAGTACGATGAGCTCTGAGAATTCACTGTAAGGCCACATTATTTGCCATTGTCAGTACTCCCGCCCGCTAGCCGTTGTGTTTTTGTTTTTTTTTCTGTCCATGTGCTTTTGTTTTTCTGTGTTCCAGCCCTGCCCCGCTCCCCGCCCGGTCTCCGCCCGCCTGTTTCCCTCATTGCCTTCACCTGCCTGCCTGCGCACCTGTTTCCCATTCCCGTTATCAGCCCTGCCCTATATCTTCCCTGTGCATCCCTGTTCTGTTGCCAGTTCGTCTCGGTTGCTTCTGCCCGTTTCGTTCCCGCGTTTGTTTTGTGCTTGATTTATTGCTTTTCCCGTTTTTGACCTGCCTGTTTTTTCGACCTGTTTTTGCCTGCCGTTTCTGCCCCGTTTGCCTGTACCTCTGCCTGCCCGGTGTCTGACCCTGCCTGCTCCGTTACCCGCCTTTTGGATTTAGCCCTTCGGACTGCCTTTCTGGTTTCTGACCCCTGCCTGGTTTTTTACGGTGACGATTTCTGCCTGTCGGACTTGTACATATCTGCCGGCATTCGTTGGTCTGCGACTGAGTCCCTGCCCGAGCCCTGTCAGCCATTGGGTAAAGTCTGCCAAGGGTGGCCCTGATAGGCTGACACAGCACACCTGACATGAGGAGGACTGGCATGGCTGGCCCATGGTGAGGTAGGGACAGAATGCAGGCGCTAGGGGTGTCACTGCCCAGTCCAACTCCAGTGGTGCTTTTCATACCAAGCGCTATTCAGGTATCATCAACAAAGTGGTCTCCAAGATGTGGATTTCTGAATGGGAATCACGACATTTGAGGAAGCAGTGGGGGTGGCGGTGGGGGTGGCAGTGTAGCACAGGTTGCTGGTTTGATTCCCCACTGGGGCACTGATGCTGTACCCTTGGGCAAGGTACTTAACCCGCAATTGCTTCAGTAAATATCCAGCTGTATAAATGGATAACATTGTGAAAACCTGTAACTGATGTAAGTTGCTCTGGATAAGAGTGTCTACTAAATGCCAGTGATGATGATGATAATGATGATGTGAAGCTTTTTTCAGTCTGTTTGTGTATGATGGTTGCAGCATGGTAGCATGTGCAGCCAGGTATTTAACCATACCACCCATTTTCCCCACGTTTATTAGTGCATGTTTAATTGCAGGTGTTTCATATTGGAGCATTGTTATAGTTTGTTTCAGAAGGCTAGCAGCAGTGTGGTGTAGTGGTAAGGAGCAGGGCTTGTAAAAAAATAGTTGCCGGGAATATTCTCCACAGGGGTGCTGCTGTTGTACCCTTGGGCACGGTACTTAACCCACAGTTTCCTCAGTAAAATGGTTAAAAATTGTAACTCACATGTATGTAAATCATTTTGGATAAGAGCTTCTGCTAAATGACAATAATGTAATGTAATGTTTCATTGCCAGCTAGAAGTTATGTAAAATAATGGTGAGTTGCCTAAAACATCATATTTGATGCTTCTAATTTTCTTTTACTGTCAGTTTTTAAAATACAGTGAAATCACAGTTAGATATTCAGACAGAATTTGCAGTTATACGAGGGCAAAATCTTGGAGTCCATTTTTTTTTCTTTTTCCTCATTTAAATGTGTTTAAATGTGTTTTGACATGCAAAGAGACTCATTTCATTTGTGCCACAGTGACATCGGATTCAGTTGCATTTATCACTTTGCACACATTGCATGTCAGCAAAGTGAGTGACATTACGATTGGTCATCCTTTCTGCAGAGTGTGATAGGAAACCATGAGAACAATTACGTGTGTGAATGTGCACAAACTTGTATGTGTGTTACAAAAGGAGGTTATTATAAGGTGTGTGGTATGGTTTACACCTAATTGATTGGTAAAGGCTTTGGCCCTCTCTGGCTCTGTGTGCTGTAGGGGTCAGCACCTGAATTCTTAAACCGGCTGCTGCCGGAGCTTGCCTTTGATTAATCTGGAGTGAAATGTTACGGTTCTTAGAGAGATTCACCGCAGGATATGTGTAAGGATTTGTTCTGTAATGGGAACAAAATGGGTTTTCACATAACCAAGGAACCGAAAACAAGTGTTGCTTCCTGCCAACAGGAAATAGATTTTTCTAACCAGAGTTAAGGTAATACATATCAAAATGTTACCTTAACGACGGCCCCGGATAATGTAAAGGCCAGTGAACCCTTTTTAGGAAATTTGTTTTTGTTGAAGGGCACTGAGCATTGCTGTTATTTTGCTTTATTGAGGACCGACTCACTCTTTCCTTAGTCCCCGAAGACATAGCCATTTGCTGAAATCAGACACACCAGGCTGATCTCCTATACAAATCTGTACTTTAACTCCGTACATCTGTACAGTGAAAATATACATATGAATGTAACAAGTAAGGTCACAGCAGGCAACTTGAAAACCAATTCTGGTTGGGGGGTGAAAAGAGTCAGTGCAATTTAGTGGTATTCCATTCTGCCAATGTGTGCGGTTGTATGGGATTGTAAGCCCCCTATAATGATGGAGCCTGACAGATGCAGTTGCTTGACATCTGTTGGGTGGTTTGGCTTAGCTGCAAGAAATTGCTAATTAAAACATGAGACACATAAGTGAACTGAAGGGGGTTTAAGCACCCACGCACGCTGATTTATGTCACTTTGCCCTTAAGGCAGCCAGTTGGAAATGAGATTTTGGTGTAAATAAAAGGCTATAAAATGGTGCAGGCAGAATCTTTTTGGTTAGCGGGGATATAGCTTATAGTTTCCAGCTCAGAATGCTGACTCGCACGTTCTTACTCAATGTGTGCATTATGAATGTGCCCTGGCTTTTCCCTTTAGAATATTTACATTAAGATTACTTTGCTGTCCAGCATTGAACTTCATTTCCTTATGAGTGTGGTAATGGTTTAATGTAGAACAGTGCCATTGATTATATTACACAGCTCACATTTTTAAATGTGTTTTCTTGACGCAATCTAAACAGCCATGTATAAATAAATATGTGTGTGTGTGTGTGTGTGTGTGTGTGTGTGTGTGTGTGTGTCTGCACGCGCGTGCGTGTGTGTGTGTGTGAACAGCCTCGCGTTACCTTGAACCAAGTCTGACTCACCAGACATGCTTCTCTCACTACACGTCTTGTGGCTCCCCCCACCAACAGTAACAGTAATCAGAAAAGGTGTCTAACGATCTCTTCCTCAATATGGCCCTCTTCAGCATTTATGTTCTTTAATGGTTAAGATGACCGGAAAACACCATCCTAATGTCCACTTATTTGTAAGACCATCTTTATTTATTTTATATCCAGTGATTATAAGACCAAAATCTTTTAGGATGTATCTGAGTCATTCTACCAGCAATATGAACTACAGTGGCATGCATTACATTTCCTTACTAACTTCTTTTGCTTAAGTCACTTGCCTACAATAAATGTGAAACGCTCTGTATATCAAGCCTGGCTGATAGTTTGCTCGTTGGATAAAGCATTGGCCCTGAGAATCCATCTGTTTTAGTGACATGTCCCTCAATATTAATAATGAAGGTGTCCAGACTATATCAAAAGGGAATTTGTGCTATATATGCAGGAGAAGAGACAAAACAGACAACAAAGATGGAGAGCTGGATTTCACAGCTGTTTATGGAACTCCAAAGGCTTTGTGAGCAATTTAGTGTGCACACCATAAATATAGCTTGTTAGCTTGCGAAAGGACACCTCACCTCCACTGCTGCATACCAATGCAGCCTTTCAGATTCGGTGCAGTTGGTTTCACAGTGGGGAATGATTTGGCAAAGCGGTGGCCTGATAAACTGGTCTGATAGTGTTCTCAGCCAGGCTGAAGACGTGTGAAGTCTAGCAGAGTCTCTAGGGGGCCACCAATTAGCACAGCTGTGAGTGAGGCCCAAGGGGGAGGGCCACAGTGTGGGGCCAGAGCCTTCAAAGAGCTGGTGCCAGGCAGAAATGATGCCCGCAATGGGAGTGGGTGGATTGGCATTGGGGGGAGGAGCTTAGATGGAGAGGTGGGCATGTCAGGGGGAGCTGAATGAGAAAGTCAATGGGACATTTGGGAAAGGTGGTGAGGGTGGTGTGGGAGAGAGAATGGGTGCAGTCGGGTGATGAGAGCCAGTGGCGGTGGCAGGGTGAAAGGAAATCTCTGGGTTTCATGCCCTGCCCCATACCGCACTACTGCCCTAGTGTGTGTCAGGGAGACACGTGAGAGAGTAGGTGTGTCAGGGGCACGTCTAAGGAACCTGTGAAAGACAGAAACCATAAGAGTGGACTGCATCTTACCATAGAAATATGTAAAAAAAGAGAGACAATGCTAGGTTTGCATTAATGAAAGTGGGATATAATTGGCTTTGGTGAGGGGAAGACCATTTCTCCGCCCTGTGAATATTACCAGAATTTAATTCATCATGCATAGATTCGGGTTAGAGGTATTACTCAAACACTGTGGGAGAAATATTCTAAAAGGCCTTTAGATTAATGAACCTGGTCAAAGATTGAACTTGAAGCTAAATTGCATTATACAAGTCCATTATTCAGTTTTTTAATGTATGAATTCAGAGAGAGACAAATACGTTTAATATAGCTGTTGTTTTATTGATGCTACCATTGTAGCTGCTGTTTTGTTGTTTCTGTTTGTACTTTAGATGACTGTATTGTACTGTGTTGTAGTTGTTGCTGTTGATTTTGGTTGTTTTATGCTTGTGCTGAAATGCTGCACATACTATGGGAAGAGGGCATAGCTGGCATGATTTTACCCATTTTTCCAAATGCAATAATTTCTGATCACTCCCTAACTGTTAACAAGCAAAGGAAACATTATGCTGTGTGCTCTGGATTTTCCCAGGGACAGTGCTGGTTGAAAATATGCAGATCAATGGGAGAGCTCAAGATCCAGACAGAACCATTTCACTATCCCTGCTAGACAACTATGACCACTGGGTCATCCTGGACCCTGTGCGACAGAGACTCTTCTTGAACAGCACCGGGCGAGTTCTGGACAGAGATGTGAGTATGCGGGTTGTCATGGCTACATTTGTTGCACTCCCCCACACCAGGATGCTGTAGTGATCTTAATCAAGACCGTAAAGCCTTATTTAAGCATAAGGATGACTCACCACTTTGGAAAGTCTTTGGTTAAGCATGCAAAGATATGGCAAACGACTTTATCTTTTTTGCACGTCACTGAATGCGAATGAAGTATGAAAGAAGAGACTATGATTAAAACAGCACCACACAAACAAATGCGTGCACATAAATGGGTATAGGTGAAACAGCAGGTCATGAAAATCTGCTCAGCAAGCTGTGCGCACAAGTATATATTAGAGGTACATAAAAGGAGGATAGGTGATGGCTTATGACAAGACTACAGTAGTATCTAGCTGTTAATTTTATTGTCAGAATTATTGAACGAATTATGCCTGCCCTCTCTCCCTGTCTCTATACACATAAAAATAATTTTATATATATATATATATATATATATATATATATATATATATATATATATATATATATATATAACATATATAGAAATATTGTTGTGCTGGTTGCTGGGGTACCATGCTGACCAGCTTGTTGTTTGCAGTTTAGGTTTTGTTTTTTTTTTTTTTTTTTTTTGGTTCAACTTTGTCCTAATGGTCCTCTTCCTTTCAGCCACCCACCTCGATTCAGTCCATTGTAGTGCAGGTCCAGTGCACAAATGAGCTGGTCGGTACGGTCATTCTTCATGAGGTCCGGATCGTTGTGAGAGACCGCAATGACAATTCCCCCCGATTCCAGCAGCCACGCTACTATGTAGCTATAAATGAGGTGAGTTCCCATTACTACTGTAAGGCCTCTTTTCAAAGATTGTACACAGAATACTTTGCTTGTAACACTTCAGAATATTTATAAATGCATGTAACTGCATTGAACATTATGGTACATTTCAGAGTTGATGTTTAGTCCAACATAAATAAACTTTGGTAAATGTGTTTTTAAGCTGGAGGTGAGGGTTGCCAGATTGAGATAATTGTGTGTAATTTTGCATTTAATTTGTTGTTGTTGTGCTGTATATATTTCATTCTCATCTGAACACTTTATAAACCTCTGTGGGATTTTCTCATTTTGGCAGTACTGCCCTCATCCTTGATAACAGATGGGCTCAGTTAGTAAGCATTTATAATTGCACCATACACTAAAGTGTTACGGCTTTGTCCTTAGCTTTAAGTGACAAATTTATGTCAGTGTTATTCTTTGCATTTCTGATGCATCATAATGAGATTAGTGATCACTGGGTTTATGGAGAATGCAACAGATGTGGAGGCAGAACTGTTTGTACTTTTGTATCTCAAAACAACTTACATCTTTATCATATGTCTTCTCATGACAATGTATTACATTATTTAAGTTACATTATAGAGAAGTATCAGTGTGTTGATTTTTGTCATATTGATGCATGGGTTATGAGTAAGGCGTAGGTTGACAGATAACTTGTTTTAGGATTTTAATTCATTAATACATTAAATGTTGTGTGAGAGACCTTAACAGTGTAATTTTCTCTGTATAATGCAAGTACTCTACAGGTACTCTATCTGAAAGCAGGCAAAGCAGTGCAAATTAAGGTGCATTACCTGTAATGGGACTGTTGCCTGTAATATATAGAGCTCTTGCTGCCGTGTAAAGCCTCCCATGTGACCTGACCTGAGTCCTTAGGAACAGTCTGTCCATAGTAGTTTTTTGTCTCTAGACAATTGCGATGGTGTGTGGCATGCAGTTTTATAATTAAAAGTAAAGCTGAGCACCAGACAGCAAAGAAGCTCTCACCAAGTGAGCGAGCGCTGTCTAATTATCGGCCCAGCACTTTAGTGACCTGCCAGTGTGCAGTTGCGCGGACTTTGTACCCATAATATCTAAAAATGGATCAGAGTGCACCCCTGAGAAGCTCGCACAAAGGGTATTGAGTAGATACGGAGTGATTGTGTAGCTTTTACTTAATTGGACTTGGTTCCCCAGAGTGCTGTCTTGGTAGATTTCTCTCCCGAGGCAGCAGCCATGCAGAGAGGAACACAGAGTCCCTGTTGCTGACTAGACCTGATTCTGTAATTCTACTTGGGCCTCCACTTCCTCCCTTTAGTATTTGTGGGTATTTTCTTTTTTTAACCACAATACCCCATTTGCACTTGATGTTAGATCCAGAATTAACATGATCAGTCAAGATCAGCCAAAGTTCCCAAATAAAATCAACTTTTCCAAAGAGAGGCTGAAGCACTGTGGTTAAAAGAAGCAGAGACTAAGTTAGAGAGCAGCAGTGATGCAGGTTTTCCAGGCTGAAGTAGAAGTGATCAAGCTGCATATAAGACTGAAGTAAAAGTAATGCTTACAGTACCAGTCAAAAGTTTGGACACACCTGATTAATATAATGGGGAACATGCTTTCAAAGACATTTTGATCAAAAGACTTATGCTTAAATGCTTTAAATTTGTTCGTACATATTTCTTTCCAAAAAAATTAATTTTAAAAAACATTTTTTTGCTACTTTGAAGAATCTAAAATGTAAGATAATTTTGATTTGTTTAACTTTTTTTTTTGGTCTCTGCACAATGCCATTTGCATTATTTCATTCTGATGACTTTACTATTATTCTAAAATGTGGAAAATAATAAAAATAAAGAAAAACCCTTCCATGAGTAGGTGTATCCAAACTTTTGACTGGTACTGTATGTATGAAACAGAAGTGGCGGTTTTACAGACTGAAGCAAAAGCCAAGCAGAACCTACTGACAGGGCAGCATGCTAGCCTTGGTTGAGCATGTGCACCAAAAAACACAAATCAGGGGGGATTTTTCTATTGCGAGTGAAAACACAGGCTTGTTCTTGGTTTTAGTTTCTACATGCACGGCCATGGCCTGCTCTTGCTCACAGTCCCTTGTTGTCCGCCGATGTAATCAGTCCGCAGCGCATGGTGGTATGATTTCACAGGTGCACAGCTGTGCGGTTTCTCCTACTGATGAGCTACTGAGCAGATGATATGGGCGGTGAATCGCGAAGGCTGTGAGTTGTAACATTCGTAATTTGGTTGGACACCTCCTCTCAAATTCTCACACGAGAGGTCCTGAAGCGGCCACAGGGGGCAGCACCAGCTGGCTGCTTTGATTGTCGAGTGCTTGATTGAACGAAGAGACGAGATTTAATCAAAATATTGACGCTTGCCTCAAAAAATGTGACACAGGGAAGTATGTGGGTGATTCCGTAATCACTTCTCTTATGAAACTTGAGTGGTAGGAACCTCTGTAGAGAATTTAAGCAGGGTTTTAGAGACAGTGCTTCTGACGTGTGAAAGCTGGGAGGGGTGATTTGATGTGAGCTCAGATCTGGCATCACAGACAGAAATGGAGCCATGAGAAAAGGTAAACGTTAGTGATTTGTTTCAACACATAACTTGTTTTTGTGATTGTGTTTTGAATGACTTCTGACTTTTATCTGCCACATTGCAGACAGCATACTTTACAGAGATCCTCTTTTCAGACTGAAACAGGACTGGGTTTAGCATTTGCCAGCAAACTGAACATCTGTGTGGAGCATGAATTTAGAGAATATGGGTTTGTCCACCATTAATAACTGCAGATTTTTTTCTACATCAACACATAAAATAATGCCACTGTAATTTTCCAAACATGTTTTCCAAACATTTTCCAAACATGAACTTATTGTAGTAAACCTCAGCCCTCACTTTTGAGTTACATGGCCACCAAAGGGATTTTGATTCTGATCTGATTTTGAAGCTGGTGTGTCATTCTTTGCTCCTCGATTGGACCATAGCAAAGGGCAGTGGTGTGGTATAGTGGAAAGGAGCAGGGCTTGTAATCCAGAGGATGCTGATTGAATTCCAAGGTAAGGTACTGCTGTGTTCCCCTGGGTAAAGGTGCTTCAACTGCATTGCCTCAGTAAAATACACAGTATAAATGGATAACAATGAGAAAATAAGATATGTATGTTTCTCTGCATAAGAGTATCTGCTAAGCAAATTCAATGCAATGACGGTCCACTGAATATACAGTATTTTTATATACACAGTATTTTTATAAACATTTTATATACATAAGAATCCTAATGAACTGTAGTTCAACTGAAACTCAAGCTGGATGCTAGGCACTGTAATTTTCTGAAATTAAAAAAATACATGTTTACTGTCATTCGTGAGTTTTTCACTTCATTGTTTATTATATGTGCTGCTATGGTTCATGGATAAATAACAATTTTCCACATACAAGTAGGACAAGGGAAGAATCATGTACTCGATAATGGCATCAGATTTGGCAGCAGATCAAAAGTAGCTGCAAAACTGATCTTGTCCTTCCATTGTCAGCTGATGTCTGCAGTCTTAGTTTTTGCAGGGGTGACCTTTCCTCTTCATATTTCATTACAGGCTCCATGTTACAGACATGACATTATAGACACTGATATGACATTCATATTACAAATCACATCACAGACCTCATGTTACACAGTTTATAACAAACCTAGGGTTACAGGACACATTTTAAATAAAAGACCTAATGTTACAGACCATACAATATGAATGTTAATGTTACATTACTAAAGTCTACCAAAACATTGGAAAAATTCTGACATATGTGTTTTTATTGAGCCATCAAAAACCATGTTCTCTGGGATATTTCTGTCACTGCCATTTCTGTTGCTTGGTGTTTCCAGGAAGCCTGGATCCCAATTATACATAGAGAACCAGCACAGCAGCTGAAATACAAGGCAGTCCCAGGCACTGTCTAACCTCATTGACCTCGCCCTGAGCTATAACCTTTTATTCTCACATGTGAAAGCAATACAAGGGCACCTGTCTGACTGTGGAATGAGCTTTTCCAGTGCTGTCTGCCAGTCTTCCTCAGAAAGCCGGAGGGTATTCTGTGTCCCTCAGCGGTCAGCTGTACACTGGACTGTTCTGTCACGCAAGTCACCAAGCAATCCTCATACAGCATCCTGAATCAGCCCATTCCATCTATTCTATAGATATTGGACAGGTTTCCTTTAGGGTGCAGGGTTTTTGTCCATCTGCACTGTTGTTGTTGTTGCTGCTGGGTGGAACTCTCACTGCCTGTTTCTCTGTCTCTCGTCCTCCAGCTCACGCCTGTTGGAACCACCATCTTCACAGGGTTTTCTGGGAACAACGGTGCCACTGACATCGATGACGGGCCAAACGGACAGATCGAATACGTTATTCAGTACAACCCAAATGATCCAGTACGAGAAACATTGAACGTACTGATTGTATAGATGATGTATAGATGCAGGCAAGACCATCCTGTGTATATAATTGCAGTTAATTATCCATTTATTTAGTGGGAACCTGGTTCAGGAAAAGCTTCTGTTTTACGCACACCCCATGTGTACAGTTTGTTTACCTCCACACCTTAAAGTTAGTACCACTAGTTTCCCTATTTCACACTGCTGCAGCCTTACAGCTTCGCAGGGTCGTAGAGTATCAGTGCTTCATGCAGTATCTCAATGTGTCAGTGATTCATGCAGTATCACAGTGTCAGTGCTTCATGCAGTATTGCAGAGTACCAGTGCTGTATGCAGCATTACAGAGTATGAGGGTTTCATGCAGTGTCACATAGTGTCAGTGGTTCATGCAGTATTGCAGAGTATCAGTGCTTTTTGCAGCATTACAGAGTATCAGTGCCTTACACAAAGAGTATTATACCCCAGGCAGTAGCACAGCATCAGATAGGATAGAAAGAAAAGAAGAAATTACTTTTTTTCCACTGTGTGTTGTCCTCTTCTAACATGGATTGTCCCTCCCGCAGAGTTCAAACAGAACATTCAGCATCCCGCTAACTCTCTCTGGTGCGGTTGTCTTGAGAGAGAGGCTCAACTATGAAGACAGAACACGTTACCTGGTCATCGTTCAAGCCAATGTAAGTCTTGGTTCTCATGGCACAGAGGATGAGGTGATCAGTCTTCCGTTCTGCAGAACAACATACTGTGTATGCCATAAATATGTGGCATAACTGCGATGAATAAAGCTTTCACTGAGAATTTTCTGTCTAACCTCATCAAATCGTCAAAAATTTATGTCAAATTAGGGGCTACTGGTACTGAAATCTGTCTTCATAACTAGTAGGGGTGGATACAGCCTTTTGAAAAGGTCAGACAAGGCAGAATTTCAATGTTTATTTTTAATTGGTTCAATCAAGAAATGCCAAAGAAATATTTAATATGAAAAAGGATGATGTTGTACCACCATGTGATGATAGGAGCTAGTTATGAAACTTTTTAAAATTTATTTCATTTTACAAAACACTGATGGTCTAAGTTTTGGTTTTACATAACAGAGAACACTCTAGGCAGAATTAAGGAAGAATGAAGCATAGTGAGAACAGCTGCCTTTTTTTTGGATCTGCGAAGGTTCTTTTTGATCCTTTGCATTTAATGGAAAGGATTATACAGTAGAATAGTGATTTCTCATTAGGTTGTGTCTTTTCTGTGCAGCATTTGAAAACATTGTATGTATGTTTGGATGAGAAGAGATCAGAAGAAATGCAAGTAACTGACTCTGCGAGATTTATCAGCCTGTTAAAGCAGCAGGAAATGGTATTAATGATACATAGCCAGCCTGTACATGTACTGGACCCGTGGCTGGAATTCAGTCTAACCGCTCCACAGCTGACATGATTTATGCATTTGCTTTGCAGTATATCTTATCCAAGGTGACTTGCAAAGCTTACACATTCCTCATTATGCATTCATACACCTGAAGCAAATTACTGGAGTAATTCATGCTAAGAACATTGCTCAAAGCTTATGGTGGCAGTGTCCCGTCTGCAGTCCCAGCCTGTATACCTCTGGTCCAATTGACACAATATTTTGGGACTGATTGGTGGATGGTTATGAAGTTTGTTAATTTCTGCTCACTGAATTCTAGCTAAATACATACTTGTACTATATTTTTGTATATAATATTAAAACAGTTATTCAGTTTTATCCAAATCGTCCATACATCCAGCTGATTTCATGTATGGGGTATGCTCCCTGCCTTTTCTTATAAGTGTGACAAGACATCTTCAGATGTGTAATGTTTGGATTATACTATGAATAATATTTCTGTCTTTTATTGATTTTTCTTTTTTTACATGTGTGTGAAGCATCAAAAGCAAACATAGAGCTACACGGAGTTAAGACTGAAATCTGTAAATTTTGTCCATTAGTTTGCACATCTGAGCTGACCTTTTATATTTGATTAAACTCATTTCCTCATTAGTAGAAATTTATTAACCAATTCTGATTGCTGTCATTTGTAAGAAAGTGCTTATAACGCCCGATTCTGTTGATTGTGACAGACCTTCTCAACTGCTCTGGGTAAATGTGTCGGGTAATTGAATGATGAGTTTTGTCCTGTTTTCACTGTACTGAAACGATGGAGGCAGAGGCAGAGAGATGAGCGATAGGGCTGCTTTTCCCGAGTGAAACGGCTTGGGGCTGATGATGCTTTTTTCTCCGGATGGTATGAGGGACTCCCGGAGGAGCCGGAGTGTCCTGTAGCCCAAGGCAGTTTGGGATGGGGCTCAGTTGTTCTGGCAGTATTAAGTCATCATCATCACACCCTCCACCCGTTCTGCTGTAGGGAAATCATTTAGGAAGGAAGGGCTCAGGAACTGCTCTGACAATGATTTTATTGGGTGTGTGTGTGTGTGTCTGTGGTAAATTTCCCTGATGCTATTCGGGCGTGTAGGAGTAGCGTACTTGGCAAGTCTGGAAATATCAAAGTCATTGTGTTAGCAATTCTCATACGTTGGCCTTGGTAGAGTGCATTTTTCTTGAAAATGGCTGTCTCTAAGATATCTTACATGTTTTGTTTGAAAGACTGTGGCAATGCTTGTATACCCACTTAATAGCAGCTGTAGAGCTTACATTAAAAACTGATTTATGAAGGAAAGCGAGAATACCTGAGTCTGTTGGTGCATTCAGAGCCTTTCAGTTTGAACAGTGACTTACCGTTGTCATGGAACAAGTCCACGAATGGCAGACATGACACCCTAACAGAAGCGGTAATGTCCCCTGTAGGACCGCGCCCCGTACCCGAATGACCGGCGGACCGCCACCACCACGCTCACAGTGGACGTGCTGGACGGAGACGACCTGGGGCCCATGTTCCTGCCCTGCACCCTGGTCAACAACACCCGAGACTGCAGCCCTATCACCTACCGGGCGGCCTTCCCCGAACTCACTGACCCAGTAAGTCCCCTCACACACGGCACACACACACACACACACACACACACAGGGCAGCCAGTGTGTCACCTGCACCCTCCACCACCACACCATCTGCCACAGGTGGAGACTGATGGAGCAAAGCTGTCTCTTCAGTTATAGCAAAGCTTTTTTTCTCATTACAGAATATTGTGTTCTAATAAAATGTTGCAGAAACTAAAAATACAATTCATTCTGAAGTGCAAACCTAGTTTGCTCCTGTGCTCTGTTTACATTCAGAGTCCTCAAGCCTGCATGTTTCATCGAGGCAGCAACAGAACTTACTGTTTTATAAATTACTACACAGGCTGTATTTACAATTGCAAAAGAAGCAATTATTTTTTTCTGCAACCACAGAGCTGTTTTTACTGTACCTTGGAGATCTGAAAGTCACAGTAAAGAATCTTTGTACTTGTAGACCATCTGACAGTTCTATTCCACGCCACCAAATTTTTAGACATGCCGTATGTGGTGCTCAGAGGTTGTTTCTCATTAAATTACTTGTCATGGGACGTGAATGTGGAGATGGAATAAATTGCAAGAGATCATCAGATGTACAAGAAATTATATTCTAAGAAATTGGTTGGGAATAGAGATACACAGTGCACCAGGTTAAGCATGGTTATTATTATGGTAGTTCATGGTTTTAATGAACTTCGCTATAATAACAATAATAATAATAATAATACCAATAATAATAATACATTTATACATTTTGTTTCTTTATCACCAAAACAAAGCTCATAGTGCTGATGATGGAACAATGATGCAAAATTGCACTGCAGTTGTAGCAGAGAGCTAAACTCTAATAAAACATGATTTCAAGTCCTCTAGAGCTTTCCCTGGTGCAGTATATGTATACAGTCATGCTAATTCCATCTCATGTTATCTCATGTCGTATATTCCCTGTGCTTGTCTTGGGTTTCTAGATGATAAATGGAATTCACTCCATCTTTACTCCCCTTTATCTTCACTCATCCAAGTTCACTCACATGGGCATGGCTAGCATTTAAACAATAATTCCCTGTCATGCCCACACGCCATGTTCTGCATATTAAGTAGAACTTAAAGAAGGATTTTAATGCAGGAGATGTATTATTATCAGTGATGTAATTGGGGATCTCTTTAAATAAAAACAGTTTGTACACTATTCAGGCATGTTTTTGAATTAAAACAGTATCATCATATCATCTTTTAATTGATTTAATTTTCCCTAATAATTCTTTGTTTAATGTGCTGTCTCACAATACAATTTGTAAAGTAAACAATAGTGAGGGCTTACACAAATAAGAAGCACAGAGGGTCCAAAAACAGAAGATGTGAATTCACAGGTAATTAGTTATACAATGGTCCCAAGGACCTTGCGTGATGACAGTGATTAATAGAAACTGTCTCTATTTCAAATGGAAAATTTTGTCGTAGACAGAGAACCTTGAGTTTTGCAGATGGGATAATGGCAGAGATTATTTTCCTGCCCTTCTTGGTGGGGTCTATCATGATTGCAGGTCTCATAATCTATTTTGCATTCTCTCAGAATTGTTTTTATGAAATATAAGTATGTGACTCTCAGTCCTTCAGTGTGGGACATTCTGTCAAATCTCCATGGTGATTTGTCATTATGTCTCAGTAACAAATTCAAAGCAAGCACCACATTTTCTTTTTATTCTTACACATCATGAGTTTAGCATTAATTGAAATAAAAAAATGTGTAATAACATAAAATAATGCAAAGAATAAATTCATTCCATGAAGATAAACTAGAGAGAGAGAGAATCAGCAAAATAATTTGTTGAATACCTCCTGAGGTAATAAATATGTTTTTGCTGTTTTACATTTTATGAAGCTTTTTATTCTTTTCACAAAAAATACTACATGAAATAACTGAAGCATATGGTGTTAGATTGTATGATTTTAGGGGGGATAAACAGCATCTACTATTTAAGGATTATGAATTAAAAATGCACTTATACATTTGGACTAAATAAATAGCATTTATTTAGTCCAAAACCAACACTACAGTTCAATACAAGGACTATACTAGTTTTGTTACCTTTGTTAAGAGCATATCAGCAAATGAACTCAAAGAATGCACTCAAGGACAGATCTGATAATGCCTGTTGGGGAAGCATACAATAGAATGTAATGTTGTTGAGTAAGAACAGATGTTCAAATATTCACATGTTCATCCTCTGAACCTCTGAAGAAAACAGTATCTACAAAGGAGCCATGAACCCATGAACCTTTAAATCCCAATACACACACACACTCACTTATTGCTTATTTGGCTAAGGTAAGACAAGTGAATGCACTTATGCTGTGGTGATATATATGTTTATCTCCACAAAAAAAGTACATTTAAAACCATTTTTTTTCAATCCAATTTGCCTGTCATTCTAACTCTCTTGGCAGATGATAATCACATCTCTAGTGAGCAGGCAGTGGTACAAGAGGTAGCAGTATGAAGGAGGAGTAACTACAGAGGTACTCACAGTACAGAGAGGGGAAATGAACAGCAGAAAGTAGAGACTGCAGATAACAGTACTGTAGAGTTGGCTTCTCTTCAGGAATTCCCACAGTAGGTTGTGCTGATTGGCACAACCTACTGTAGTAGGTAGTAGCTGATTGGCTGTAAACCTGGGAGGCCAGTTTGGGGGTGGCCAGATCACCCTAAAATGGTTGGTCTTGGTGACTTTTGAGGGGAGGATATTACATAATTCTACAATCAGTCAGAAATCCGATTTCAATGGGAAGACTGGCTTCTGTGCACTGGCTTCTAGTTCAGCCAGAGATTTTAAAATGTTTGATAGTTGGCGCTAACTTAAAATGACAGCCATAATCACATACAAAGCTGCATTTTAATTATGTAGCGACTCGTGCTAGTCAGGCATTTGTCATTCATATTTTAGTTTTGGTGTTTGCGTACCTCAAAATATCATGTAATCTGCCACAAAGCAAGACATATTAATTGGTTGAATGCAAGAGAAGCCATAAACATTCTTAGGGTAAGTTGAAGAATTTCAATCTGCATTAGTTGATACTGTACACACTGGGTAAAGAGTTTGTTACATTTGATGTCTTATGTAAAAGACACTATGTCAAGAGTTTGTTACATTTGATGTCTAATATTAGTCTTCTCTAAAGATGTAAAAAAAACAAACAAACGTGCAGCTGAAGCTTGCCTGTGGTATTCCACATTCCACATTCTGCTTATTGGATGTGACCTATTGTGACATAAGGGTCCAGAGTTCTTGTTTCTAAAAGACAGTGTTAAAGCACTAGGGCTTCCTGCAGGGTCATGTGCTTAAGTTCCTGGTCATTGTCCTTGGTTCATAGCTTCGGGTCGCATTTCCCCAAGTGCAAAAGCGGCTTATGTGAAGGGAAATGCAAGATCTGCAGCCAGCAACACATTCTATTTTTGCTGTGGATGGTGATGCGGGTCATTGGAGTTGTTTTTGGCAAAAAAAAAGCAAAAAAAAAAACCACTTTGTTCTTCTACGAATGGTGTCTAGACATGAGCCACACCTCCCATGGGATAAGGGGAGTGCAGAGAGATCTTCACACCCAGAGGACAAAGTTACAAGTGCCCCAGTCACTGGCTTGCCATTTCTCCACATCTCAGAAGACAGGCACAAGATCAGTGTGGGCTTTATCATAGAAGCAACGCTAGTGAGGGAACTCCACCTGTAACCAGAAGTCTGTATGTTTGATTCTCAGGTAGTGGAGTACTACTCTTGTACCCTTGAGCAAGATGCTTAATCTGAACTGCTTCTGTAAATATTCAGCAAGGATGTTTCAGTGACCCCATTAGGAGTGTACAGCCTGTAGAGATTGAACGGAAATGATGTCTGATGTAGCAAACGCTGGGTGACCCATATTTCATAATTCAGAAGCTGGTGGCAGGGCTGTATCATTTTGCAGTTGCTGATGACCATGAGGAAGTGATTAACTGGTCTCCTCATGAGCATGCCTACAGATTGTTTTCTTATTGCTCATTGACTCATGTCTTCAGGTCTGCTTCTTGCATCAGTGTGAAGTTAATGGACTTTCTTCTGATGTCACTAATTCTGTCGGTCTAAAGGGAAAAGGGAGAAAAGAGAGAGGGGGAAAAAAAGAAAAAGATACACTCATCAGTTACAGAACTGGAGGGTTTTTTGAAATTGGTCCAAATGGCCTCTGAGTGAGAGAAGCAGACACTCTACCCCAGAGTGAGAGACACATATGAAGTGAGGTCAGGGGCAAAGACAAATTCGGGGCAGACACTAGGGCGGCCTGCAGGCCAGTTAGCTGATATGTGATGAGCGTGTGTGTCACCAATCAGGTCACGGACAGAGAGAGGTGGACACCAGCGGTCACATGCAGTGTATTGCGCTGTGTTAACCCTGTAGTTCTGTCTCTTAACAGCACCCTGCTCTAAGCCAACATACCTCTGTTGTACAGTTTCTTGATTTCCAAAAGCAGTATTTTGTGGAAATTTTGTGGAAACTTAAAGTCTTTCCTTAAATACCAAAGCCACATCCCAAATCAACCATCAAAACTTTACGCCACACACACATATTTCATTGTCATTATTGACACAATAATGCCCAGACATACAGGAAGGAATTCAGAGTGAATAAACAGTTAAAACAGCAAAACAACAGCAGCATATGACTCAGACAAGGTAAAGATGAGGAAAAAGTCAAAATAAATGAAAAGAGAAGAAAGAACAAAGAGCATGCCTCTTACCTTGAAAAAGTTATAGATGTTAAGCCATGTAAGGAAGGAGAGGCGGTCCTTGAAAGGAAGCCTCTTGAGGCTCGAAGCAGTGCTGAGAAAACAGAGGCCCTCTTTGGTAAGATGCCTCCAGAATCATTCAGACTGCACAGAGTGCAGGTCCCTCTTAGAGCAACACTACTTCTGGTTAAGATGTAGGGGAACCTTTGTGAATCATGTTTCTCATTTGCTGAGAGGGACACAGTGATTTATAATTCATGTTAAAAGCCTTACTGACTGCAAAGTATGCATTGCTTGGAGGTTGCAGGAGCCTTAAGGGTGATGTAGTTATTATTGGTTGGAATGTCCACACCCTGGAAGCTGGTTAATCTGGGTACTGTTAGAGTCCATACTGTTTAAAGGAGGAGTTATTTTGACTGGGTTATTCGGATCAAATGTTTGATTAGCATTTCATTAAAACTGAATAAAAGAAAAAAGCAGTATTTTTGGTTAAACAGCAAGTCAGTGCCTGGCATTGTTACATGTTTATTTTATGTGGTTTCGCTGGAGACAATTCACCTGTTACCACTCCATCAAAGTTTATATGTTTGGCATTTGATTCTTCATCACATAGTCAGAAACACAATATGCTGAGATTCCCTTTGATTCTGTATGGCAATACCTGTTTTTCTCAATGTGATATTCTGAGTGATATTCACTATGATGTGCAGAACATAGCATTATCTTCCCTGCTATATTCACTTCGATATTCCCAGTCATAAACACTTGTGATACTCAGTGTGATATGTTATATTATTTGTGATAAGTGTTATAGTATTTCTGAGTATAAGAATTTTCTTCATCCTTCTATACACACATATATACACACAAACACACACACACACACACACACACACACACACACACACACACACACACACACACACACACACATGCAATTACTCTTTCTCAGGGATATTACTGTATATGGTGCAGCTGTAAGCCATGGCCATAATGACTATTAAACAGGGAATTGCAGCTAATCATCACTGGGCAGACTGGGAGAGTTGATTTAGCACAGGTCTTAGCCACTGTAGTTGAAGCAGATGCAGATTACACTGTAGCCCTGGGAGACGAATCTCACCCCAAGGACCTGCTGTCTGTGGATCTCTATTAGCCATTCAGAAGCATATAGCTGGGCAAAAGGAAGAGACTGAAATTCAGAAACAATTAGGCATATGCAGATAATTGGACCTCAAAAAGTGCAAGCTTTACATATATAAAGTGGCTAGTGCATCTAATGAAGAATATCTAATGGAGTATAATTATCCATACCCTCAAGTGGCTGTTATTCAAACACAAAACAAAAAAACAACACAAGAAAATGAGCTCAGACAAAGGGCTGTTAGTTTGCTAACAATGCAGTGGGCGGCACTAAAAGCTTTGCTCTATTCACTTTTAGTCCTCGTCTACTTGTCATTTTAATCTAAGTTGTCAGCTACAGCTGGCTGTGGTGCCCCAGCGAGCAGATGTAGGGATCATTAAGTGTATGGATGGATGCATCTCCTGCATCCATTCTTCATGCGCGGGCATGCTGCGGAGATGTATTCCCCAGGACACATGCTCCAGTTCCTCCGCAGGTCTGCTCTGAATAATGTCGCCCCATGACACCTCTGCACCTCCACTCATCTTCAGAATGAGCTTGAATTTAAGACGGGCCGTTGCTGTAGACCACAGCGTTGAGACATTAGCAACACTCGCACGTCTACCAAACCAACGTTTGCCCATGACAGCTCAGCGTAGCATAGTGGTAAGGAGCAGGGCTGGTAACCAAAAGGTTGCTGGTTCAATTCCCCGCTGCTGAAATGCTTCTGTACTCTTGGGTAAGGCATTTAACCCACAATTGTGTTGGTAAATTTCCAGCTGTATAAATGGATAACTTGTAAAAGTTGTAACACATGTAAGTTGCTTTGGGTAAGAATGTATACTAAATGACAATAATGTAATGTATCTCATTTCTGGTCGCTGAAGTCATCACATGATCTTCCGATACTGAAATCGTGTCACACGTGCCATTTTAGAGGCAAGTCTGGGGTATGGGCACCAAGGCTGCTGATACAGTCCTTCTCTGGTAGGGGCAAAATCAACAAGCAGCACCACAAATATCATGACAAGTGATTGCACAGCAGGAGGAAAAACTCTTGAAAGCAAAACTTTTATTTTGAACTCGCAGCACGGCACCACAAAGAGCTGGCAGGGCTCAGAAGTTTGAAATATTAAAGTATAAAGGAGACTACACACATATTAGCATCCATTTCTGTATTCCACCGTTGCGCTAAAGATCAATACATGTGTTGGCAGGAGACTATGGGATGCAGTCAGTGCAGTCTTCCCATTTCGATTTTTCACTCCAGTGAGTTTAAGGGGGACACAGGGGTGTGATGCTTCTTTATGAATTAAACAGAAAAAAAGCAAAACAGAAATTTACTAAAGAAAAAACATGGTTGTTTCTTATCTTCACCACTTTTTTCTGATTAACAGGTAAAATTGAAGTGGTGTTTTTGGCATCCCGTTGCTCCTCAGGCAGTTTGTTTCATGCGTAGACTGCAAGTGCCCTCAGGGCAAAACATTTGCAAGAATAAAACACCCTTCTGTTTGACTCACCTGACCCCGATTTTTCGTTCCAGAGCAAAATTAACCCGGTTAACGTCACGCCCCCAATCCGGGCGGTGGACCAAGACCGCAACATCCAGCCCCCCTCGGACCGACCCGGGATCCTGTTCTCCATCCTTGTTGGTAGGTGTCTGTCAGCCCCTCTGTCGTCCGTAATCCGTCACCACTCCCAGCACACCATGGCTTCTGAGCAGAACAATTTACCATCAAAACACCATTAAATGAGCAGTGCCGCAGCCGCTCTGGGAAACGATGGGGCCATCTGCACTGAGGAATGTCACTGTGGATGGAGCGCGGCCTCTGGGGGGCCGAGGCACTATCACTCTCTCGCCTCACCCCCACACGTCTAGAGTTTCCTGCGGTCTGCATGTCCGAGTGGGCTTTGGGAAATTGCAGGCCCAGAGATGTTTCAGGAATTAGCTGAACCATTTTTTCCTCTCTCTGGGTATTTGGATGGGCACCCAATGTAACGCAGTGGGATATATAATGTTCTTGAAATGATTTTTATTTCAGCATGTAACATTACTTTTGGTTTCTGAGCAGCGCAGTTGTTATGGAGCTCACCTTTACAACAAGCTGAACTCTGTGACCCAGGTTTGGTTCCAGTTGTGTCATCTTCCGGCTGGGAGCCCACAGTTGCCGAACAAATTGGCCAGGTTCAGGCGGCTGTAGGGATGGGTATGTCAGAAGGGTTGCTTGTCATGCTGCTCTCAAGCACCATGTGATTCGTCCGGCGCCTGCATGTTGCTCGGATGACATCAGTGAAGTCGCACCTTTCCTCCAATGAGCACCCACTCTGCTGTAGGGCTCTGTGTGGAAAAATAGCTATTTGCAAGGCTGTTTTCAAGGTTATCAGAGGACTTCATTCATCTCACCTCAGTGCTCCCGCAGTTGTTGCCAGTGAGATGAGCTTATGAAAACAAATAGAGTTGCATAAAGGGGTGAAAAAGTATTCAAAAAACGTAATGTCATTTTATGCTTAAAATGCGTGTTCTGTGTAGGGTGGTGACCCCACTGCTCAGTGATTGTAAATGTTATCCTTCAGTCTCCCCTCACAATAAGAGCAAGGTATTCTCCCCTTTCTTTTGTCCCAGCACTTGAGTTTTAATGTCTCTGCATTTAATAACAAACAAATGGATGGTCAAGGACCTCCTGAATCGGCCTTTTCAATTTAATTTTCAGGTAAACCGGAGACCTACGCTCAATACTTCGTGCTGAATAGAACTACTGCAGAGCTCCGTCTACTGAGACCAATCAGCAGGGACCTGTATCAAACTTTTGACCTGGTGATCAAGGTAATCAGGATCATTCTCTTTTACCCTGAGCCGCTAAAGTCACAGGAACAAAGACTTTTCATCTTACACTTGAGAATAATCTCACGAATGTTGACCAATGCCACAAAACATCTGTCTGAGTGCAAATATCCCATAATCCCCAGTAGTGACTCCACATTAGGGGGAAAATCAGCGTGCTAAATCGTCCCTGGTGGGGTAAATGAGGTTACACTGCGTCTTACAGTGCCAGCAGTCTGGAGAAGTGGGTGATGCAACTCCGCAGCTATAAAACTGTGAGGAATATAAATGAGATTTCATTTAAGACAAGCTAGCCGGCTAGGGAACTGACCGTTTAATTGCATAAAGTGGAGCCATATTGGTACATGCTTACCGGAACTTTCTTTTAAAGATGGTGGTGGTGGATGCTGGAGTATGCTCGAAGGAAAGAAGAAATTAATGCCATAAAAGTCATGACAAACTTATCATTTACCAGATTGTTTAGACAATGTTTAGAAGCATTAATTGTACAATGTTTAATACTTATACAAAATATTACGACCAGCGACTGCTGAAATTAGCAAGCGTTCTTGTGTATGAATTCCCAGAATTACTTACCAGGGGCATTGCAGTTGCATTGCATTATGGGAGAATAAATGCTTTGTGGGCCCTGATGTCTAAATAGCCTATCTGGCTCTGTGGAGCCGTCGATTCAGAATTGAAACATGTACAGTTTTCCCGTGCGGATATTCTCATTATTTCAGCATTTTAGCTGAGTGCTCTCTGAAAGCTGCTCTTCACCTTTCATGTCCTGTGTGCATGGGAGTTTCTCACTGTGGGAGAAAATACATACACCCACACACACACACACACACCAGTGAAGCCTGCCATAGTAGAGAAAGGTATGTTCCTAGAGTGATCCTTACCCACATTACATTGTTTCTTTTCTTAAAAGACAGCCTTATCTCTGGCAGCATACATTTCTTCTATCTCGGCATTGTACACATTCAGGAAAACACTTTATAATATCTGGATCTGTACTGGAGCAATTAGATTAGTATTAAGGCACTCGCAGAATAACAACCCTCTAACCCCTCTAAGACTTAATCTAACAATTACACCATACTAAGATGCTTTTTCATGTATGTTTTTATGTGCATATAGTAGAGACATACATATCTGTAATGTATTCATTGTGTGTGCATGTGTGTGGGTGTGTGTGTGGTGGTGTATACCTGTTTACACTTGTTTATGTGTAAGGAAATAAGGTGCATTCAGTGATGTGTATATGGGAATATGAAGTTGTTTTTTGCACAGTAGCTGCATATTTATAGATTTATAATACATTGCAACAACAAAAAATGTAAATTGTAAATTGAAAGTATTGCAGCATATAAATGTGTGATTTGTTAAGATTTATTACAGAGAAATTAATAATGGCAGGGTATGATTGCACAATTTGCACTCTGCACTGTAGATTGTTTGTATTTAAATACAGTATACAATCCTGAAAAGGGAGCTTAACATTTGTACGTGTAGTATGTGTGTGATAAATACTTAAATCAAAATCAGATTCGCTATTTGAAGAGTGCCTGTATGGACATAAACCTGCTCAGGTCAGAGGGTGCTTCAGCTGCTGGAAGGCAGTGAGTCACCGGTGCCTTCCCCCAGGTGTGACAGGATGTGGGTCAGATCTCCGCTGTCCTCCCTCTCTCTCTCCGAGCTGTCATCGCCTCCACCTGCTGCCGGCGTCCCCCGGCGACGGCGAGAACCGTGGCAGAACTGCCACTCTCTCCCTCTCTCCCTCTCTCTCTCTCTCCCTCTCTCCCTCTCAGAAAGTGACAGCGTTAAAGAGCCAATCCTTCGGGCGAAGGAGCTCATCTTCTTTTTTTTTGCTTTTTGATAGCGGCTTTTCCCTGGCGTGTCCTCCCTCAGATTAAAGCGCGGGAGAGGAAACGTGGTGCAGGGGGCGGTGTGCAAATGACCGCTCCAAAGCGCACGGGGGGGGGGCGTCTCTTGACCTCGCACGGCAGCTGAACTTTCCGCAGCCGAAGCAAAGTGCCGCGGGACACTCCGGTTTAGACGGCAGCCGGCTGTGAGGGGGAACCCCCAGAACAGTGTTTGTTTTTAGGAGATAATGAGTCCCTTCTAATACAGTAATGCATCGTTTAGCACTCGGGGGCATGCGTTTGAAAGAATGAGCGTGCTAATCAAATCAGCACTGAAAGGGCTCGTTGTAACATTATATACTTTATATGGGTATGAGTTACTTGACAGCTTAATTTATGACTTATGAGCTATGACCTGTGAGGACTTTTTTGAGATACTGTATTGATAAGGAGGGGATTCCAGTATATATAACTATTTATTAAACAATGACCATTCACTTAGTCTTAATACGGGCTGAACAAAATGTATTTAGCATATAATCGGAGCAGTACTGGGAGTGGAAATTCAATTGGGAGAGGCTATCGCTGGATGAAGCTGATGGGCTCATGCTGCTGGAAGGATGGGCAAGGTTGCAACACTTTCTCTTTCAAATAGGAATCCAGTGTTAACTGTCTTGCCCTCCTCCTCTTTCAAGCAGTTTCTCTCTGCAGCAGAAGATGATGCTGAGCCCATTTCTCTATACCGTAGAGCTGAAAAAGCCCCATTACCCCATTTTTTTTGTTTGCTTTCTATCAGAAATGGATGGAGCAATAGTACACCAGTAGGAAAATTGCCGTTGAGAATAATGACTCAGAAGAAGAGCTGTGCTTTTCTGACTTGAAACTTTTGACTTTTAACTTTTGTTTTTATTTATTTATTTTTTTGCATAGTACCCAGGAAGATAAAAAGTAAACACAGGGAGAAAGTGAACGGAGAGTCACACTGATGAATTCTGAAGCATGTGTGCACTGGTCAAGCGGTTGTTCATATTAACACTTTCTTTATGCTCAAGGCATATCTCAGTCTTTCTTGTCCGACAGAAACAACCCTTAACGTATTTTCATTCATTAAGTGATTAAGTCATTAAGTTCAGTGTAAGCCTAAACAATTAACTGAACAGTGTTGTACAGTTACAGTTCAGGAACATTACCACTAGCACACCAAGGAAATCATGTCGGTAAGCAGTCTTTTAATATTTCAGACCCTGTGCAAAGTTACCACAGAGTGTCCTGCCTAAGTAATCGCTGGCATATCATGCAGAGGTCAGGCAGATCAGTGTGTGAATTTATGTGATAACAGCCAGCGTTACAATATCATTATCTGTATACTAGCAGATGCTCATCCCGAGGGAATAAACTAATGCCTTCTCAGCCCAGTCTGAAGCAGATTTATGCTGTTGGATTTTAAAGATGCATCTATGGTTAGGCACATTGCCTCACTTCAGGTTACAACAGCAGTGTTCAATGGGATTGGAACTGGTGACCCTCTGGTGTAGCATACAGTAGCCTTTTACCATGATGCTGCCCTAGGTATGATAGCAGCATCATGATCGTGATACAGCAACAGGTGAAACAGGCAGGAAATGGCTGGCTTGCATCTTGAAACCGTTTACCTGCTGCTGCCGTCTCAGTGTTCTCCCTTCTATTATTTCAGTCACAGTGCAATTGTATTTTGCCGTGGCTTTAAGGTCATATTGTCTGTTGTCAGTTCAGGCAAAGAACAGAACTCCCTTGTACTTTATGTCAGCAAGGTTCAAAGGCTATCACAGACTTTTGTAGCAAAGCATCCTAGGGAGACGTACCTCGAACGGCATAGTTACAGACATTGAGCGATGCAGCCAAATGTTTGTCAGACACACCTTAAGGATTAGAGCCACCTTTGAATTCAGCTCACCGGCAGAGATGAATTGATTCTTTACAGACAGGTTAACAGCATGCTCTACACAGTCCTCATGGGCAAATGTACCCCTAAGTATTAAAGGCTAAAAAAATAGGCTTTTTAATTTACATATCTATTTTATGAAGGCTAGTCATTACAAAACAATGCAAGATAGTTACATGTCTCTGATGAGGGTGTCTTTGTTATATTGTTATTGCTATTTATTTCATATATAATTCCTTTTGAACCAATTAAGTTACTCACTTGAAGTTTCTCACATGAAACGATATACCGGTGGTTGTAATCCTAGTTCGAAATAAAACTGGTCTGGTACAATCCTAGCAGAAAGATAGTAGTGCAACCATAGTGAAATAAATAACTACCTTGTTGATGCAGAACAGTAAATCACAATCTGTGGAGGTGGTTGAGGACTGGGTGCTGCTACAACTTTTCAGTCTGCCCAGTGATTTCAGCCATGTATGTGTATAATCTGACACAACAATGGTTATTTAATTGAAATGATTGTTCTCATGCACATATCCCAGTGGTTTTCTCACCACAACGAAAAAAGGCACTAAAACCCCCTCATAGTTCTGTATGCTGTTGTTGAAGGTGTTGATTCACAAGGCCATTTCCATTTCTCAGTAATTGCTCTTCTGTTCAACTGAGGCGCAGTAAAAGTAATGACCAGCCTCACCTTTCCAGAGGAGGCAGAAAGCAGCACAGGTCACAATGTCAAGAATCAGAATTCCACAAACAAGGCCAGTGTGTTTAATGAACCTGACATTACTCAAGGGTTCATCAACCAGTGTAAGGTTCATAGACCGGGATTCAACATTAATCACAGCGGGATTTGTCTTTAACTTTGAGTAGCAAATTTAAGCCAGTTTTACATGTTATTTTCTCACAAAACTTAATGTGCTCAGTGGGCATTGATCAATATGAACAATGTTAATGACCCGAACGTGTAAGAAATCAAAAAGGTGCAGATTCAGTTTGACAGTATGTACCAAGCACACTGCAGTTAGATCGAATTGAACCATAGTCACTCTGTAAATTGTTTTATAATGTTAATGCTTCAGTCTGCTGTAGTCAGTAATTTATATTGATAGTATCATTGTGTTTGTGCTACAATATTTTGTATTCAGTAATCTATCTTGGTATTATTGTCTGTTGGCAATTGTATTATCTAGCCCCTATTCATATAAACTGGATAAATATCACAGATGGAATGGATAAAGTCTGTGCATGCATTAAAGCCTTTGTGTGAAAGGTCCTGTTTGTTTGTTTAAAAGACAGCTGCACGGCCTTCATGGATGAGATTGGGGTTTCAGTATCTGACTCTAAATGTAATGAATATTTTTTCAATGCAGGTGCATCAAACTCTAGTTCCTGGAGGGCTACGTATACGCCATCCTCTGGTCTTAATTACTTAATTAGCGCAATCAGTGACTCAGGTCTTATTTTTATATTTTTTTGCAAATACTGACAGCTGAAGATTGTTTTGTGCTCCATACCCAGGGAATATTTCACTGTGGTGTATTTTGGGAAATCAGTTGTTATCCATGTGTGTGGCTAATTAGCTAATTGGATCAATTAAGCCAGAGGAATTGGATGGAACAGAAACCAGCAAACACACAGCCCTCTAGGAATTGAGTTGGACACCCCTGTTTTCAGGGCTTATTCCATATAGATAGCACTGTCTTCTTGTATAAAACCAATGTTCTTCCCAAACTCATTCCTGGACCTCCCTGGAGTATGCTTTTCTTTATTCCAAGCAATTGCTTAATCAGATAAGGAAATTGAAAACATTGATTTTAGTGCCTCCATGATTACTTTTGACTTTAAACTGATTTCTGCGGAATGCAGTTTTGGCTGATTACCATTTGCTTTGTCTCAGAAGCCTTCCTTTTCCTCATGCCAGTGCCAGATGTCTGCTTTTTCACCATTTCAAACTGCAGTGTGATTGGGCCTGTCAATCAAGCAGTCTATCAGGCAGTCTATCAATCAATCAAATTTGACTTAATAATTCCCCTCTCAGAGCAATAACCACTGGGTGCTTTAAGAAAATTGAAGCTTCAGAGCTGATCTGATTGAATTTCTTGAGTAAATATGTCATTCCCCAACTGGGAAGTCAGGATTGAGAAAAACATGGACTTCTTCACTATGAAGACTAAGGCTGTAGGCCAAGGTTTGTCTGATCCAAGACCAAGTGCAAAGATTTCCTCTGTGGATCGACCAAAGGGCTGATTTTTGGAGGCTCTGTAGCATGCCAGATGTCGATGATTTGACTGGCTCTTCCTGTTAAGTCAGTTTGTGTCCTTTTCTCCGTAGGCGGAACAAGATAATGGACATCCTCTCCCAGCCTTTGCTAGTTTGCACATCGAGGTCCTGGATGAGAACAACCAGGCCCCGTACTTTCAACGGCTCACCTACCAAGGCTACATCAGCGAGTCGGCGCCAGTGGGCGCCACCATCGCCAGCAACGCCAACCTCACGGCTCCCCTCGGCATCATCGCCCTGGATAATGACATTGAGGAGGTATTCATGCTCACACTGGCTGTCTTGCAGTGCCTCTGTGCATATTTGAGAATGTTTCCCAGTTTTAAAACAGAAGACTTTTTTGGAAACTTTTTTTTCTAGGACATGTTTAAATATTAGAAAGATTTAGCAGGAAGAAATCAAGCTCACCTGATGGTAATATTAAGAATTTATTCAAACTCACAATGCTTGCTTTTTTTGGTTGCATTTATTATTGTTTGTTACATATTGCATGTATTTTCTGGTGTAATTTCTTTTGCACACTGAATGAGTCATGTGTTCACATTTTGTTGTATTAAAATGTCCATAAATGTGTCTTACTGTAATTACAAGTCAAAGACAGAGAGAAAGAAGCCACGTCTGATAAATATATCTCTTGTACATAAACTCCATATGAGAGGATATGGCATCACAATATGAAAGTTGGAAAATAATATGAGTGTAGTTATTATAACACTAGTAGCCATATTGCTGCCCAGATCGTGCCCTTTCCCAATCACTTCTCAACTTCTTGAGCTTTATATCAGCAATTGCGAAGCACACATCAACATATTGGTTACACTGTCAACCCTAAGTACTTAACCCGATGAGATGGAGCTCATTATTGTTGATGTCTTGTGGGACTGCTCTCCACTGCCATGTGACAGAGTCATAGTGGAGTTAAGGAACTGGGCTCCTAACCAGAAGGTTACAAGGTTAAAATCCAAATACGATTATGCGTCCATCTGTAAAAATAGTTAACTTGTAAGTCATGGATACCTACCAACTGAATATTGTGTCAAATGTATTCACTCTAGCCTTGACTTTAAGTAATTAATTGATCTGAGCATTAGGTTTTTGTTTCTACCACAGCATTGCAAGTTTTGCATTCACTAAAATTAAACATAAATGTTGGGTAGGACTTGTTCAGTCCTTAGCCTTTTTTAGCCCTTCAAGGCACATACTGATGAAAGTGGGGATCAAAGATCAGCAAAGACTCAATAGAGAAGAAAATATTATGAACTGTTTGCCAATCATGCCACTCGTGTCTTTTGTCTCTTTATTTTAGCTTGCACCCGATGCTACACCTGTAGGTATTAGGGACTGCTGTAGTGCTGTGTTGGTTAGGAGTGTGGAGTTTTATATTCTCTGTATTTTGTAGTGTGTGCTTCTATTATAGTTCAGTCATATGCTGTTTGATGTGTTCTATTGAATGGTTGCATGGTTTGGTATTCCTTAAACATTCTGAACTGTCTCCTTTTTGTCTTATATGTTTAACCCACTAATGAATCCTTTAAATTCATTAGTGGGTTAAAAACCTTTTACAAAATATACAAAGTTGTACCCTCTGACACACTGCAGAGGCAACTTTACATTCAGTGGTGACTTTAATTCAGTTTATAACAAAATTTCAGCGCATAAATTTTAAACACTAATTAAAACTAAAATGAAAGAGTTTTGATTAATTCAAACTCAATTTCATGGATTTGTCTGCAGCACTTGTCTCACTTAGCCCCCATGAGTTGTTTGTTATATATATATAAGGATGCCTGTTTATCATTTTCATATGCCTAAAGCCACTAACATGTAAGGTACAAACGGCAAAATGGCAAAATAATTTTGCGTCTATTATGAGGCAGTTTGACTTTTAAAATTGGAGAAATGCTGCCAGGTGGTGGAAATATGCATGTGAGTATGAAGAAAAAATATGGTGACAAAACTTGGGGGTTTTGCAGAAGTCATTGTTAGTATACATAGAAAAATCTGATCCTAGGCCAGCACATGGGGCCTCTCTCTCCACCGTACAAAGCACCCCACTGGCTAGACGCAGGCATAGTAGTGAAACAAATCTTGTACAGCGATAATTTGTTATGCCATTTTGAAAAACAGACTTTTGGTGTCTGGGTGCCATTTTATATAAGTTTTTCATTTGGCAGTAGGCAATAAATGCCTAGATGGGTGGCCTGTTGTTCATTCTTGCCTCACTTATTTGCTTAATGGCAGAATCAACATTTTAAAGAAGATTTTCTGTTTGTTGGAAAGGGAAATAGTTCTTCCCCTGTCAGCATGCTAGGAACTCTCATCAGCCAATATTTCTTTTATGTCGTCAGGTTAGGATGAGATGTTAATTTTTATCAGCCGAATTCATAAACTCACACATCCCAGCAATGCTTGGTTTGTGCTCCACATCCACAGAGACCATAACAGAAGTCACACAGTACTTCAAACACCTTGACAGGTGTGTTTTTTTCTAAAAGCTTGAAATGCAAGGTAAAACACACAGTCTCAGACATGAACAGAAACTCTAAAAGACATTTTTAACAAGTGCAGTTGCTGTTTCTCAATCGCTTGTTTTGCTGTCATCTAGACATCTTTATGATGTTGAAAAGGTATTATTTATTGCTGAAATACACTGAAAGGTCCACAGAGCTGTCTCTCATATTGTGCAAGTTTAGACTAAATTACTCTTTCACACAAGCCTTTAGAAAAGAACAAATAAGTATTTTAACTAAAGTAAACGATTCTGGAATTTGTTTGTTGTCAGATGAATCATTGTAAGATGCAGTCACAAGCATACAGCAAGTGCAGCTATAGAGCTGTGCCAAAGCTTTCTAAAGGGATGCAGTATTGCATTTTAATTTGGTTTGTTTGGGTAACTTTCAGGGATTTCAGTGGTTTCAGTAGCAGCATGTATTTCATAAGGGTAAGAATGTTGCATCATAAGGTTTTCAGTTTGTTCTGGTTAGATATTCCCCAGAGAGTACAAAGACCATTATGCTTTTAAGGGACTTTGTATAGTGCTTGTTTTTCTTTTAATCTTTCATGTTAAGCTCTTTGATTTATGCTGCGTCTGTGTGTATCTTATGCTCAGCTTTGGTATTAAGGCAAATTTGGATGATTTTCATTCGGCCAATCATCCCGTATTAGTACGTATTCTGCAATTACACGTTCCCATAATAATTTCCTATTCATAAAAGAGTGCCGTTTAAAATCTCACGGGGTCCATGCAATGGGCGGGTAGCTCAGGAGAAGGATTCTGTGGATAGTTTAAAGCAGGGGAGGATGGGAGATGGAGTGGCGGTCTCATGCTCAAGTGTTTGCTCTCATGCAGGGGCAGGGCAAGGCAAGGTCAGGGAGCTATTATGGTATGCAGTGTGAAATGCCAGAGTTTGACATCCAGAGCTCATGCATGCGAGACATTTTTTTTTATAATCTCTTTTTTCATTCAGATTCAGTCTTTTTTTCCTGAGAACCACAGCAATTCCTTTTAGCAGTCTGTCATTGGTAAGATGAGGGAAACATTACGCTTTACCCTTAATTCATAACTGAAATGACTCATTCTCAACTGTAATGATTCATTTGAGTCATTCTAAACTTTAATGGTTCAATTGAGTTATTCTGAACTTTGATGGGTGAATCTGGCTTTTGAACTGCAATGATTCCATTCAATTTTGTCGGCAATTAGTCTGTCCTTTTTTCCTTGGCTTGATTAGTTCAAATCGATTTCAGACAACCCCTGTGTGCGGTCACCTTGATACCAGGTTTGAGTAAATGGCATGGAGTCGAGTATGTGCAATGAAAGGCTAACTTATCTAATAGGAACTCTGATCTGCCATGGTAACACTTTCTTTAAAATCCTCTTTTAAAGACGAAAGATCCCATGGTGCGAATAACCTTGGATGACTTCACCACCGTCTTCACAGTGACTCCATCTGGGATAACCCGCTATCTGACACTGCTGAAGCCGGTAGACCGTGAAGTAAAGCAAACCTACACCTTCAGGGTAAGAGTTTCCACATTTTCTTTCAACCTCCACACTGTCCACCAACCACCATTATACCTACATCTCTCCTCTACATCTACACCTTCATAACAGAGACCCCTCTGGTTCCTACTTCACCCAGTTCCCATGATTCATTATTTTAATACATCATGGATTTTTATTTACTGTTATTTTGTTTTTTCATATCATAAGCACCATGATCCTTGCCTATAAGACTATACAAAGGTGCCTTAAATAGAGAGAGATTATTATTATAGATTCAGTTATTATTTGGTTATTATTGAATTATTAAAGTGCATTGTTGTTGAATTTCAGTTATATTTGCTTTTAAAAAAATACAATCTACCTCGAAGCAGATACTGCCATTTAAGGGAGAATAATATTTACCATAATTAAAATGATTATGCTCATCTGATGGTAAACATCCTAGTTTGTGTGAGTATTTCTTTTCGTCTTGAGGAGTATAAAGCTAGCATTTAAACATAAGATTTAATGTTGGGAGCCAAATGTCATGATGCTTATGGTGGCTTATGTTGTAAAACCACAGAATGTGTAATACTGTTCCAATAAATACCACATGCACTGGATGTCAACACCCATTATGAGTGAACAGTTGGTGTCCTTACATAAACTGCGAAGACACACATAAACACATGGACGGACACACACACACACATTTCACAGAGTTCAAAAAAGCAAAAACGTAATGGGTGTGTAAATGCATTCTCTGAAAATTTTGATTGGGTGTAAACGGGAAAAAGGGAATGTCTTTAATGTGTTATGATCGATGCATCGATTTGTTTTATTAACTCTTTTTATAGCCTCCTGAGCAGGCAACCTGCATAAGAATCTCTAATAATGTTTAGGGGTGGTAAGCTTACTGAAAATGACATACATAGAGGGGACAATGGAGCAAAAAAGGTCATAATATACATTTTGAGAATTTGTCTTGTAACCTTTTAGCATGAAGTAACTGCCATAGAACCTTATATAATTGCAATGTATAGGAAAAATTACACTTACTGAATTGTAATTCAGATAAATTGTTCAAAGTTTTCAAAGGGAAAAACTTTTATGAAGGACCTTAATTAATGTTTGTATCATGACGTCTATCTAGTTTACAAAAAGTATCTTAGTGGCTGAATTATCAAAAGTGTAGACTAAAGAGTTGAGACTCGCATCTCTGCTGTAAGGGACTGCAGAAGTGGAGGTTGTATTTCACACACCTTCCCATGAGGAATATCCATCCTTCTTCCGGTGAACGAGATCGCGTTGAGTTAATCAGGCTTTTCCATGTGTTTGGAGGCGCATCTCACAGTGACACCTTCCTCAGCTTGTGGAGTCCCCCATGGACAAACTCACCGCTTCGCGAGGAGAGGGATGTCTATTAACTGGCACATTATTCCAGTCTAAAGATAAGCCTTGCCGCAAGTCCTATCAGTTCATTGTCAGTCTTAAATGGAGAAATGTCACACATGGAAAACTGAAGTTCTCCTCAAACGAGTGCTATTTTTGAATGGGATCTACTTTTGTTACACCCCCAAGCCCCTTTACTTGGAGAGCACAGACTCTGCTGTTTTAAAGGCAAGCATTCAAAGAGAGATCAGGGCTGGGCTGGTCTGGGGACTGTGGAATCCTGAGGCCTAGCGTCAGACATGGCCCCTTTTCAGTCTGAGATCTGAAGCTTTGGGAGGCACGCAAACTTCAGACAGAGGTTTAGGCTGCATGTCACAGCATACCAGGCAACTATTCCATTTCATGTTGTCACCCTTGCCACAAGAGTAATGCATTCAGCTTGATATGGGCATATTTCTTTCTGTCTTCCTGTCTGTCTGTCTTTCCGTCTGCATCAAAGGGGCATAGTAAAATAAAATGTTACCACCTGAGTGACACGGTTGAGGATCTGCATCTCTCTGATTGAGGGTCATTTCTCTGATTGTGTTTCTTGGTTCTGTTTTGCTCCTATCACTTCAAAATGGGCAAAGCTGATTCTTCTCAGGCGAATCGTGCAATTCCGAGGGGAGAATCCAGGAGCAGTTCAAATTATCTGTGTGCAAATTAGAGCTTGCTCTTTGTTCACCCTGTCTCTGATCATTCTCTGAGAGTTTTTGCATTCTGGAGTTTCTGTGTCTGTTCTGCTCCTCAAACCTGCGGTCAGAGGCGGGTCAGAAGAATGGGTGATGGGACACTCACCTGTTAAGACCTCAAAGATCAGCGTCACCTCATCATGGTGTCATGTGGGATCGGGGACACACTTCATATGATACAAGATTCTGACTGGCAGATTGCTTTTGTGGTCACATTAAAACAAATCCGTTTATTGTTAAATCCATTTGCTGACAGTAGTGGCAGTGCTACACAAAGGAAATGGTTGAGGGTGTCATGTGCTTAAAATGACAGCACATTCTTTTTATTGCTCAGATTGAGTCTTCGGCAATAACTCCACCTTATGATCGCCTCTTCCCTTGTTGTATCACCCTCAGCTGTACTGTTGCCTTAAATTCAGCTTCTTAAATGAGTGTGGCGGTAGAGTATCAAAGTAGTTAAGGAGCTAGCCTCAAATGCCACTTGTAACATTGCAGTTGTGCCCTTTTGCAAGGCATTTAACCTGGATTTCCTTAGTTGTCTGTCCCTCAGTCAGATACTGTATTTTAAAAGGTGAACTATGTAAGTCATGCATTGTAGGAGTGCTTGCCATGTAAATAAATGCTGTAATGTGAAACCTAAACAACAGCACAAAATTCTTGCCTTGTCAGTTGAAATATGTTAATTTTCCCTAATATATAGAGATGTCTGTATGGTTTTGGTTTCAGTTCTTGTTTTTATTTTCTATCACCAGTGTTAATCTCTCATCTTTCAAAGTATACCAATCAAAATGGAAGACTGGGCTGAGGCTTTGTATTGTATATTCTATTCCATTTTTTCAATGCCCTACCTCCACAGAGGAGAGAGCAAGTCCCACCTGCTAGGAATTCTATCTATCTATGTCAGCACTCTGAAGTATAGTATTATTAAACATGGGAGACAGGAAACACCAAAGGAATATACAAAGGGATTCTCACTTGCTTGTGGGTGCAGTGTTTACTGAGGGGGTCTCCTCTGTTTTAACACAATTTCCATTCCCATCATGGGAATCACACATAAACTCCTCTATGACTGTAAATAAACTGTGTGCAGCAGTGACACGCACAGGGACAGCTCTGAACATGAAAAGCCTTTTCAGTGTGCATTCAGTGTAGAGTACCCTTGCTGATAGATTTGAGCAGTGCCTTGCCTGTCTTTTGAAGCCTGTGTTCATTTATACAAACAGTTGTGTACCCATTTGAGGAAAGCTACGGCTGTTTTCTGCTCCCGATTGTGATACCACAATCACTTTTGGAGGTGAAAAGGAAAGACTAATACTAATTGTTAATACTAATAATTGTTCCTGGTGCAGTAGGGAGTCAAACACTTTCACTGAGCAACATGTAAGAGTGTAACTGCCTTAAGTGGTACCCAAACAAGCTGCATTTAAGAATTAAAGTGCTTCTTTCTAGCCGCTTTGAACCCACACAAATATATATGATGCAGGGACTACCAAGCAAATGAATTAATAATTGCTAGGGGTCTGGCAAAGGGGAATATGCCAACATTTGGTGTCTTGGTCTATATAAGTGAAGAACACACTCAGAGTTCAGGTTGCAAGGACTCTGATGGGAGGGAATAGAAGGTTTTAGTGAAAGCACCTGAATTTAAAATGTGTACCATACAAATAACTTCAGGCTGGTCATTTATGCACATTTATACATTTTCTTCAGCTCAAGTGAGAAAATTGTCAAACTTTGATCTCTTCTTGCGGAGGGGGTTTTCCAAAGCAAATATTCAGGTTAATATTTGCTTTGGTCAATAGATTTGCAGAATCAGCTCTCTGATTTGCCTAGAAAAGTATTTGAGCTAATTTTTAGAGAGGTGTTAAGAGGAAGGCTTTGGATAACTTCAATGCAGTTTTCTTTTTTCTCTCTTTATATCTTTTTCCTCTCTCTCCTGGAAGATGGTGGCCTCTGATGGAGTCCAGGAAAGCACTCCAGTGACCATTAACATCCTGGTAATCGATGCCAACGATAACACTCCAACCTTCTCCAACGTCTCCTATAGTGTCAATGTTTATACAAACATGCAGCCCGGGGAAACAGTATTACAGGTAATCAATATCCCACTGGCTGTTCTCTGCAAACAGTCCAGTCACTCAGAGCAGTACAGTAGTGAGTCTCATTGTGTTGTTTTACAGGCTACCCCTGCTTGTAAATAGCATTTCTGGGAAATAATTGCTGCAGTTTTTGTCTAGCCTGGTCCGCAGTAGGCGTTCTCTTTGAATTTGTGCAGTTTGGGAGAAGTCGGCCGATAAGTCCTGTTTTGCAGTCCAGGCATGATCGCAGCCAGTCACTGGGGCATGCTCAGTCAAAAAGACTGATACAGAAAGGTCAGGATTAATCTCTCTTCAAAATCAACCGTTCAGTTTTGGAGAAATGAGGTTAGGGGTTGAGGAGCAGTCGACATGACCACCGATACATTTATATGAGCGATTTATGATTTGACTTTGGATCACAAGAAAGGGCTTTATTTGATGCAAGGCCCTTTTTTCACGAGCCAGACAAATATTAAAAGTGCACTGGAGCGTAGATTAACACAGCTAAGCCCCCACACAGGAAACAGCTGGGACTGCAGCACTAAAGGCTTTCTGGGGCGTGGACGTTGGGCACCCCCACTTTTTCCCCCTGTTGGGCAGTCATTATTCTCAATCCTCAGCAAAACATTCAGCCGTGAAAAGCTTCAGGGCTGCTGTTGTCCTTAATCATAAATAGATGCAAATGCTACAAAGTGCTGTGCGTACTCTTTTCTTACTGCAGTTGTGTTTAAAGGAAGCGGGGATGTACGTTGAGATGAATCTGATGTTCTAATTATCTATGGCTCCCAAGGTCAAATATTTAATTAGTAGAGATCCGCATTCACTCACTTTTTCATTAGTGATATCATGGTAATGGACTCCATGTTATACTCCTAATGATTTTGTATATTTAGCTCTTATCTGCCATTATCACTATTGTGACATACCCAGCCCTCATAAAAGTTATTTTGTCTTTTTTGACTCATTCCTGATAGTTATATAGAGGTAACCTTGCTTTGTATGTGGGCCTGAATAAGAGCATCTACTGAACTAATAGTAAGTAATTGCATGCTACAAAATGTGATGCATTAACAAAAACAAAAAGAATAACAATGCTTGCTACTGTCAGCTGACAGCCCAGGACGCAGATGAGGGTTCGAACGGGCTGATCACCTACGAGATCCTGGCTGGCGCCCAGGGAGACTTCGTCATCGACAGCCGCACGGGCGTCATCAAGGTGGGGCCGAATGTGAGCCTGGTGGTGGGCCGCTCCTACGCGCTGACGGTGAAGGCCTCAGACAACGCCCCCGTGTCTCAGAGGAGGTAAGAGTGTCCCCTGAGGCTGTTAGGGGGACGCAGCGGGATTGGCTTTCTCGGCCTAGTCGCTTTTCATCCAGGCCCCGAGTCCCACAAAACCTTGTTACCTCTCTTCCTCCGAATCGATACAGTCCCGCGCGGTGATGGATTTGTCCTGGAATTGTCCCGGGCATGTTCTCCCATTATTACCCTCTGATGTTACCCACTCTACCATTCCATCTGGCACTTAGGAAAGTGGCAATGAGGGGGGTGTCCAGAATAATTGGCAATGCCTTCCTGGTAACACAATTTAATCTTGCTGCCATTGTGCCCTCTGTCAAGTCCTGTGCTTACAGGATCAATATCGCTCCAACAACATATGATGAAGCGTAGATATTGCTTGTTCAGGTATTTTATTGAGTTAGTCTGTTGCAGTTGCTGCATTAATTTCTAAAGCCACGAAAGGGTAGCAACCGAATGTGGTTATGGGGGCTCAGAGCTGCTCTGTAAAATCAGTGTCTGTTGCCCTCACAAGCCTGGCCCTGGGGGCACATCGTGTACTGCATGCTGCTTTTTGTTCCAGCTAAGCTCTTAATTATTTAGGCATGATTAAGCTGTGTATGTAATACTGATATTGATTTGACATCAGGTGGCAGGGATCTGTCAAATCTTTGTGAAAGAAGTACGTTTGAGGGGGTGTTTGTGCTGACAGACTCAGAGACCCCCTCTGATTCCAGGAGCTCCATCACCACAGTGTACATTGAGGTCCTACCGCCCAATAACCAGAGCCCACCGCGGTTCCCACTCATAATGTACAGCCTGGAGGTTAGCGAGGCCATGAGGATCGGAGCCATTCTGCTCAACCTGCAGGTGAGGAAGGACCACAGATCTCTACATTCACATTCATGTCTGAAATATCCACACAGAAAATGTATACACAGCACATGCAAAAAATGGAGTAATTCACTGAGGCAGGTAGTAATGGCTGCTGCTTGTCCCTTCACTATACATAACAAATGTGAGCAGGACTTCTTGAAAATGTTTTTTTTTTTTCATTTAAGTGACCAATGATAATCAGGGAGAATGGAAAAATTGTAGTACTTACAATTTCAGAAAAACTGAAAAATTTGTTACTCATGAGATAAGGATAAACCATCTTTAGATTGATTATGTTATATTTCAGATACTACAGGAATAGTGAAATGTAAATTGACAGTGAAATGGCTGAGTGTGGAAATGGTTATAGATAATATTACGTTGGTGTCATGTAGATGGAATGTAGAATACAGATTATAAATGGTAGTGTGGCATGATTGTGGAGAAGAGGGGCTTTTAACCTGAGGGTGGTCTGATGTCTGCAATCCCATGATGCCATTCTGATCTTGTGTTGATGGTTAAATCACCATATTTTTTTTGTCTTATTATTATCCTATTTTCTTCCTTATCTCAGGCAACAGACCGTGAGAGGGATCCAATCACATACCGAATCCAACAAGGTGACCCGCAGAATGTCTTCAACCTCTCTGAAACGTAAGCTCATGCAAGAATGTGTCATGAACACAAATGCTGTTTTGTCTTTTTCCCCAAACCAGGGTCATCCTGATGATTGGACCTTGGAACAGAGGACATAGAGGGTCCATGGTCACATGCTCAATTAATCACCCTGGGAGTAGGGTTGGAGGCTTTTTTAAATTGCAGGGGTAGTGATTTTATAGATGTGTCTGACTGTGGCCATCGGTGTCACATTGACATACGGCATTTGCAGATTTGCTTCTGCTAGTGTTTAATCTGTGTGTGTTGCAATGTTTGATCAAACAAAAGATTGAGGACGTACAATCAGAGTTGACGTTATTGTGACTAATGGGTTATATCTCTGAAAAGGGGAGAGATTCTCACATGCTCATGACTACATTTGCTTACAGTTCATTTGAAACATCAGTAATTCAGTGTGCGTGCCTTTTCTGGCATCTGCAAATGGAGCTGACTGTCTGTTTTCCTTTGTCTATATGAGAGCATAAATATGGAAAGAGTAGATTAAAAACAGTTCAGGAGTGGTTTCGACATGAAACAGACCAGCCAGTTTGACCTAAGACTTCATGATTGCTGAATATCCCAGTAGTCTTTTCATAAAAATTTGTTCAGCCTTTTTTGCACTTAAAGTACTATCCAAAGGGCTGGCATGTTAAGTGCTAGTTTTCCAGGTGAGAAACTGTGATTATATTCATTATAAAACGTACAATAAGGTTCAGTTACAATATATGAGTGGTGTACAGACATGAAAAGAGGTTGGAGAGATCCAAGATAGGGCAAGCATCATCAGACATGAAAATGTCCTCCCGGTGATGTCTTCACGCGGTACTGATGAATTTCCCTCAGATTGCAGTCTTTCATCTTGCCGGTGTCTCCTGACGCCTCAGGGATTGCCAGTCTAGATGAAAGTCTCTGCATCTTGTGAAATACGTCAGTATGAATGAAAATAGACTGATCAAAAGTGATTTCCTCATTAAAAAAAAAAAAAACAGGATGAGATCATTCTGTTGTTTTGAGTTTTTTTTTCCTCAGGGAGGCCAAAGAGACTATCATCATGATTAGCTTTAGTGAAGACCTTGATCTGAGGTTATCAGCTGTGTTGAGGCAATTCCTTTGCATGTTTATTTCACTAAGATGGTGGGGCGAAGTAAGTGCACTCCATTTTTAATCGACATTTAGAAAATGCAGATTAAGCATCACTTTAACAATATTCTGGATTAATGTAAATACACAATGTCAAAGTAACAGTATGTACAAGGATGTGCTTAATAAAAGGCACTGCTTCAGCTCTTAAGAAATTAATCTCGGAGAAAGTGGTTAGATGTACCATACATTTGAGAATCAATACCCCCCCCACACACACACAACCAAACACTTTCCTTGGGTTTCATTTTTTAATGAATTGTTAGCTGCATTACTCCTGTCTTTTAGCTAGGAATATTAAGTAAACCCCAAAAACTAATGATTAAGTTACAGCAAGATTAACCCAAAGCAAACAGACACCACTTCTTACTGGATTTATATTTATGTTCTGATATAAGTCTTTTAAGGACTGACTGTTTTATTAATAGGTAACGTAGCGTACCTGGGTTCACTTCAGTGGCTGTATATATGTAGCACATATATATAGCCAATGTGCGGCTGTCCATCACAAGGTGGTCTTCAGCCAACTTCGCTTATGCTTTGCAGAAGGTGTCCACCTGAGAGCTATTTTAGGGTTTTTTTCTTGAACACATCCTCTGCACATGCTGAGCCATCTAACCCAACATTTTGATCTGGGCAGTGGTTTTTTGGAGTCTGTCTTTTTATGTAGATATTCATTGGAGGTCCTAATTAGCCAGTAGTCATAGATATAGATAAAGTTATAGAAGCCAACCGTTGCGCAAGGCCTCAGCCTTGCTTGTGCCTGTCTTATAATGGCTGCTATGATTCTAGAATACACAGAGCCAACATTCCAGAAAACTTTAAACTGTAACACCTCCCTGGGAGCAGAGGCAGACACTTAGAAGATGTGAGAAATGACAGGAATTAATCTTCCTCCGTATCCAGCAGTACTCTCTGAATGCGAAGGAATCATTGTGTACGCCTGCCAAGATAATCCAGTGCTTTGATAGCCAATGTAAAGCATTATACCGCCTGACTATTATGCTGTCTGTCGTCATTTGAATGCGTGTCATCAAATGTGGCACTTTGCTGTTCATCTACCTCTGTTCATTTCTGTGCAGCGCAGTGTGCTTTATGTGAAGCAGGGCTTTTACTAACTGCTGCCCTGCTTTTGGCAACACTGCATTATAATGCTGTCTACAATGTCACACGTCCTCAGATGATTCATGAAAAAATGTATTTTTCATTTGTACATACCCCATTTATGTATTTCATTTTAGCATCATGGAACCATGGAACACATGATATTCATGTGTAGACAATGACCTTTAATTACTGCCATGGAAATGGCACAGCCTTCACTATTCACAAAATTCATGTAACCATATTCACAGAAAAAAATCAATTCCGAGGGCATTTTACCATGAGCATGCTTGAACCTTGTGATTGTGAGAATCCATCTACAAAGCCAGAAGTCACATTTTAAAAAATTCTTCAATTGCATGTCAGTGTCAGACCGCAATGTGCTTTGCCCTTTGAGCAAGTTTAAGATTTACGCAGTTTATTATTGCTTACACAGTGTTTTGTGTTCATTTCGGTTGTTGTCAAACTAGTGAAAGTGTTTGAGCTGAAAAAAGAATTAGTGCTTGCTTAAATTCAACACTCTAAAAGGTTCCGTAGCAGTTAGATTGAGTGCCTCTCTAAGTGTATTTACAGAAAGCCTTATATCTGGCCTCCTCTTGTCTTCTCCTCGCAGCTCTGGACTCTTGATTCTGGGCAAACCGCTGGACAGAGAGACTGTTGATCAGTACATGCTTATCGTCACCGCCTCCGATGGACACCCTGGTGGGGTAAGACTGCAGGGTCCAGTGAACCCCCCCCCTCCCCCATTCATATCATGCATCACAAAGGGAAAGGGTGCACTCATGTCCCATCCTTACTGAACTTCACCTATTCCTCCAAAGAAGGTGGCGTCTGACCCAGTCCCACACACGTGTATCTGAGCAGATGAGGGTGCAAGGTGCAAGAGAATTTAGGTCTAGAGAAGTGAGGCTTGAGACAATTAAGTAAATGCTGTGTGGAATGAACTCCCCACCCCCCTGAGAACAACTCCTTCAATCCAACCTCTCAGAAGTGGGCTGAAGACACACCTCTTCAGACCATACCTGGACTGACACCATTGCCAGTTGACCTTGTAAACTCTAAGATTCTTGGCTCGTACTTGTAGCACTATCTCTTACGTTGTATTTGTAGCACGTCTTTGCCTAGGTAGTATAGCACTTTATTGTCCCAGTGACTGTATTTGATATATGTAACCTCAGATCAGATTAGCTCTGTCTCGCTACACTGACCTTGTGCTCAGCTTCAGCACTATCTGCATTGTATGATGTGTACACATCTTGCCCTTGTGCCTGTTGTTTGCCCACTATTTGCACTTTTGTACGTTGCTTTGGATAAAAGCGTCTGCTAAATGAATAAATGTAAATGTAAATGTAAATGAAAAGATAACAATAAGAGCACCTAACAGCTTATTTTAATTCTGTTGGAAAGATTCATAGGTTTGCAGGCAAAAAATGATTGGTGTTTAGTTGATTATTTTATTTCTTATTTTTAGTGAGTTAATTGTTGTCAGCTTTATTAATGAGTGAAAATATATCCCCATATTTTGATTTAGATATCATTCTAGTAGTAGCACTGTGCCGAAGTTGGTGTATGTCCTTCTGTGTATATATTGTCATGAGATACTTTGGTTGTGAGTTTCCATCGTGACAGCCAAATGCTTAAGTGGCCAGAAATCCTCCTGGTATGCACATTTATATATTGCCAAGCAATGGTATCTGCATTTCCTTTGGGTATAGAGTCGCGATAACCTTTTATGTACATGCAATGTTTCTGAATTCTACGAAGGTATGAGTGTAGATCTCATTTCCATTAAAAGAGTGGGTTGCAATATGCTGTCCTAAGACCTACAAATATTACATTACAGTATTGGCATTTAGCAAATGCCCATATCCAGAGCGACCTACATAGGTTACAATTTTTAAATGTTATCCACAAATGTATGTCTTACATACATAAGATAATTGGTTTTAATTAATAAACTGAAGCATGGAACTGATAGGAAAGACAGCACAGGGAACAGCAGTCTCTTACCTTTTGCAATGAGCAGTAGCCTCCTGTAGGGCAGCTGAAGATATCATAATTAATCCTAATTTTACCTGACAAAAGGCATCTTACAAAGACCCAGAAGACTGAGATACAGAGCAAAAGGCCACAACTTCACTTATCAACACCTGTTATGACAAGCTTTCTTTTATTTTTGCTAAGCTGTTTCTGAAGCATATTTTGTTATATTCCATTGCTTGAAAGAGATGCAGGAAGGTGCAGTAATATCTTGCTTAATTGGGGAAATGTTCAGTAACTGTGCTAATGACTCCTGGGTTTTGCACAGACCTGTGGGGATACCCAGCTCATGAATTCCTCTGATCCATAAATATTTCATCAAGTATCCTGGTGTAAAGGGGGGGAAAAATACATAACTCTCTGAAAGTTCTTGAACCCTCTCATCTTTTTTCACCTTTAACTCAATGAGTGTTGTGTCAGAGACAGATCTGTGTCACATTAGAGCTGTAATACCAGCAGCCGCATTTTTAATGGAGGTTTGACATAGAAGGCTGTGACCTTTATGGAATAGAAAATTCTGTCTCCTGCCAAATACTGATAACAGACTAAAACCCCTAATTTAATCATTATCCACCTGCATTGGTTAGCAGTCCTCCGAGCTGTTTTCTCCGTGAAGTAAAAAAAAAAATGCACACCATCTCTTGAAATAAGAGGTTAGGGAGAAGCTATGTGGGGCTGTGTAATGAATGTAAGGTGAAACATAAAGGAATACTATTAAAATCTCCTCCACAAAAAGCACTCAGACCATCTCCTGGAAAAACCGCACCAATTCAGCCAAGCCAAGCTTGTTTAAAAAGGGTCTTTTATATTTGCTCCAATTAAGATGACGTTGGTCTCGGGTCATTGGGGTACATGAACCAGCTGAGCAGAGATCAGAATCTTTTGACAGCAGTGAAGAAAGGGGTAAGGGTTCAGGTCAGGGCCACCAGCCACAATGAAAAAGTGCTGTGTGGCCCTGGGGTAGTGTCACCGGGGTGACAGAGAGGGGGTGTATCCCATGTTTAGTGTCACTCTTGAGTGATCGAGTGGCTACAGTCAGCTTTAACACCAGTGAGTGTTAACTGTGGGACTTTGCTGAAGGAACTCATTCTCCTGTGCTCCCTGTCATACCCTAGCAGGGTGCGATGCCCAGATTATGAGTCATAGTCGCCTGTAATTAAAACATAATTACTGTAATCATGGGGAGCAGACTTCAGCAAGAATAGGACAACTTATAGGACAACTCACAAAATATTCATGGCTTAACACCTGCATACATTGCCTACATCCATAAGAACCAAACACATTGCAGCACTCATACCGGAGACCAGGTAGCTCATGTGAGCATTATGTCGGCTATTATGCAAAGCACCAAAGAGATACACCTAAATCTCAGGGCCAAATAAATGTACACATGATGTGTGGGTTATGTGTTTTATAGACATTTTTTAGGCATTTTCATGAATATTTTAATATTGACCTTGGCCAATTGAAGGAGGGGTAACGCTTCTCCCATCAAATACAGTTTTTATAACATTGGCAAGAACATGTTTTACCATTCTGTTGTGCTCCATGGCTTATTGTCATTCTACATTGAGTAATACAGCTAAACTTATTCCACCAATGCATGATTATACATTGATGTATTTGGTTAAACAGCCTTTCCCAAATGGGGTTGTCATCACTTGCAGAGTGCAACAGAGAAGATGTGATGTGATGTGGGTGAAAGTGGTCGGAATTGGAGGAAATGATTGTAATACTACAGTGACTCTAAAACGAAATTATTTTGTAGAGACACTGAATGAGCTAAGATTGGTTGCAATTTCAAAGCCTAGACAGGCACCAAAACGGAAACCTGCAAGGGTAGAGTCAGGTGTCAAGAAGACATGGAGATCAGACGATTTCCTTGTGGACACACCCTGAAACTATGCTCAGACTGTGCATTTAGGTGCATTAAACTGCAGTTCAGTTTACAGTGTATTCAATGTTAGGCAGTTACTGTTACATGTTTAATTAGCAACTGTGGTGAATACATAATGACATTGGCATTCAAAGCATGTCCTATGGTGGAATATGATTATGCAAGCGATGTACATATTGAGTTACCTGGAATAGATGGTTCCCCGTTTGGTATAACTTTTCAATAAATTACTTACTTGAGGAGATTTCCTCATAAGATCAGTGTTTCAGTGTTTTTCATTTTAATGATATTTGTGCCCATGTCCCCTTTTTGCTTTGTTATTTCTGCATGGCGGGAAGCTCATGAAAGGTTTATTATTCATGATAAATTATAGAAACTCATTAATCAACATCAGAATCAGGGGCCGTGGACCCAGTGACATGTTCTGCTTTGATACCGGCAGGCTAGAAAGAATCTAATTGCCTTCAAAGGACAAGAATGTCTTATATTTGTGAAACAGCGTGAGTTAATCCTTCTCTCCATCCAGGCCTTGTTATGTTCGGCCTCAGATGATTGGTGTCGATTGAAATTATATTTGACAGCCTCTTCCTGAAGGGAAAACTGCTTAAAATATCAATCAGAGACCCCCCGATCGTCTTAAAAACCCAGTGAGGTCATTGCTCATTTGCAATTGGACATTTATCATTGGGTAATTAAAATAGGACTATCTGTTAGAATGTAGGATTTTCTTCTATCTTTTAAACAAGGTTTAACTCTGCACTGGGCAGATGGATTTTATGTTACTGAGCTGGGTTTGCCTCAGATACATGGTACATTGTGACTTAAACAATATTGCTGAGGTAACAAGTGATGTTGCACTGAAGAGATGATACACAGGTGCCAGGAACTGCCACAGGGTTCCCCTGCCTCTAATGAGCTGAACAATCTTCCAAATACCCATACTAATAAAAAAATCCTCGTGATATATGCCAGATTGTGCATCCGCAGATAGCCATAATATTGTTACAAGAAGGACAGAGTGCAGTGTGTGAACCTTAGTCATTTGATGAAGGTTAGTCAACAGCACTAAAGACATGCACTGTATGCTGTTGTTCAGCATTACCATGTTATACATTTTCCGTTACTGTCGATGTGGATTTTTTTTATTAGCATGGCATTTGTCAAACCAAAGCACACTCTGCTGAGAGTAGAAAATGAAATGTGCACCCAGGACAGCAGGCCTGATGTATTTTGTTTACCCTTGCAAGTGGATTTCAGCCCAGGATATGGCTTATTGACCATATTTTGCATACACAAACAAAGAGTGCTTTTAAGTGTTGTAATAGCCTTGGCCACTTTTGTTCCCATCAGTAGGATATCATTTTGCAATGTGTCACAGTCCCGAAGTATACAATTTTGAGCAAATGTTTTGCCACATAATTGGTTTTCAGATGCCAGATGAAATAGAATTTATAAGTGTGGAGTAATGTCTATTTACTCAAGTAAAAGAAGCTTTGTGTGTGTGTTCACAGTTTCCTGGCACATAATATTTATTTGAAGAGGTTGCCAGAATTGAACGTCTGCTGTGTACTGTACATATCTCAAGAAGTCAGACTTTGTGTTTTTAATTTCGTGACAAAATTGATGCATTTAATCAACATAATTAAATATCTAACACTATATGTGTTTGTGCTGGTTTTGCTCTCATAGTTTTCACTAATATTCAGTGTCTTTTGAGTACATTTGTCATAAGACTCTTCATACAGTTTAACTGTGAATGCAAATGAAACATAATGTGGGATGCTAATTCATCAGTAGAGTAGATTTGTTCTGTAAAAGCCATAACTGGTGCTGCAAGTCAAGCTGAACCAATTAATTTCATCACTTTCATTTTTAAAGCTACATGCTGGTGTGGATTTATGGCTTCAGTTCAGCAATATATCAGTTAGTTATTCACTTTCGCTCAACATACGGGGGTTTAAATTCAATAACTTTGGCAACTTATTTCAATATTGCACGCACTCAAACACAGCGGAGTACATGCACGAACATGCCTATACACACACACATACACACACACACACAAATGTGCATACATACACAGACACGAGCACACACAAATGCGCACGCACACACACACACACACACACACACACACACACACACACACACACACACACACACACACCTTTCTTTTGCACATTATTTCTTAATAAATCTCATATCTCAATAAAACTCATATCTTTGTTGGTGCATTCTGGTTTCCAGACCTCAACAACCACCGTGAACATAGTGGTCACTGATGTCAATGACAATGACCCCACCTTTGACCCGCTGCTGCCTAAGAACTTCACCGTCCAAGAGGAGGAGGCCAACGTGTTTGTGGGTCAGGTGAAGGTATGTTTCCCCCCGATGTGGCTGATGACTGTACCTGACACAGGACTGCACCTCTGCCTACTTTTCTGTTTATAATTTTCCAATTAAGTAAAATCCATTTGAATAATTTGTCACCTCAAGGGACACCCCGTAATGAGCAGCTTTGTTCGGCTCTGCTGAGCTGCTAGGAGTTTTAATTAGTGCTTTAAATTAATAGGGCTCAAGTTTGTTGTAGGAATAAAGAGAGGATAATGCATCGGGCGAGCATCTTACAGCAACTGTGTGATGACCCAAACCTCTTCCTGTGTGCAGTTTGCAACATTATGATGATGCCTGCTTGAGTGTTTACCGCTGTGAGAAGTTGCCGGAACTTGACTTGATTTGAAAAGAAATGTATTTTAGTATATAATCCTGATATCATCTACTGTGAGACTGTGGATCCACAGGACACTCAACAAGATGACAATCAATCTTCAGCTACTGAAGAGTTTATGTAGGAGCTGCTGATAAAACAAAACAGACACCCGTCTGCCTGAGACCTTGATGAGCTTAGAGATTGGGAGCTAGAAACATGGTACAATTTTATGAGTGAAGAATGAAGCTGTCGCCACCTGAGTGTATCCCAGTGATGTCAGATGTCAACTGATTGCACACCACAACATAGACTCTGTTTAATTCAGTTTAACTCAATTTAACTCTAACTTTTAGAAAGTCCTGTAATACATTTTAATATTTGAAGGGTCAAGTTCTCCATGCTAACCTGGAAAGTTACACTCGTTTATAAGTCTCTTTCCCAAATGTCAGAATTTGTCTAACACTACTACAAGCATCTCCATATATCTGGAACACAGACATAAGGTCCTTGGGTCTCTCTGCTGAGACCATTCTACAAGAGTGGAAATGACGCAGGTTGATAACCAGCACAGTGCAGGAAAAAATAATAGAACTACATTGAATAATGCTTGAATTAATTTAAAACACAGACAAACTTTTAGAACCTTATGTTTTCAGTTTATGGGGTGTTATTGCTCCAGGATAATAAGAACTTCCTGCATGTCTGAGAACCCCCCCTGATGAAGGCTGTCAAAATGTGTTGGATTTTTATAACAAAATTTTTCTTTCCGTTTTGCAAAATGACTTTTTGTCACCAACCACCCATGATTTGCGCATCCAGCAAGGAAACGCATGTGTGTGTCACGATTCATCTCTGTTAGCATCTAGAGGGAGTGGGATGCAAGAAATGCTGCCCAATAATTTCTCTTTGTTTTATCAGTTGGTCTCATCTTCTGAGCCTTTTGGGCCAAGAAATTGGATGCATTATTCCCTGCATTTCTGCCCACTTTACATAGGACTGTTACATTAGAAATCAGAAAATCACAATGAATGACAAAACCTTCAGTCAGGTGATATTTACCCTCTTTCACTGAACCCTGATACACTACACAGATTTGAGGCCTTTGGCTGCATGCTTTTCCACATGAACTGCGTTGATTTGCACTGAGTGCCACCAGTAATTTTTGTAACAACTTGTGCTGTACTCTGCATGCCCTATCTCAGGGAAAGCATTTGGTTGAATGCACCAAACAATCATAATTGAGTCATAAATACTAATTCTCATTAAATGGTCCCAGGAAAAATTAAAAGCTCCAACTGCTATGTGAAGACCCGATTAAAAAGTAAGCTGAGCCGGTGAACATTTTCAGAAAAATACCATATATGCACTTAAACTGCCTTGGATATTATAGTTAGCAGACACTGTGCTCACCCTTGCATTCTGCACACTGGGTTTACAATGTAATGCAGTGATTGGGGATAAAAATCTTTTCATTTAGTCAATAGGGTGCACAGTATGCTTTCTAAATGGAAAGCATATTAAACAGTGTTGTTTGCTAAACATTATCATCATCATCATCATATCAACTCATGAGCTTCTAGGCTCCAATCTCCAGCTTGTGCTTTTTGATTCAACCTAAACATGACTAGTGGAGCATTTATGAGATGGGCCACAGGACAAGCCACCAGAAATCACTTTTTTCCAGACTATAGTAGCATGGCCTTTCACAGCAGGGGTAATTAAGCCCCACCAGTCCCCAGGCCGACCACTATGTCGCACAGCTAGGAAATTTGTGCTTTTTTCTTATTAACCGTTTTAATTAACTTTTAATTGATCTCTGAGAAGATGAATGCTTTCATTACTGTCTCCTGTTTCCTTTGGTGCCTGATAAAAATTGCCCTCGAATGTTCCAGCGACCGCATTGCAGAGTTTGTTTACCTTGTTTACTTTTTTGTGTGTTCTAAGTGCACTTCCCTCTCAAAGTTTTGTACAGAGATCGATGCTTTCGGCTGATACAGAGGGCACCAGAGGGGTTCTCACAGTGTAGTGATTTCCAATCCACTTGTTTGCCTATCCCCCACCTGTGAATAATGCACATCAGCCACATTAAATGTGTTTGACATATATAACAGCACCAGGCGGCAGTGTAGCATAGTGGTAAGGAGCAGGAGTCATAAACAAAAGGTTGCTGGTTCGATTCCCTGCCAGGGCACTGCTGCTGTGCCCTTGGGCAAGGTATTTAATCCAGAAGTGCCTCAATAAATATCCAGCTGTATAAATAGATAACATGTTAAAAAAATACAATGTAACTTATGCAAGTTGCTCTGGATAAGATTGTCTGCTAAATGCCAATAATGTAACAAAGAGCATGATTTTCTCTAACTGACACATTTCACATCTTAGGTCACAGACTTTATGGCCTTCATAAAAACTGTTTCTCAGATTTCATTTCAATATTTTCATTTTGATTGCTAAGAGACACTGTGCTGTTGTGCATAATGAGCTGGCTTTATTCCCTTCCCAGAGGGGGGATTAATGTCAGGGTGCAGACAATGACCCCGGATTCTGAACTTGCTCTTACTTTATGTCGTTCTAATGGAGTGACTCACCTTGGTCAAGCGTCCCTGCACTACCCTGTTGTCTCCGTTTTGAGGGGGGAGGAGTCAAAGAGGGGAAGGGACTCCCTCCACCCCCGAGGTCTAATTAGGCAGGAACATGTGACTGAACTTCTGAAAATGTTAAAATGGTGTGAAAACACAGGGCTCGCATGCTGATGAGCTGTCATATTCAAGAGGGAATTGGGATTTATTGTGCATCTTTGCTCTACCCTAAAGCGATATATCAATTTACATTCCTCTTTTATATCATTCTTGGCATTTTTTGCCAGAGAGAGAATTAAGCCTGTGCTATGATGACACAGTTCAACATTAAAGGGAATTCCTCCCTTGATTTAATGAACCACAGAGATTCAGGCTAAGAGTGTTGATCAGTGTTCTTGACCTTTTGAACCAGGAAATTACGTGATTAAACGAGTACAGATCTCAATACAGTACAGTACTGAACTTTAAAAGTCACTGACTCACATAAACAGTACATAATCATTTTGCTGTGGCCTAATAATACTGTAACAGTCCAATAAATCTGAAATCCGGAGGAACTAAACTTCATATATGGAGAATAAAAGCTATAAATAGTACTGCAAAGGAGAGTCAATGTCCTACAGGACTTCAGCTGTTCACTTTTAAACTCACATGTTTTGTTCTGTCTGGAGGAATCTTTCTGTGGCGTGCATGCATGCGTCTGTGTGTGTGTGTGTGTGTGTGTGTGTGTGTGTGTGTGTATGTGCGTGTGCTTGTGTGTGCATGTGCGTGTGTGTCTGTGTGTATCTGTGTGCATGCGTGTGTGCATATGCACTTACATACATGCATACATGTGAAATTATCTGCTTTTTGGTCTGGTTTTAGGCCACCGATCCAGACGCGGGAGCTAACGGACAGGTCCGATACAGATTGGTGAACCACCCCGAGCTTTTCAGAATTTACAGCAATGGCAGCATCTACACAGCCGTGCGTCTGGACCGCGAGACCAGGAGCGAGTACGATCTGATCGTGGAGGCCTCTGACGGCGCTGTGGACCCCCGTCGCACCACCGTCACGCTCGCCATCAAAGTGCTGGACATCAACGACAACAGCCCGGTCTTCTCCCAGGCCTCCTACACCGTGAACGTTCCCGAGAACAGCCCGGTGGGGACAGTCATTCTGCAGCTGAGTGTAAGATACAGCCCTACACTCTATACATGTACACTGACGCAATGAGTACTACAGCCCTTACACTCTGTCCAAGTGTACTGACACACTGAGCACTGTACCCTGCACTCTCTCCATATGTACTGACACACTGAGTACTACAACATGCCATCTGTCCTTTTACAGTATACTGATACTCTGAGTACTAAAGCCAGTCACTCCCTCTGTGGGGGTAATCTATGTTCAACCTTGATATAAATGGGTAGTAGCACAACGTAATCTCATTTGGAGTTTAAATGCATCTCTAAAAGAAAAGCAAATAAGTCTATCAGGCAGCTGGGCATCTTGCAGTATATTTAGGGGTTTTCCTCTCATTGACGCTAGGAAATACTGAATTATACTCTGAGAATAATAAAATCTGGACATGAACGCAGCAACTATCCTACAGGGCAGTAGAGAGCAGATCATTCTCTCTGCATGTAATGATGTGCTTTGAGTGCACAAAGAAAGCACATACTGCATGACAATATGGTTATACCAATTCTGCGTTCATTTTGCAGACATGGAGTTGCATTGTAAAAGGTGGCCTTAATATTTTTATTGAGAATTTTTCAGCATGCTTTGGGCATGTCTGTTTGTATATGTACTATATGTGTGTCATGATGTGTATATTTGCATATACACATCATAACATCTCCATTCCATGCAAACTGGATATTCCTTTAAAAGGCAACGACATCATATTGTCATATGTTGTACCAAGGCTGTCCTCTCAGGAAGTGTGCCACATTTCCCTCTGATGTTTGCACAAAGGCTAGCACATTGGCATGGAAAGGAAGATCAGGGGGTGATAATTGCCATCATATTCTCGGGTGACATTTAAAAGGAGAGCGACACCGGCCGCGTGTCAGCGTGGCCTCTCTCCTCTAATCTCCCAGTGGCTGGTGGTGACACAGGAGCGAAAACAGCTCAGCTGGGCGGAGGTGGCAGGCTGATGATCTGATCTCGTCTGCACTTGGGTGGGAGCTCAAGGGGTTTTATCGGTGTTGTACGAGGCAATTCCCCCCCTACGCATTCCGCATCAAAGACGAGCACCTGAAAGACTTTCACGCCGACAGATTGCCCTGACATGGGGGCTTCAGTTTTTTATTCACATTCAGCTCCAATCAGGATAACATTTCTATTTAGTGCGGGTGGCAGCGTGGGAGGACGCAGTGTGTGAAGAGGCTGTGGGTGGAGAAACTTTGTATACAGGATGTAGAGTGAACTGCTTATCAGGACACTGTGTTGGGGGGATGCTCTGTGTGTACAGACTGTATGTGAAAATACTTACGAAGTGGTAATACAATGCCCCAGGGTCCCTTATATATGGATATGCTGTTTTTGAAGAGGCTTTGTGGGAAGGCTCTTTGTAGGGATGCAGGGTGTGCAGTCTTTTTTTTTTTTTTTTTTTTGTCATTTTTCCATTTTATCCTCGATTTGGAATGGCCAATTTCTCGAATTTGGAATGCCCAATTAGTCATCGATGTTCGGTCCCATTGCACAACCCCCACTGTCAATCCGGGAGAGCGTGGACAAGCACGTGCCCTCCTCCGAGACACGTGATGTCAGCCGCTGCTTGATTGATCTGAATAAATCATTTTTGTTTATATAGTTTTTTCTGGTGGTGACAAAGACTTAATTTGTCTAATGTGTTTGTATGTGTGTGTGTGTGTGTGTGTGTGTGTGCGTGTGTGTGTGTGTGTGTGTGTGTTGATGTGTGCTCCTGTGTTTTTCCTAGGCTAAAGATGCTGACCTCGACTCCAACGTCACCTACCGCATCAGAACTGATGAAGCCAGGCAGATGTTTGCCATCAACCGCACGACGGGCCAGCTGTCTGTGATCCAGGCGCTGGACTTCGAGGTCCTCTCTGCCGCCGGGGCAACATACACCTTCGTGGTGGAGGCCCTGGATGGTAGTGGGGTTATGCCCCCTGGACTGGCCACTGTCACGGTCAAGATTACGGTATGTCACCTCGCCTTGCTGCTCCTGCTACAGCCACTCTGAGGATTCATTTCCATCAAAGCACACCTGGCAGTGGAAACCACAGAAGCAAGCCTTTGATTTTTTTCAGTGTTTACTCTTCTGCCTTTTTGTCATGTTAACTTGACACAGATGCTGCTAAGAATGAATTATTCTTACCCCTGCACTGTTTTCAGTTCAAAGGAACACTTGACTCATCCAATTTATGTTGCGTTATAGTGCCATTTTGAGTGTGAATGAATCATTAACTCTTTGCCAGGATCACGGATTGTCTCTTGCAGCTTTGTGCAGGGAAACGCTATGTCAGCATCTTAAGATGGAATTTTATAGTGAGGAAGGAAATTCAGATTGACCAAGCAGCTCAAAATGCCACTGCCAGCTTGACTGTTTGGTGGTATAATCTAAGATATGTGCTAGTGATGTATGATAGGATTATTAAATATGTATAGGTTTTATGCATTTTAGCTTATCCATTACAAGTTGAGAGAGGTGCTGCCTTTACCTTCTGTTAAGGACATCCTTTGTTGGAGATTGTAGTGTTTTTTAAGGGCATTGTTTGAGAGTACAAGACAGAGTCATGATGTTTTCCTATCTTGTTTTGATATACAAGATATGAATTCATCTCAGTCTGCTAGCTTCATTTCATGATGATTTATGTGGAGACTCGAGAGATCTTTTCATTTCCTTGCGTAACCCTTGAGGCTTTGATATAATGATTTGTGTTTGCTCTTGTTGTTTTGTTTTGGTTTTTTTTTTTTCATAAAGCCTCATGGCAATATTGTTGACTTGTTTTCAGCAGTATGGAGTTAAACCCACAAATATTTTAGCGCGTATTCTCAAAATCTCAAACACACTTTGAATCTGTATTTATTTTTTATTTAAGAGGAAGAGTTCTGATTTCAGACCAGGTTTAAATAGATAGAACAGTACACTAAATATAAAGTTATATAAAGGCTGCTCTGAACAACAGATCCAACTCCAAGTCCAAGAAAAGAATTCTTATGTGGGTCATAAGAAGCAAAAATAATGCAACCTTGGATAAATAATAAACATAGTTAAAAGCAGGAAACCAGTAATAATGGTGTGAGTCTGCTGGTATGAGTGATGCCTTACTCCTTCATGTGTACCCTAGTAGAGACTAACTATCAGATGAGGCCAACAATTTAGTCAGGTATTGTTTTTGACCTGTAGTAGGCAACTGCTAAATGGCGTAAGTTCACAACCTATTGAAGCTACCTTGTTACTTGACATAACATGCCAGCTACCTGTAACTAACTGTTAAGATGAATACCTGCTTAGATCAATTCCTCCTTGACCATGGAACCTTTAATCTCAGATGAACCCTTGCTTGTGGCCTATTAGAACTAAGCAACCAGAGGTTCAAGACGTCCAAGATGTCATCAAAAACCTCTGTTCAGCTGAAAAATCATCCTCTGTTGGCTAAAAAGAATAGATCCCACCCATCCTGTTTGATCCCATATTATCATGTCTGTTTAACCCTTAGAGATATATGTAGTAAAGTTGGATCCTTCATGTGTTGGTGAAACAGGATTAATAGCTTTTTAAGAATCACATATTGATATCATGGGCTAAAATGAATGTTCTCTCTTATTAAAGCAGAGCAAAATCCATGTAAGCATTACAGTGCTTAGGTTATTTCATTAAGATTAGTTAGGTCTCCCTCCCTTTCAAATACATTGGTTGTTTGCTCTGCCAAGTCTGTTTTTTTTTGAGCAAAATGTCAGATCATGTTCACCTGCACAAACACAGTATTGAAATGCAACTCGTCTCCAGACAGAGGTAATGATTACATCCCGTAATTAACTTGCTGCAGTATGAACCATGAATGATTCCTCTCTCTGAATGAGAACTTTGTCATTTGCCTTCTGTCTCATCTTAAATGACAAGCCCTTTGTGTGGAAACAAGGCCTCCCACTGATGGATGTTTATCTATTTTTGAGATGATATCTTTGACGACGCGCGACTTTGTGTCATAATGAGTGGGAAAAATAAAACATACTAATCAGTTTGTATTGCCATTCTCATTTGAGGCCAGTACCCACACCAGCTGTTCAGTACCAATGTGGCACTAAAAAGTAGTGGACCATGCTGCCCTCTAGAATGTTGGAGCTTGATTGAAAACTTCAAAGGCAACCAAAGTTCGGCTTGATTTTAGTCTGAATGGCCACAAGAAAGAGGACATGCTTAGTATTTTTATATCTCTATCCACTTTGTGGTATTTCTGGAAGCAGGCTGGTGTTTTTAAGATATCTCAATATAAATCCATGTAATTTACAATTCTTGACATGTTCACAAGGAAACTTATGTTCCATTTTCAAGTGAATGAGAGTGAAAAATATAGCACTGTGTGATTCACTGTGTGTTTTTGTCTTAAGGAGCATTTTTGTGAGCCACAGAACATTGTGACTGGGGTTTCATGCAGCAGTGAATGAATAAATGCTTGCCTTTCCCTGCATATTAGTGAAAATAAGAGTAACTCAGGGTGCCAACATGCATGGCAGGCTGCAGATTCTGAAGAAGAAAATTAGCTTTGGAAGCAAAAACAGTTTGGGCTCGGGTAGATGGATCTCGCCTCTGGCCGGTATTTTTGTGTTTCGAAGGTGGCAAGCCCAGTCATCCAACGTATGTGGAGCATATGTTGGTGAGACAGTGACCAAGAGAAATGGCCAATTCATAATGAGCTATTGTGAAAACATGGATACATGAGAATCTGAGTAGGAATAGATATGAACAACAATACTACTCTGTTGTTCTTTTATACATTATGTTCATGACATGCATTTAAGGAATAGTGATATTTTGGTCTGTGTTGCCACCTCTGAGAGCAAATGACACAGTGGAAAAACCACCAGTTTTACACTTTTATACATTGCTAAGCAACAGCATATGCTTTCCAGTTCGGTTTAGCATCACAATGAACTTTTATTCATGCACCCCACAGTGGATGAAGACAGGCTTACTTGTTAAAAGTGGATGATAAAGCCACAGTAGCATTCAGGGCCTAATTGTGGATATTTGGACATTTCTGTAGGAGTGAGAATGGCTGTGTGTACAGCTGTGTGTTTCTCTTTTCTCCTCCCCTGATTCAACCACACTGGCTCCATCTCTGTGAGACAATGACACCTGTGGATGTGCAAATAACTAGCACCAGTCCTTTACGCTGTGCATTCATGATACCCAGTTGTGTTTTCTGTATGTAGAGCAGTGAAAACTTTTATGAGCAAGATCGTCCAAGGACATTATTGAAGAACGTCTCAGAGTGAGGATAAGTGCAGTTCGACATGTGCTGTAATGCATGACAGCTAGAAATGCCCTCCCCTATCAAGTTTGCATAATGCTTTATACAAGACTTTCAATCCCCCTCTGTCCTCAGAGCTGAAAGTCAGAACTACATTGTAAGTGGAAAGTGCCATTGTATTGGCATTCCATCCCAGGTGGGAGACTTAAGATTAAGTAGGCTCTGGTCCTTGACTTGGCTGTGGTTTCCTTGTACCATTAAAAAGTATTCTTTATGTTTCAAAACATATTTTCTGGGACCAATCAAAAGGCCTCTTCTGTGAATGTGCAATCCAGGTTTGATGCTGGCACTGAACTTGTCATTGTGTCTTTTGCAGGACATGAACGATTACTCTCCAGTGTTCAGTCAGGCTCTGTACAGAGGGATGGTGGCACCTAACGCAGAAAAAGGGAGCCTCATCACCACTGTGTTTGCTGAGGATCGGGATCCACCTGTGAGTAGAAATGACACCTTTGAGGTCATAAACGGGAGGCCAGCAGATTGTTCAATTCATGAAGACAAGATGGAATGGTGGACAATCCCCAAATGTGAAATCACTCTGATATTGTTTTTTTTCTGAATGAGCAGTTTGTCCGTTGTGTCAAAAAATTATTTACACATGTTATTTGGACCAGTAAGGAGTCGTCTGAAAATGTAATAGACTGCTTGGTTCCTTTTCACCAATCTCATGCGCAGTTAAAGTACCTTTGCGAAATTTCTGATCTAATTTAAAAAGTTAGGATCTAATCCAGGATAAAAATGAATCGCAGTCTTGGTCAGACATGATACCTGTGTGGCTCATGAGTAGCTCAGTGGTTTCAGCTCTTGTTTTGAGAACATGCTGAGCTCCATGGGCCAGGTTGACTCCCAGCCGTCATTAACCACAACAATGACTGGGAGTACAAATTGGCCTCATTCCACTCGGGATAGGGTTTGTATGTCAGTGCGAGTTGCACGGGTGATGCCGGTGAAGCCACTCCCAAGCTACAATTGGCACTGAGCTCACTGTATGGTGCTGGCTGAGTTGCAGCATGAAAAATAGTCATGGTTGGTGTGAGAGTGTATCAGAGGATTGTATTCATTATGCCCCAGTGCTCCTGCGTGAGTACAGTGGATGTCACGGGGAGATGAGCCTAACATATCCGATTGGCAGTCCCAAAAATAGGGCTGCATAATGGAAAAAAAAGGAATTAAAAACTGATACCTGCTTGCTTGCCTTATTTCTATATTGGGAAGAAGAAAAGATCAAAGAAACCTTTCCTGAATTTCTTGAAAAGGATAAATCTTGAATAAATAACTTTCTAAATCACCTAGGGCTCTGATCAGGGACCACCTAAGCAAACCATATCCCAGTCCCACTCGCTTTGTGCAAAATTCTAAATCTGAATCAGGGTAGCATTCATTATCTCCACAAAAAAGCTTATAGATAGATAAAAAAGGTGAAACAAGCACTGGAAAGAATTTGGGAAACATTAGGTTTGCTTGCTTGTTACCCTTCATGCACAACTAAGATGGCCATCATCCGTTTTTGGCCAAGAGGCAGAAAGTGCCGTACATTTGGTTACAATGAACAACTGTGGCAATCATCTGAATATGATGAGACCAGTGGTAATACATTAGGGGCACTGGAACATCTTTGATGTAATGTGGCAGGGAAATTAAGATGGAGAAGCAAAAGAACAAGGAAAAAAAGATAAGGAAGAAAATGAAAATAGTCCAAGCATGGGCACACATATGGCCGTATGAGATTTTGTATGTGTAAATGAGGTTATGTGGTTCAGACGTTAATGTTTGTCAGAGCTCAGGGTGTATTCTGTGGTTGTTTCTTCAGGAGACCCCAGAAAGGCCTAACCTATATAGTAACCTTTGGTGTTAAGTAGGAATGGGGTATGCCATTCTAACCTGCACATACAGTACCTGTCACCCCAATATTTCTTATACGATTTGTCTTATATGTGAGGGAGTTTTGGCTTGCTGTGAGAACTTTGCGTAGATTTAATACCATGACTTTGCTGCAGACATACCATAAACTTGATTATATTAATTTTGATTTTGAGACAAAGCTACCTGAAAGAGATAATCCAAGCTTGTTTTCATTATAGCTAAACATTATAATTTTTGTCTCGTGTCGTCAGTCATAGGCTGGTTGTAGCAGCTGATCAATAGATTAATTGGAATTCTCCCCAAGGTGATATCATGTGTACTCTATGTCTGTGAATTAATTTGATGGATATGGCTGGGTAGCTTTATAGCTGAAGAACTGTTTGAAATTGCATGGTACAGTGCAGAGAGTTGATGCCCTGTAACTTTCAGAAGCGATTTTACCATTATCAGTTAGGCATCTTGGGGTATGAAAATTCATTCTTGCATTTATGATAGACTGCTGTATCTTTAATGAAACGTAGTGTGTGTTTACTGTCTGTCGATGAAGCAAGGCGAAATGGCAGAAGTAGCAGAATGCGAATAATGATGTTTTTCTCACTGCTGCAACGCCAAGACAATGTGGGTCATGCAGCCATTTTATATGAGTGTGTCCGTGAGGCAGTGGTCTGATTTGTGTGATGTTGTTTTGGCGGCTGATGTATTAGAGGTGTAAAGCAGTTTATTAATTGCTGCTATTTTTTAAAGGATTACAAAGCAATTGATTCTTATGCATTGCCATGGGGAGATTTCAAGGCTGTACGCACAGTCTTACACACTCACACACACGCACACACACAGACACACACAAACAGACTCGTAGGTCTCCTCTTGGGCTTGGTTTGATATGCAGGTCTAGTCAGCAAGGTGAAACACTGAAATCATTTTGCATGAGTGAGCAGTTGAGCCCAGCACCAAATCTCTCCTCCCTCAGATATAAGTGAATCAGGTTTGAGGTGACGACACCAGTATGTTCTCAGGCTGAGCTATGAGCAAGGCCTTTGGTTTACTGTGATGCCAGATCACAGACAGAATTACCAAACTCAGCTGTGGAGATGGAATTTTCATGGTCAAAAATGCTATAATAAAAAAAAAAACAGAAACCAGCTCCATTTCAGAATAGAATATGGCATTTTAAAAAGAAATAAATAAAGAAATAGTGGCCAGATTTGAGGGCTCCTGTGGCCTGTTGCGTGATACCTTGCCTGACTCAAACTCCCAGGTCCCCTGCTGCCCCTTTGTGGCCTAGCGCTGTGGTAATCATGACTTTATACAGAGCCAGCACAGGCCTTCCCAGTGGTGGGGCAAGAGATATTTAGAAGGCTGCAGCCCGGGGCCCAGAGCTTTGCGCCGTTAGAGTGCTCCTAGATGGGTCCCATCGGCGGGAGACCTGCAGGCTTGTTTTGACAAATGAACCGCTCACACCCTCTGGAGATCTCCCGGGGGCGCCCGGACTCGGTTTGAAGTGATTTGTGTCGAGCGAAACCGCCGACGTCAAGGTTAACAAGCGGAAACAGACCGGCTCCAAATACCACACGTTTGTTTTCAAGGTCATGCACAGAGCTTTGACTGCTCGGCTAAGGCTAGCTGTAAAAATGTCAGGGTAAGATTAGTGTCCGCTTACCCATGGTATTGTGTTCACAGTATAGGTGGATGTAAAGAAAGATCTGTGTGTGGGTGACCGAGTGTAATATGTGCATGAAAGAAGCTTCCCTCTACTGCGTTTAGGTCTTATCCACCCACTTTAGAACTGCATAGACACAGCTAATCAGCTAGAGTAATGAAGTTTACTGGCTATGTGTAGACATGTCCAGTCCTGTTGACCTACTGAATCACCCCCACAAACCCTGACCAACCCTGAGTGGTCAGTTTGTAAACCCAAGTAGTCGAGGGTTGGGATCCCTTTTAAAATCTGGTTTGTCCTCAACAGTGCTTGTTAAAATGTCAATTTTGACATTCATTGTACAGTGTATTGCCATGGAGACTGAGGGCATTGAATCGTGAGAGCCTTTGAGATATTAAAAGTCCTCTTTTGCTGTTCTCTGGCTAATTAAATTCTGAGGGTGTTTTCCATTGTCCATGAAAGATCCTCAAGTGTACCAGGCGGTAGGTTTTTCCCAGCTGCAGAAATAGTTCATTAGCGCACAGGTGCTTCCAGCTATTGAATTAATTACAATTATGAATACTGTACATACACCTAATATGTTTAACACCATCATAGCCTATTATTATCAATCTCATAATTATCCTGGCCATTTTGAGCAACAATAGAGAGGGCTGTGTACTCATGAGAGAATGGTAATTGCTCTCTGTTTGGCTTTCAGTATCAGCTCAATTACTGCTCCAGTTTTCATCTTGCCTAATAATGTTTTAAAGGTGATACGCAATTAGCATGGTCATGTAAAGTGGCGGTACAGTCAGATGTAATTATAAATTAAGTCACGGTGTGAAACAACGTGCACTTGAGGGAGGGACCGTGTCCCCTCCGCAAACCTGATTTTAGATGAGTGGCTGTGTAATAGTGTTGGAATGGCATTGGGGAGCTCTTCGTGAGCCAGCTGAATGTTGGAGATTGTCCCTCGCCCACTCCTCACCTGCCTGTTGTTCATGCTGCTGGCCAGAGAGGGCAGCAGAGAGGCTGTTGATGATCGCTGTTGAAAGAACCAAAATGTGAGCATTTTGTTTCACAAGGAGCTTTCATAAGCATGTACATGGTGTTTAATTTATTATTTATTGTGAAATGATGATATGTAAAGTATTTATAATTATATGTAGTACTATACTGCAGTGCTGGTGATGGCTGATGGCACATGATGTAAAACACGCATAACACCATTTTTCATTTAATAAGGCTATTTTTCAGTCTCTAAAGACATCACAAATTGCAGTTTTCATACTGCAGTGTAGCTGCAGTGTAGCTGGAATTTAAACAAGAAATACGTGGCTGAAGAGCGATTTATGATGTTCATGGTGTTAACCTTGTAAATTAATGCAAATTAAACACTTTATTTGGTATTTCTCAAGCAACTGAGGAAACCATCTTAGGACAGAGTTAATGTGATCATGTAGTTTTACTTTTGATCTGGATCTTTTCTGTAGCATTTTGTCGATGTACAAGGGTATGTTAGGTGCAGCTGAAGCTACCTGAGGTATTAGGAGGTATTAAGGTGTTGGGGTAAACCAGCTCAATTTGTCTTTCTTTTAGAAACAGAAATTGGAATGTGGCTGTTTTGAAATGTTAATGTGAAGCTCAGAAACTTCCAGATCAGGTCTTATATGTTGATCTTTGAAATAGCCCTTTTGAAATTATTAATTTGAAATTAATTATTTCATCTAATTGCATTGGATTTTAGCACTCTGCATCAGGACCTTAACGTTCTCCATGTTAAGGCACAATAACATTTTAAGACAGTCAGTCCTTTTGTTTGGTTACTGGGTGACTGACATGATCCTGGGTGAAAAATTAGCATTAAACTTAGATACTTTGTTACCAGTTCTTTATGTCTGCATGACACGTTCTCAGCTTGGTGACAAGCAGTGAGTTGTCTTACTTTATGTCACATACAGCTGTGTGCCATCAGATATCATGTAAGAATGATATCTCTGAGCATCACTTATCATTCGGCTCTACATAGCAGCATCTGCTCTCTCATTAATCCTCTCAGCTATTGGTTTATTCATAAGCTGTCCTCATTTATTTCAAACTTAGCAGATTCAAAATCATCCAAAAAATGGGCACCAGACAAGTATTGTTTCACTGCAGCTGATATCTTTTCACATTCAGAAATTGAAACAGTATGTTTCTTTCCTTATTTTGCATTTGTATATAGTCAGTGAAAGCCTGTCAGAGACTGTGTAGGTCTACAGTAGATGTTCAAGTAAAGTTCCAGCAGTGTTCAAATAACTTCTTCTGATTTGTTGAAATGTTTGACTCCAGGACAATTCCTTCCATTGTAAAGGATTCCATGTATGTCTTTTTTCATGAATATTCAAGTAAAAGTTAGAGGAAAATGTAGAAACAACCATAGTTAAGAATCAGGAAGAAGCACATACCAGGCCCATGAGATAAATACGTACAATATTCTCTTTCTAGCTGAAAAATGTTTAGAGATTTTTTCACACTGTAGAGAAATCTCCCAGTCTCTCCGTGGATGTACGTCTGTCTGTCTCTTCCTATCGTGAAGCTGGGATTGTTTGGACTTCACACCAAAGCCTCCTGAATCAGGGAGCATTTGCTGAGAGTTTTATGCTGCTGGAAGATGGGTTTTTCGAGTCGGCATCTCCAGGGGCATCTTCCCTTGCAGCCTCTAAATTATCTCTGTATTATCTCTCCCCACCTCGCCGGCTGGTGACACTGCACGCCCTGGGCGGTCGCAGCCTTAGGCCCTCTGAAACTAGGAACTGCCGCAGGAGTGCCAACCTATTCACTCTAAAAAGATAAATAGATTCACTAAGCATGATGTCAATTCCACAGAGTGTCAGCTTTAAAAAAAAAAAAAAGTCAAAAGGCTTAGGCCATCTTTTGCCAAATCTGCAAATGTACCATTTGAGCATTTGCATTCATAGCCAGATAGAACGAAGCAGATTTATGCCGTTTTGAATTTAAATTTATCAGTTTATCTTGTTAAATTTATCAATTTTTCTTGTTTCAACAAGGACCATCCATTCCTATACATTCAGAGTGGGGTTGCCAAAATTTTATTCTGAAATGATTGTTGTTTTTCATTTGATTAGCAGACAGAGTTGTAGATAATCACTTACATATCTTTTAGTTTTGTCATAAAATATATACAGTAAACGGTATATGTGTTTATGTATATATGTACAGTGCATGTTGTATACATCTACATTTTTCATTTGGCAGACAATATTATCCAGAACAGCTTACAAAAAGTGCATTCAATAGGGTTTGGCAACTAGCCACATAGACCCTGAATGGTTAGTGCCATCCTTGAAGTATAGTGCCATTGTGGGAAACATTGCCACCAAGGAAATAAGAGTAGTCATAAGGTGCATAATCTCTTGTTATTGCTGCCAATTTCCAGGCACCAGGTTTGTACCTGTGCTGCTAAAATGTGTTTACCACTGTGCTTCTGCGGCTACGAAAGCCTAAAGTGCCATCAGGCTTTTATTTTCAATGTTTAAACCACCATTAGTTTTACAACTAGCTTTTACCAGAGTGTGAGGAGAGGGAAGGGTCATAGTTTAGGGAGCAGAAAAATGGACAGCGGTCCTGCTGCTCTGAGAGTTTTGGGGAGCTCTTTCCACCACTTTCTGCCAGGGTAGAGAAAGGACATGAACTAGACAACCCTTCCAGGAAGGGACTACTACCAAAGGTAAGAGGGCAGGGTGGGCTGACATGAGTATAGTGTGTGATTGTAGATTTTAAATACGAGGGAGCCTTTTTTGATACTGCTCAGAAGGCTAGAAAGAGAGTTTTGAACTTTATCTGCACCAGAACAGATAGAAACATGAAGAGATGTTGTTGGTTGTAGATCAGTCAGGGGCAGCTGCATTCTCAGTCAGCCAGAGATGTCTGCTAGCTGGGTGTCAAGCCAGAAGAGAGTTGCAGTAGTCATGCCTGGAGAGCAAGATGGCTTGGCCCAAGAGTTCTGATTTCAAGGACTCCCTGAAAATAGACCAGGGTTCCCAGTTTTTGGAGCCTGCTCTGTATCAGTTGAGCAGGAGGAATCCAGATGCAGAGATCACACAAAAACACAGATGGGTTATAAAGGACAAAGAATCTTTCCTAGTGACTAGAAACAACCAAACTTAGGGCACAGGAAAGCACACAAGGCCCCATAGCTCAAGACTGAGCACTGAACAAAGACACAGGCAGGGCTTATATAGAACACAAAACACATGACTAGACTAACTACGCACAGGTGGAAAAACATTTAACGAAATTAGGCAAGGTGCAGACAGGAAGATGGCCCCTCTGGAGGAAGATCGGGGAAGCAGCAGGCGACAGGACCCGAAAGGCAGTTCCGAGGGCGCGCCTGCTGGTTGTTGCGGGTAGAAGTCTCTGAAACCCTGGCATGCGCTGCCTGGCTTTTACTGAGCCTGAATCAGAAATGGGGACTGTGTGCTTCGGGAGGGCGGGGCACGTGGAGAAAGTGCGGGGAGACTGAGATTACCACGCCTGCTGCTCCCCTCAGGGCACGCCTGCCAGCCGGGTTCGATACAGAGTGGATTTGGAACAGTTCCCCTACAGCGGCAGCATCTTCGACGTGGAGGAGGAGTCCGGCAGAGTCGTCACCAAGGTCAATCTCAATGAGGAACCCAGCGTCACCTTCAGAGTAAGTACATTCACTGTGATGTGCCACATAAGCGAGTACAATCTCTGCTGCGAGCTTACAGTTAGTGCTGTGACCTTCAGAGGTACTACAGAGGTACTACAATCACTGCTGTGACCTTCAGAGTAAGTACATTCACTGATATGCCCTATACAGTAAGTAAAATCTCTGATGTGACCTTCAGAGTAAGTGTAATGGCAAATGTGACCTTTAGAGTAAGTTCATTAATGAACGTGACTTTTAAATAAGTAAAATCACAGAAGCGAACTTTCGACCAAGTGCAATAGCAGATGTGACCTTTAGAGGAAGTATGGTAACGAATGTGACATTTACAGTATGTCTGATAATGGATGTGGACTTTGGAGTAAGCATGGTCTTAAATGTAACCTTTAGCCTTAATACTATAACCGATGCTTTTACTGGTTAAGTAAAGTGTGATTAAATGTGATCAGCTATTGCTATCTCGTATAAATTGTGTTCATGATATGAAGGCTTTTGCTATATTTTGTTGTTGACAGCTGGTTATCATTGCCTACGATGATGGGGAACCTGTGAAGCTGAACAGGACGGTTGTTGAAATCACTGTTCTTCAGCCTTCAATAATCCCCATCTTCACCCAAGAGGAGTACAGGTAAAGAGCTGTTTAAGATGACCTGACTTTGGGGAAGAGACATCTCAGTACACTGATTATACTGGCTTAATGACTAAGGTTCAGAGTTATGCAGCTTTGCCTGATGTGTTGTTATATGTGTTGGAAAAAATACACAGGTTAACAACTGTTTCTACTTTTATTTAGCTCTCCTTCAAACAGTAGATGTAGCTTTCACAGCAGGCTTTTTGCGGGTGGACCTCCCTTTTGACCAGAATACTTCAGGTGTTCATTTGTTTCTTGGTAATTGTCTTGAAGTATATTAGCTAAAGGGAATGAGGAAGGCGGTGCTGAAGGTAAAGTAATATTTTGGCAAAAAGCACCTAGTAGAGGCACTAATAAAAATGTCAGTGAGTTATGCACTCTATTTCATAGAATCCCTAATGAGGGAACATTTATGAATATGTATAATAGCTCAAAGCAATGTGCTGCAAGTGTACACTACACCACAAAGTGGTTTTCTCAAAGGATAGAGCACTTTCTCTCAGAGTTCATTAATAACCTGTGATAGCTAAATTAGATGTTTGATGTGTTGTGCTCTGGGATAATCAAATCTGCCCTCATGGCCTCTGTAGTAGTTACCATTTAGAAGTTGTGTACCATTTAGTAGTCATTATTGATTTTGCTACTGGAAAGCATAGAGATTTTTGCTGTTCTAGTATACCAGCACCTCTGCTTAAATAACATTTCCACAATGCTTTTACATGGGTTTACAATACGGATGTTATTAGGAATTAAAACTGTTGGATTATTATTCATTTATTCATTTTTTTAGTTGTAAAAAAAATGGCACTACCTGAAAAATTGATGTAATACGCATTGTGGTTTCGAGCCTTGCACCTCACTAGTTCTGTTCTGGTTCTGATTCCTTTTTGAGATTAAATGGAACCTTTATTCAAACTTGTTTTTTACCAAAATGAAATGTCATTTCAGATAGAAGAGTTAGAAAATTAGAAAATTTCTCCACATGGAATGGATTTTTTTTTTATTCCGTATGGAGAGCAGAAATGATAAACCTCTCGGCTGCGTGCTGTAAATAAAGCGAAACCGTATCTGCCGGGATGCCATCAGAGACACTCCTTGCAGAGCATCTTATTCACCAGCAGAGACAAGGATAACAGTAAAGTGTCAGCTAAGCGCGGAGATATGTGTATGTTATCCCCTTTAAAAGCCGGCCTTATCTGCTGATTGATCAGTGCGGTACAGACAGTGACACGGGGAGATGAAGGGTCCGAGATTAGGTTTTGAATTAATGCCATGTCCTATGCTGCGGCAGAAGGTCGGAGTTGATAGCGGTGCCCTGGCTGGGTGGGAATGACAATGTCTATCGAACGCAGTGGTGAGTCAAATGTTAATTGTTGCCGGTGGACACATTAGCCAGGTGTTTGCTCCCCTCCTCAGCGGGAGGGAACGGGTCGGCAGGCTGGCCCGATCTGCCTCCCGACCCGAGGATGGAGCACCCCCCTTCTCACTCTGGGGCGCTCAATAACTAATCATCTGCTGAACTTTCACAAGGAATCCACAAACACTCGGAGCCTGTTAGATATGGCAACCCGCTCCATTGTACCAGCAGGCCTTTTACAAATGGAAAAAAAAACTGTTACATTTTTTCCATTAACTAATGGGAAATGAAAAAAAATAAGTCTGTATTTAAAACTTTGGTTAATCTTAGGCCAAGCAGAGTGATTTTATTAGAACTTTTACATAAATTACACACACAACTTTTTTTCTATTCAATCCAGATACAAAGTGCATTGTCTGTAAATTGGCATGATGTAATTAAAGGTGTACCTTTTTTCAGTGGTAGTAGAAATGAGAGAAAATTGCTGTTTAAAATTGGAAAAAATGTAATATTTGCATACAACATATTGAAAGTGCACATTAACCCAGTGATATGGACAAAGCACATTAGGTAGAGACCTAATGTGGGATTTAGGTTTTATTCCTTTTGATCAGTATTCAATTAATAATCCATGCATTGTATATTTTAGAGTCAATAAAAATGTAACCACTATTGATTCAACATATTGATAAGGCTATTGATTCAACATATTGAAGACTATTGATTCAACATATTGATAATATCTACAATTATGTTTACTATTATTATTTACTCTTCATCACTGTTGACCATAAAAAACAATATGGGCCATGTGATATTCTCATTTTAGAATAACAATAATTGCCCCTCTAATTTCCACTGGGTATGAAAGTCAATAAGGAAATCAAGCAATATCTAAAGGGGCCGTTGCTCTTGTCAAAAAGCCGACTGTTCACATTACAGACACACCGGTTTCATCTGGTTAATGAAGTCTATTGATTCAACGTCAAAGTCAAAGGATCAGGGTGAGGAGTGGCTAATAAGCATATGAAGCCTGTTGTGGTTTACTGCTGCTGAGATCATGTGACATATTGTGTTTGATCATGTGACATATTGTGTTGGTAGAGTGCCGTAGAGAGCTGCCTGCACTGTGCTAAGAGTCTTCAACCCTGAAGATACAAATACAGCTACAGGCCTGGGTTCACCTTAGGTCATCCCTCTGTGCAGTCATTCATCTCTTCTGAAGGGCAAGAGAAGATGAACTCAGCTGTCAGAACAAACATTTTCTGGGAGGAGATTATGGTTAAGAAGAGATGAACTGGTGAAATATTGCCAGAACAGTTTCAGCATCTTTTAAAAATGAAGGGTCTTTTTGTGCTGATATGATGTTAGATCATATAACCCTTTGTGAAAAGTTGTATTTTCATGTCAGCGTTTTATTTGTTTTTCTATCGTTTGCATGTAGCTGCTATTTATTACATATCTTTATCGCTCCGTTTTTAATACGACAGTGTCACAAGTAACACTGAAATTTGACTTGAAAAAAATTCTACCAGAGAAAGTGTAGAATATATAGCTGAGGGGAATATAGTGTCCAGCATACTAATTTGTCTTAAACTAGGCATCAGGGATTACTATAGTGTGCACTTCACAACTGATTTGACAGTTACAGAGACATCACATTGCCCTGGAGAGGTTTATAAAACCCAGTTTTACCAGGTGTTTCAAACAGGAAATTTAGGTCTCAAGACACTTTTTTTCCCTCCACTGTGTCAGGAGGAAGCAGCCCTAGCAAGGGTCATGTGACTCGTTCACTCAGTGACTCACTCTCTGTTCTGTGCCCATGGCAGTGAAAGGCAGTAATATTTTATCACTACAGTGCAAAAGTGCCAGCAGAGTCTCAACCACTGAGCTCAACCCCTCTTTGAGCTTATTTTTTTTTATTTTCAGAACTGGTATTCATTTCCTTCATTTAAATTATTAATATATTTTTAACATGAAATTATTAACATAATTCATGTAGAAAATTCTAACTTGCATCTTCATCTCTACCGTGTAATTAGCTTGGAAAATTATATATTGATTGAACAGGTTCTTTTGGATTGAGACTGGGGTCCCATTATATTGTATGAACAATATGCAAATGAATTTCTGCTTTAATTTTATGGAGATGTGGAGGTTGAGTATTTATTTCTTTTCAATGAGCAACTCTAGGGGTACTTCAGTCTGAACTGTGTTGTAAATACAGGCTATGCTGTATTGCAAGGTATATTTTACATAAGACAACATTAATTAATTGAATAATATAGCGCATCTGATTTCCAGAGGGAATCAGAAAAGGGCCAGTTTTCAGTGGAAAACTGAAAATTATTTCCTGACCCCTTGCAAAGTGGTCATTGAGTAAAAGTCAGGTAAAATATTTTAATACAAAATAAATAGTATCCACATATATTGTGAGGTGTGTGGAAATCATCAGAAAAGAATTAGTAGTCTGTCAGCAGTTTTGGAGATGGTCAGCAGCAGGCTACTGGGGTGTTACTCATTCAGTGGTGGGGTGGTTTTTGGGATAGCCCCATGGCTGGTGGATGTCGAGCATCTCAGTTCTATAGCAGCTCTCTTGGCTGCAGGTGACTGTAGTGCGCTAGTAGAATGCTGACAGGTGGACATCTTGGGTTCAGGCCTCAGGTCTCAGGGCAGGTGGACATCTCAAAGCAGACAGCCTTCGCCTGAGAGAGAAAAAAATGATTAAACTGACTAATGGATCCATTGGTGGTTTAAGTGTATTTTTAACTCCACACCGATTTTTTTGTTCAGCTGTTTCCTTGGAAATTCCTCTGAAAAGACAGACGTGATTTGATGAGCATCATCTTCTATGCTTTTTGTGCCCAGAAACAGCCAGGTTTAATTACCTGAATGGTAAAAGCCTGCTGTCATGGGAGCCCTGAATGTGCAGTGTCTGTAATTAAAGGTCAGGTCAGCCTCTCTCAGGGAGCGCACCTGGAAAATTAGTATGCAGCCGCTGCCTGTTTGTGTAAAGCAGTTCAGTCTTGGGGTCACACAAACAAACACGGCATTCACACTACAGCGGTATTTAAAGGAGCAATGCAAAGCCAACTTAGCGTGTTTCCAGTTGTTCCTTGTATGACTTAATTAACAGCAGTGCATGTAATTAAGACATGAAGATATATTTTGCTTTCCACTACTCCTCTGTAGTGCAGAATAATTTAGAAAATATGTATTTTATATAGATATATTTCCCTATATATAATGTGTAATGTGTGTAATTTTATAGAAGATAAAATTTCAGGAGTCATAGGCTGTTTTTATTTTTTATTGGGTAATATTGTACTGAAAACTACAGAAGGAAAAAGGCTAATATAGTTATAGATCTGCACAAAGAATGACAAACAGTGCAAATTTCAGGCTTTCTGGTAGCTGTGTTCTGGTGGTTATTATATTATCAATGGCTCAGTTCAATATCCCTTGCCTGCTATAATAGAATATCTTCAGGGTTGATTCCATTATGCATTTTGGTGAAACCCTCTCTACCTTTAACTTTAGTGAAATTTAGTGCAATTTTACTTTATTTCATTATGCAGTAAGCAGAGGAGTTTGTTGATAAAATGTTTTTGACAGTTTCTGCATCCAGTGAGAGTCAGTCTTTGTTCTCATATGTAAGTATTGATCCCATTACTGTTTCTGTGATATGCACAATACTAGTTTGAAGATGGTTTAGAAATCACCCTAACCCATAAATAATGCCTATCAACATCCTTGAAAGATGGAATAAAATCCATGCGATTGGGGCTTGAGGATGCCGCTTTTAACTTAAGGTTTCTCCCTTCAGAAACTTGAACAGTATGTTTGGCTGAGAACCTCCGCTTTAAGTAATTAATCAGCCTCTCTCATTAAGTCAGCTGTAGCTTTGATTTTTTTTTTACATCTTTGTTGCCTTTTTCTATCCCTGATGTGTACTGGCTCCCCTACAGAGACATATTGACCCAGCCTACACAGATGTACTGAACCTCCTGCATGGATATACTGACCCAGTTGCACAGATCACACTGACCTACATCCACAGATATTCTGACCCTACACAGATAAACAGATATGTCGACCCACCCACACAAATTCTGACCCCACCTACACAGACACTTTGGCCCAACCACATAGATATGCAGGCTACCCTAGATGTTATCTCTCTCCTTCATCAGATAAATGTGTTTCCTTTTTCCCTTTATTGAGATGCAGATAAGTTTATTTGCAGATGCTTTCATAGCCTTCCACAGTCTTTGTTTGTTTGTTTTGTCTCAATTCCATGCGTGATATATGCTTTGGGTTATTATAATATTTGAAAATCTTTCAACAATTAGAGGAAGCTGTAGCAGGTCATGACCTCCAAAGTACACCTTTTGTTTTGCAAGAACTTTAAAGGCTGAACCACAATGCTAATACCAGTGTTACCTTGAAAAGGTCAATGTGTAATATTTCACTAAGTTTTCTGAAACTTCTAAAGGTGTTTTTTTGTGTGGTTTCACTGTCGGGCGTCACAGCGGGAGGAGGGAGGAGATAGTGTTTAGCTTTGGATGGAGAGTCTTCTGTTAGCCTGCTGTTCAGTTGCCTGAGTTTTACAGCAGTCAGTGAATGTGTCAGAAAGCGCTGTTGAAACACCTTCCCCTATGTAAAGTTCCCTCAGTGTGCGGTAGATTGTGCTGGTGAATCTTAAATAGGTAAGCAGTGGTGGGATCATTTCTGCAGGGTGAGCCCAGTCAAACACATGACAGGAAACTGTGTGTGTGTGTGTGTGTGTGTGTGTGTGTGTGTGTGTGTGTGTGTGTGTGTGTGTGTGTGCGAGCACCACATCTGCCCATTTGGTGTCACTCTCAAGGCACAATATGTGTCATGTGACATAAATGAATCACTATCCCTTGTGGAGAATCATTCAATTTTTAGTTTTTTTTTGTATATGTGTTTTTTATTATAAATTGAATTCCATTGTCATTATTGGAAAAACAGTTTTATGGATGTGACCACCTGTTCAGCTGTGAAATTGTTGTTTTTTTTTCTGTTGACTTTATATGAAAGGATTATCTATTCACAGAGGATTTTGATATGTATTAAGGTAATGTCAATATTCAGTTTCCCTAGTTCTGTTTTTTTTTTTTTACCTGAACTTCAATGAAACCCTTGCTGTTTCATAATGTGTAAAATCTCTCATTAGTTTGATGGCCTGGCTCTATTCTGAGCTTTGCATTCTAAGCACTGTACTGGCAAATATTCCATTAAAGTTTCAAAGAAAGCTTTTAATTTTAAACACCATCCAATTTTGTTGCTCTGTAGAAAGTAGATGGATTCTTTGAGTCTGTGATTTCATAAATAGTCTATATTTATACATACTAATGTAAAAATTTGCTTTCAACAATTTATTAACTTTTTTGTTGGAAGAATGTTCAATTTTTCAGTTTACAGTGAAAACAAATGTATGTTCACACAGTCACTGATGTGACGGGGCACTTACCATTACAAGACTGACAAACACGTCAATAGATAATAATCGTAATGTCGTTTTGTCTTTAGTCATCTCAGTTTTTATCCAGGGGAACTCAAGGACCCAAGAGCAGCTTTGGCTGGCACAAGGGGTGGGCATGATGTTATCTTCCTTGGCACAGACAGAAAGCATTGGTTAGAGGTGGTGAGAACTGAACAAGAACTCGAACGAGCACTGAGGTTTCTGTTCTCTGGGGCGCCGGCCGTATATTGCAGATCAGAGAGAGGGAGGGAGAGAGCAGAGCGAGAGTATGAAGCGAAGGCACCAGATTAAGTCTCTCAAGGGCGGCCGCTCTCCCATGCTTGTACAGCTGTCTGCAATCACGGAACGCCGCGCAGCTGAGTGATGAGCAGGTTGACACGAAGTGCGTGGGCGTGTCAGCACCAATCTGTGCCAGGGAGGGCAACGAGCTCCCTCTCCTCTATGAATGGGCAGCACGGCATTGTCACATGACCTTCTAGGTTGCCCGCAGGTTTGCCACGTGTGTGGAGGATTACAGTACATTATGAATGACTGCAGTGTTCTTGAGGGCCCATCAACCCTGGAGCGTGACATTATTCTGAAAGAGCAAAGTAACTTGCGAGGACAGATGCAAATACAGGGCTTCAAATACGGGGCCTTTAATACTGAAAAGCTTCAAATACAGGGCATGAAATATAGGGTGTTCATAATATAGGACCTTTGGTACTGTAAGGCTTCAAATACTCAGATACTGTAAGGTCTTGAATGCTAAAGTCCCTGCAGTACTGCAGAGCTTCAAAGCAAGGGCCTCAAATGCTTTAGGGCCTGGAGTATTGAAGGGGTCATTATCACTGCTATGAATGTGTTTTACAGAAAATAACATTTTTGCACAGCAGGGATAAAGCATGAGCATTATTGTACTATCTAGTTTGTGTAGATATTTCTTTTGGTCGGCAAGTGCCTGAAGTTAAAATGACCACAGAAAAGAAAAAGGAAGAAAAAAAAAAACAAATGGAATTTAAATGAAAGGAGCTCTGATAGCAGTATTACTGTCCAGACCTCATTACTCTCCCCCACTTAACTGTCTGCTTGTCTGGAGCAAGCGTTAGAGGAGTGTCAGGATAGGGAGAGGGATTGAGTATTCTGAGTGTTATCTGCACAAACACAGCTCTGGCCCCAGCTGGCAGGAGGCTCTCATTGAGGAATGTCAGGGGGGATTACTGGGGTGAAGGAGAGACCCAGGCCTACTCTCCCAGCGTGCTCTTGCATAGCAAAACTGTAAGCAAATTGCGCATACAGCGATCATCAGAGACAAATCAGGTCTTTATAGCTGTAAGAAGAGCCCTACCTCTGCAATAATCCTCTCAGACCATGGTGTTCGGGTGATTTTTTTAGACTGGTTGGGCATACAGCAAAAATGTAGCTGATTCTTGCTTGACCTCATTCGAGATGTGTCCAAGATCTTGTGTGAGACTGGCAAATTAGCTTGCAGTCAGCACAGGTCATACAGAGCACAGGTCATATAGGATTTCAAGGTCCAGTCTTAATCCCACTGCCTGAAAGATTCTCCTTGCAAACCCAATTTCAGTGGTCTTTCTTTGCACCAGCTTTACACAGGAGTGTTAAAAGGAAGTACAAAGTGCAGGTCAGTGTAACTTTTTTCTGAAAGGAGTCAGTGTTCAGTTCCAAGCCCTTTTGAACTTGAACAATGGGATACTTATTTAATTTTATATTTAGTTAGATGGGTTGCAACCATCTACTTTGAGAATAAAACTAAGCATCAGGCCCATTCAAAACCTATATTGCACATTATTCATGCTTCAGGTCAGTTCATGGCAAAATATGAATTGAGCACTTTTCAGTGGAACAGTGAAGTGTTCTCATTTACCGATGCTTTTAAAGAAAGAGTAGCCATGTATCATGTCTTTTGTTTTTGAATAAATCACTGTGTCTCTCAACTAGAGCAGATTGTGAGTAAGGCTGTACGTGTTCATGTCCTTAGAGATCTGTATTTTAACCCCGAGGTGGCCATCTAGTTCCAAGGTGTGCTGTATCTTAGTTTGTGCTGAATGTCTACCCCTATACTGGGCACTTTTCTGGGTATGGTGATAAAGGCACTGGACTTGTTAAGAGACAACTGGTTATGAACTGCTTGCTGTGCACTTGAGCAAGGGTATTTACTCTGAAAATTCGCAGTTGTATGAATGGGTAAAACGTACTGAATGTGTGGTTTGTAGTACCAGAATAGGGATGAATGCTGTAATGTGTCTTAGTAATGCAAGTGGAGGTGCTATACATGGGAAAAAGGAGGATTCGGAAGTGGTCATAAGAATGTTAAACACCCCATACCGCATTGTGAGGGCAGGAGCCAGGTGCTTTTGGAAGTGGATTGACAATGTGGGGTTATATTTTTGAGAGCCACTTTGTTCTGGCTCCTTTGGATGTTCACAAGGGTCATAATTTTCATTTGTCCATATATTGCCTGATAGTTCCTGAGGCGTTAAGTGCGGGAGAGCTTGTCAGCAAGTATAGAGAATTTGGCCTAATTTGGTGTAGCCCCTTGGTAAAAGTGCTATTTTTGTCCAGAAATAGTTGAGTTGCTTGGTAATTAAACCTGTTCTTTACCGTTATGGGTTGGGGTTTTTTGATATTTGTGCAGAGAGGCTTCTTTTGTTTGTGTATACTGTTGGGCAGAAAGAAGATCAGAAACATGGTAAGATTAGATTTTCAAGGAATGTGGCAGCATTTTAATGGAAGAGAGGAAGGAAAAACACTGAATGCAGAAATGCCATATGATTTGAAAGAAAATGTAGGAGGGAAAAAGTAATCGGTAGCAGTTTCATATTATCATTATTGTTGTTTTGTTGTTAGTACTGGGATTTTTTCTATTTCACATGGAGTTCTTGAACAGAACTAATAAAAATCACAAAAACTAAAAAGCAGAGTGACTGCGCAAAGAGATGAAAAATCAGCTAAAGTGTTTTTTTTGAACAGTGAATGTACCACTATGTTGGTTTAGCTTTGAGCATTACACACAGAAAGCTGTGTCTGTCTGGGAGCCTGTTGCCATCTTGCATTTTGTGGTCTGTACTGAGGAAAACTGTCATGGACAGACCTACTGTGAACTTTCTGCACTGTGAGCGGGTCACGGTTCTGTCTTCACAGCATGGTTCATTATGGAGATACCTAGATTGATATATTCATGGAACGCCCTATGAAGTGAGATCTCACACGCAGTGTGGGGTCACTTCGAGAGCAAGGAGGCAAGACGTCCTTGGTGTTTAACATCATTGGCGTAGTTTGTATTCAGCATGAGGGTTCTCTGAAAAAAAACTCACTGATGAAATATGAAAACTTGTTATAAGACAGAGGTTTGAGGCCATTTTTCTGTCCAAACTGTGCAGCATATTCAATCATCTATGCTTTTGTTGTCAAATACCATCAAGTGTACCTTGTTAAAGGTTGAAACCGTGATTCAAATGATGCTGTGGCTACCCTTTAAGCTACCTTTCCTTGAGACATTTTTGAAATACATCATTGCGTTGAGTTATAATTAACTGACGAAATCTGGCAACGTTAAGACATAGGCCTGAACATTGTGGCCTGTCTTTTCTGTAGTTATACAAACCTATCGTCTCTAGATAGCTCCTGTTTTTATTTTCAGCCAGCTAGCTAAGTGGCTGCACCTTACACATTTGATGAACCAAAACTTAATAGTCTGTTGAATTGCATGTTAACTAAGGACCCTGTATCTTTACCATAAATAAACATATTTAACATAGAATCAGCCAAAAATGTATTTGCATTTGACAAACGCATAACCACTTTAATCATACATTCAGAGCACTTACTACAGGTGCAGATTCATGATTGGACAAGAACATGTTCACCAGAAGGCCTGTGGCTGCTCTTCCTGTGGGGTATAGGAATAAGACAAAATGTATACACTGTGACAAAACAAAATCTCAAAACAATCCTGTGTTCTGGAGAGGGGAATTGTTCCGCTGTCTGGCAGTCCAACAGGAATCAAATGCAAAGCAGGTTTTCGACCAATGACAGTCACTGCAACCACAGTCTGCGTCCCAGGCTCCCTTCTGAAAAGCATTTATTTAATAAAAAGCAAAGTGCCACACCTGAAACCAACTTCATGTGCGGGCGCCTGTGAGTACAGCTACTTCTGTCCAAGGTTCTGCATCGGTCTTGGCCTTTGGCTGCACATTGAGCTCTGCACGGACAGCGGCTGCTGTGTGGGTGTGTTACAGACACAGAGGCAGCCCCTCTGCCGCAGTGCCACCTCCCTATAGTTATAGTCATACTACAGCAATTAATACTTCAGTACACACGTACACACATGCGCACACACACACACACACACACACACACACACACACACACACACGCACACAGACACAGACAGACACACACACACGCACACACACATACACGCACACACACACTGCTCTCGGCTGCAATAGTTACGTCACTTTCCCCGTCCAAAAATGGTTACTTTCCATTCCCGCTCCTCTTTTCATGCCCCGCCTGTTGGCAGGTCTGGCTCTCCCCAGACGTCTCTGTCTTCATCCTGATCCATGCTTTTCATCTCGTAGCGACTCCCCCAAGACTTCAATCGGCCCAGCGCTGACATCCTTCCCCCAGAGACCTTCTCTCCTCTCTTCCCTCTGCCACATCCCGAAGTCTGCATTTTCCTCATGGTGTGTGTCTTGACCAGTTAAACCAGGCTTTATGCTCTCACTTTCCCTCAGAGACCTCTCCTCTTTCACTGGCAGCACAACGTCTTCTCCAGGTCACTTTCAGCCCGCTCCAGACGGCAGCAGTTCCTCTTAAGATTCCCAGCCACATCCTGTCTAAATCCAGATAATCCTGGCTGTTCATTAAAGAGATAACTTTTTAATAAATGCATTTGTTTCAGCGATATAATTATCATAAAAAGTATGGAGCAAAATTGACAGTATGGATTTTCAACCATTTATCTTGTTACATTGCAGTATAGCTGAAGGAAGGGATGGAAGTTTCTGGTATTTACACAAATAAAAAATCCATTGCAATAAAACAGTTAGTTTCCTTTGCAATATCTATTGTTTTTTTCACTCCCATTTGGAATACTTTTTTACTTGATTCAGTCAGTGAATAAGCAATAACAGCATCAGGGAGGCTGGGAGAATGTGCATTGTGTTTTGAACACCCACTCAAAAAATTGTTCCCATGAATTTGTTTCTCAAATGCAAAAGTCTTAAGAAATGTAAAGTTCCACAGCACATTCGAATTAGTCTGAGCATGTTGTTGAGAATTCAGAAGGTGCCATCAGTGTATAAAAGCTTACACTTGCACTGTTAAACAAGTGGAGACCGAGTTCTCTCTCTTACATTGCTATTGTGGTGCAGACACTTGTAAAACAGAAGAGGCGATAATAGAGAAAGGAGGCTGTTATCTTCTCTTTTAGATACGTACCTGTGTGACCTTCATTTTCACTGTGTGAAACCATTGCATGCCAGGGGATCTCTTTCATCAAGTCAGTTTTACAAGGCTGGCCGTTGTAAAAGACTAAACCCTTGAGAGAAGGATGACTTTAACATTTGTTACACTTGCAGGCTTATTTTATTATCATGTTATAAACAGTCGTGAGCTGCCGTGGTGAAAAAGCCCAAAGTCCATAAGAAAAACAGCAGGCAACTCAGTCCCTCTGTCTTTTTTGTGATCATAAATTTGTTAGGAAGTCAACATTTTGTTACTTTACTTACACTGGTAGATGGTGTAAGATGTTCAGTGATATTATTTTAAGCAACAGAAATAGAGAACATTGGACATGATATTATTATTATTATTAAAAACCAGTGTACTGTCAAATCAAATGACATTATGAACTTGATTCAGTCTGTCTGTCACATGGCAAAGTAGAGTGCATGCTATTTATGGGTTCAGTCATTTCCATGGTAACCGGTATTGAGCCAAGCTTCTTTTAAATTTTAATATGAATGCAGGTTGGACTGCTTGACATAGCAAAGATAGTACAGTAGTATGCTGCAGCATTCAGTAATTATTTTAAAATAATGCTGCATGGTAATTGAAGCTCCAAGTCTGAATGGAAATTCACTGTCTGCCAAATTCATCTTTCTGTTTCTATTGTTTTTTTTTAATCTAGACAAACTAGACATACTATATATGCTTGCACTGTAACATTTGTCATAATCAGTTTGTATCATTGTAAAGAAGGATTATCCAGCTCTTTATCCAAACTGTGAAAACTGTACATAATTACAAACTACTCCCTTCTGGTGTTAATGCAAAACAAAATATCACAGACCTATAGTGTATAGAGGGGTATTAATAAAAACATGTGACCGCTCACTTACTTCTGATAAGTTTGTAGGGAAATAAACAGCCACATAGTCATACCATGTCCACATATGAAGTAAATGGTATGGCTTGTTCTGACCTTACAGTCCGCACAAGGATTCATAGGTTTGCAGGGCTGAAACTCGCCAGTACATTGGGCAGCAGTGTGGCACAGTGGTACACAGTACCACAGGCCTTGTAACCCAGTGGTTGCCAGTTTGATTCTTAGGTGGATCAGTGCTGTTGAGGGTAGTTAACTTAAATTGCCTCAGTAGAATATCCAGCTGTATGAGTTGATCATTTGTAAACTATGTAAGTCACTGTATAGATAAGAGCATCTGCAAAGTAAAATGTTTATACTATTTGATTTAGCATAAGAATCCTCCTTCTGTTATTTTTAATGTTTTATTTATTTTTTACTGAAAATATTAGGCTTTAGGAATCTACCCTAACAAATAACAATGGCACTCAGCTAACAGCAGCATACTTCCTGGGACCTGTTCTAACCACTAGGATCAGTTTGTAAAGATACAACCAATCAAGACCTACTGTCTTAGCTAAGCACCACTGCTCTCCAGTTAAAGGGGATGAAAACTCATTTATTAACTGAAAATAAAATCCCTCCTTCCCATGTATTACATGCATGGCATGTGCGTGGTGTGACTGATGGTTTAATAACAATGCAAATATATACAGGTCCCCAGTGATGCACCCAGGATTGCAGAAAAGAACATTTAGGATATTATTAATTATGCAATTTCCCACCATACTAAAAGACACATTCCTCAGTTCAGGATAGTAGCCATTTCCATTTTATGATTTTGTAATTCAGGCTTGACCACTATTACACATCTGGTCTGTATTGATGATATAATTTTGTTTGTGGGGAATTATGTATTATGTGGAATGATTTTGCTTTTTTCAGCAAGAATATGCTGTCATTTTTCAATAGAATGTGTGTGATTTAGCCTAGTGGTGGAATTACATAAAGCTCATAAAACACACACACACACACACACACACACACACACAGTACATGCATACACAGTGTTTATTGTAGTTTTTACATCTGCCATGTTTGTTCATTGCTTAGGCAGTCTACTCTGCGTATGTGTGGACAGTAACATTAATAAATTGTCTGCATGTGTTATGCATTCACAGTCATGCTAACACATGTCCTCCATGTATCTTTTGAAAGCGACAGTTCAAATCCTGGTGCTGACAGGACCAAGTATTGAAAGGGAAGCAGCATGGGAGCGTTAATCTAGAAATGAGGGTCAGTCTCAGAGTGACAGGCTTGGCAGACCTCAGCGTCTCTGTACTTGGGCATTTTGCATATTGTGCTCAGGGAAAGATTTGACTTTGTGTGCCTTTGTTCCTGTGTTTAAAGGTTCCCCCCTGTGAGTGAGAACGCCCCTGTGGGACAGGTGGTTGGGGTTATCCTGGCCGCTGCTGTAAACCAGACCATTTTCTACTCCATTGTGGGAGGGAACGAGCGCGGTAAGTGTCCAGGCATAACCGCATCGGCAGGCCACACTGCAATGAGGAATCACGGTGCGGGTGCACTGGGATCCATCTACAGAAAAGCTAATCCACTTGTTGATGAGTCCTAGCTTAGCTTTCAACCTTTGCATTTTGAAATGCTGTTACCTTACAGAAAGTCACCACTCTGAGTGAGGGAATAAGAGCAAAAGTGTTCTGGGGCCACAGGAGGCCCTCTTCTTTAATACAGTTAATGATGGTACCAGGAGACCCACTTTCAATAACACCAGCACCAGGAGGCCTACTCTCAGTTGCATCAGCACCTAGAGGCCCACTGTTTTTATCAGCACCAGGAGACCCAATTTTCTATCAGCACCAGAGGACCCATTCTTTTCATCAGTACCAGGAGACCTACTTTTTCACAAGCACCAGGAGGCCCACTCTCAAACAGCAGCACCAGGAGGCCCAGGTCCAGTAACCACAGCATGAGAAGGCCTGCTCTTTTCATCAGCACCAATAGGTTTCACATCCATTAACAGCACCAGGAAGCCCAGTCAAAACAGCAACACCACGAGGCCCACTGTGAGAGGGCCCAATTTTGCCATGGAAAATCGTGGTGCGGTCAGCAAACTTGCTCAGCACAGTCTTTTTTTGTAATTTGATGTCAGCACAGTTGGCAAGCTTACCAAATGTGTGGAGTTTGCGGTGTGTGTTCCAATAGTAGTAGCACTTGTAGTAGCCTGCTGTAGGAGGATCCAGCTTGGGGCTGGTTTGTCAACATGCAGGCCTCAATGGCTTATGATTAGCCCAGTGTCCAAACTTCTTACTTTCTGCCGTAAATGTGACACCTGCCTTAAGGTTTAAAATGACCAAAACTTGTTGTATATATGGATTCTTTAGTGTAGAGTTGATTTATTTTCATTACACAATAAGGTAGTGAAGAGTACTATTTTATTAAATTAAGCAAGTTCAGAGTATTATTTGAAAGAAATTCAGCCTATATACATATTATGTATGCTCGCACCAGTATTGTTAAATTAACTAAAATTGACTACATTTGCCTATATATACACATGTATCTACCGTATGTTTGGTTATTTCTCAGGTGTAACAAAATAACTCAATGGAATCATTGTTTTGTTACTCGTTATTGACACAAAACATTCACCAATTGGCTCACTCATTCTTTTCTTCCAATGTTGTTGTCGTCCTTTGATCGCATTGCCTTCACTGTAATCCATTGTTGCCAGGATGTCGTTTCGCCCCTGGAACATCACTCCATTGTGAGTTGCCAATAGATGGCCATGCCTTCCCCACACCTCCAATTCATTAAAGTGTTCTTCAGCTCGTTCACCACTTGAACTGCCATCTGCACCACGTTTTTTGCATTGTCAATACGCCACAGTCAGTTGCTGTTGGGAATGAAAGGGATCCTCAAATCCCCATGGTCCATTCTGGCGCTTTCTATCCTCTCTTTGCAGTATTTACACTACTCCCTTTGTGCCTTAGAGTCAATTTATCCGTAGAACACAGCTCTATAAATTTTAACATACGGGAGAAAGCAGTCAGCAAGGCAAGAGTTGATCATAAACTTACAGAAAGCCTGCTGTCTTGCTTGAACAGGGCTTGTTATCCCGGTGTTATCCATTAGATATGACTTGCCAGCGAGCTATTATCAGTTTCTCCTTCTGTAACTCCTCACCCTGCCTCAGAGAAATGTCAGACACTCATGGGCTCTGAAGGAATGACACTCTCTCACTGATCTTTTCTGTAGAGTACCACATTAGGTTCAAAGCATATTTCATTTTTCTAGACCTGTTCTGAAGGTAATCTGTCTCACCGCTCTAAACCTTTGCTCCATATAGACAGTAAAAAATTGCACATCTGTGTATAGAAGGTGGCGTATTATCTCCTTGATGTCAGGGCATGGTGGTGAGCAGACTATTGTCCAATGAAGACTGAAATGCCAGAATCTACATATGTGTGCCCTGGCATTCATAGCGTTCAGACAGTGCACACAAATGAGTAAAGAATACATAAATCACTTTATACTGTAGTAGTAACATTTTTATTTTGCATTTAAGATCAGCTCTGGAGTATTTTGCCTGCAGTGAACTTATACCACATGTTGCAAGACATTTGTTGCAGTTGTCTTCAGCCAGTAAATGTCCATGAGGATTTTTTTTTTTTTTTTTTTTTTTTTTTTTTTTTTTTTTTTTTACAAAGCCAGGTCCAAATGTCCTATTTGGTGCCAGATCTCACATTTTTTATAATATTTTTAGCCAGCCATAATCAGCTGTTTATGATGCATTGATGTCGGGTGGTAATTTAGTTAACCAATTAGGGCTTGTTTTATATCTCGCCTACATAATTGAACAACCGATTGACATCTAGAACAATCCTAAAAAAGAAAGCCAGACTGTAGGGTTCCACTAAAAGCAAGGATTGGATTCTGACTGTCATAAACCGGTTTCATAAGAAGTAAACATCAGAGGAAGACATAATGTGTTTGCCATGACTCACAAAACACCCTTACCATGCTGTTAGCAGGGCCAGATATGCTAGCATAGCGACACAGAGAAGTTATTCTCCAGATATCTGGTTGCGCAGTGACCTGGGAAGTTTTCTACTTTACATTCTATGCCTGCTATTGTGTGGCTGCTATTACTGCTAAACTGTAGCAGGATATTCTTTGTGAATGGGAGAAAAAAAGGCATTCCTGGGTGACAGAAGCATGGTAGGTATGCTGGGTATCATTCTAACTTAGAGCCAGTGGTGCGGGCATGCAATTGATTTCCACTTGCCCAAAGGGCACTGAAGGCCAGTGCCTCCTTCAGAGGGTAGTGTAGGGGGTAGGAGATGTTATGTTTACGGTTCTGTGTGTATGGGTTCTATTTTTCTGCAAAAGTGTAAATCCACTGAATGTTACCAGATCTCACGGTCATCACAGTATTGTTTTTTTTTTCTTTTTTTCTTTTGTTTCAGGAGATTTCAAGGTGAACAACCAGACCGGCGTCATCTCCACCGCCAAGCCGCTGGATTACGAGACCGTCTCTGAGTACGTCCTGCAGGTGCAGGCGGACTCCATGGCTGTGGTGCTGTCCAATCTCCGAGTGCCTTCCAAAAGTAAGGCAGGCCTGGGAGCCAGGGCCTGGCCAGCTCCTCACCCTCTCATATGTGATGGTCCAGAAGAGTTTATTAGCACTCATGAGCTCTCGCTGTGCTTCCCTTCTGGTGCTGGAATGCCTGTCAAAAGTCTGACTAGAATGTTCCCGCTGTCATCTGTTAAAAAAATCCCCCTCCTTTGTTCTTACATGCCGCAGTCCTCATGGTGGAATTAATTAGACATTATTACTGTGCATTAAAAAGAGCAGGCGAAATTAGTTGCAGATCGGCATGACATATTTAGCTCAGTTTAGTGCACATCCTCCTAATTACAAAGGTTGGAATCAATTTAACTCAATGTTTTGTTTTTCGGTGTGAAAATGCCCTTAATGCATTTTCAAGAGCTGATTAGTCCTGTATATTAATGGAAGTGGTCTGCCTGCCTCTCTGTTCTACAGTAAACACTTTTGGCATTTATATTAAGCACCTCCCAGTAATGCACTTTACATGTAGCATGTTTGTGAAAGGAGACGGCCATATTCACACTGAAGCGGAACTGTTTTTCGCTCTCGGCTTGGGCAAGAGAGCATAGATCGAATTGCATCAATTGGAGAAAAAAACACATCCTCTTTGTCCAACAGCAGTGAAGGGAGCCAGCTTTCCATCTTTGAAGAAGTCTTTCAGATGTAATATAATGATACTTTGTGGCATCAAAAACGTGTTAAGTAACAAATGCGAACGCTAGCGGTGGTGGTGGTAGGCTGTGGAAAAGGCATGCTCAGGCAGAAGCCACTGGGTTTATTTCACTGGAGGAGGCAGCATGTTGACAGGGCCTCTCAGGATTTCAAGGAAGTGAAGCTCCCCCACTGCCTGAATGCATAGGTGTCCCCCATCGCTTTCATTATAACAGTGTGAACACATTCTATTGAACTCATTTCCCTCACATCGGTAATTGAGGGTTGCGTGTGGTAAAGTGGCAGGTCTCCCCCCCGTAGTTATTATCATCCAACAACGCAGCCGTTGCATCCGTTCAGGGAAGCACAGCAGAGAACAGAGGAGTACAGACTCTCAGAGCTTCTCCCCAGGGCCAGACCACAGCATTTTTGCAGTATGATAGATTGCATTTTGTTTTGTTGTATTCCCAGTGCACGTTCTTAGGCGAAGCCTTCACGACTTACCATTTTAAAATGAACTCTGCAAAGAAAAATAGCTCTTGACAGTGCACATACGTCACATAAACTGCAGTGCAGGGCTGTGCGTGGAAGTTACGGAAGATACTTCATTACAGTGATGAATACTGGAACTGTGTGTGTGTGTGTGTATATATATGTGACCGCACGCATGATTTAGGGGCACATTCGCAAAATTGCCATTTTTGTTTTATCACAAGATAATAAAGTACAGATTCAGAGCTACAAAATGAAGCATCACTTGCCAAGATTGACCAAATATTTTGGCTGTAATGCTCAATAGAACATCATGACTTTGCAAACCACACTTCTGAGAAATCAGCCCTTTTCTCTTCTGCTGTCATTCTCACCTACCCAGCTGTGACAGACAAGCTATCCCAGTATGCAATTGACTATGAAAGGCTGGAGGACTAATGGCTTCTGATGGTTGGAAAATCCTTGCCATTGTTCATTGTGAGTGTTCATTTGCATTTGAAGAGTTGGAGGACTACCTGGGAGGACTACATGGAGTTTAGCAATTGTTTCAGCCACAGTGTTTCTCTAGGCACATGAAAGAAGAGCTATGATACTCTGAATTTGTGATTAAGAAACTTTTATATACAGACTTGGACACCTTCAATGGTATACTGAGTCCACTGATGCTTTCTCTTGGTGGCAATTCGTTTGTTGTCGTTCGTCATGTCACTCCTTCTCCCGTTACTGAAAAGTTGTCCCATGATGAACATGTGCTTTTCCGACTGTGACAACGCGCTGATCATACTAGTTCGTATATGTTCGTAAGACAGTTTCTTTGAACAGGATTCGTATCCGAGTTTTGAGTTTTCTTTTCGCCTTCGACCGCAACCGCAGTTGAAATTGAGGATTGCCTCCATTTTTGGTCACACTCAGAGTCTCGTATTCCATAATGATAACACCAAAACTTTTACAAGAAGTAAGAAAACATGATTTGGTCGTGCCATTTTATTTGTTACCTGGAAGTATGTGTCAAACTGTTGACAATGCACATGGATATGAACCAATGAATGCTCAGCATTGTGTTACGACACCACAAAAGAAGAAAGCAATCGAAACTCCCACCACAGAAGAAGAAAGTATCAAACTCACACCACAGAAGAAAAAGCTGTCAATATTCCTACCATAGAAGAAGGCCATTCCTTCTGGTTTCAGTCATAAATCCAGTATTGTTTAAATTACATTTTTATAAAAATGGCTTTGTGTTGCAAATTGACACCACAGCGAATGGGAGAGGGTGATCTTGAACTGCATGACTGTATTAAAAGACGGAAGCATACGATATGCCAGCGCTTGTTTTAATAATGCAACATTGACGACGTTTTCTCCCCGTCAGTTCTCGGAGGACCAACTTGCCTTGATATTTATTTATTTTTTTCATATTTACAGATCACTTTCAGTTTCAAAAAGAAAGGGGATGATAGATAAGTACTTTAGGAATTTGAATCGACACGAAAAATTGTTTTTGACCGTTTTTGTGTCTCTCCTGTAAAGTTAGCCCACATTGTGGAGGGTTTACTCGCGTCGGGTCACATATATACACACACACACACACACACACATATACATACATATATATATATATATATATATATATATATATATATATATATATATATATAAAATATGTACATACATACATACAATGTTCTGAGTGTCGACTATATATTGTACATGTATTATTTATAATATTACATTATGCTACTATGCTATGTGTCTCACTTTCTCAGAACGCAACAAGTTGTTTTGTTTTGTTCTCCTCTTGCAGCTAACACTGCTAAAGTGTTCATTTTCGTCCAGGATGAGAACGATCATGCCCCTGTTTTCACCAAAAAGCTCTACATTGGAGGGGTGGCTGAGGACACCAAGACCTTCACCTCTGTGCTGCAGGTCAAAGTAAGAGAGGGGCCAGGATCTTCACCTGGGTTATGCCAAAAAAGGGGAAAGGGGATCTGCCTGGTATGGTTCAGGCCAAGACCTCAGCTGCTGATGAAAGAGTGAGGTTTCTTGATCCCCGTAATGGGGAGTGCTAACATGCTGACTCTTCTTTAGCCATTCAAGAAGACTTTCAAAACATAAGCTTATTAAGCTATTTCCAGAGCCTTATAGCATATGTTAGTTCCACCTATTTGAAGGTTTCACTTTCCCATCACAAGCCTTAATTTGCAACTTTCTACACCAGTCCCTCAAATCGGCATCAGTGTCCAAAGCCAAATTTACTCCACTGAGTTGCAGGGAAGTAGTGGGTCCGGACGGAGAGCTGGTGTCTTAAAACTGCATGCAAATAAGTTCTCTGGCTGAATACCAAAGCCCAAAGCCAGGAGTATAGGCAGGCTGTCAGTGCCTCTCACCACAGAGATGGTTTATTAAAACAGCAGAGGGTCGAGGTGTTCTTTGGGTGAAGCACTCACACTGATAGCCTCTGTTTGATGCCTGGCCTCATTAGTTTTGTGTTTTTTTCCCCTTCTTTTTTTGTGAAAAGCCATTATATTAAAAGGCAGCGATATGCCTGGTGGAAAAGAGAGTGGGATTAATCATGTCAGACAGAATTGCATTGTGGGACCGATCTTGGCACGTCATTGATTGAGCTGCAGGCAAATAATGCAGCCCTGGTGTTTGGGGGTGCAGGCTGGGGAGAACCTGGTTTGAACGCTTCAGTGAAATACAAGTCCAAAAGTTTGCCTATGCTGAGATGTATAACTACAAAACTGGCATCAAATGTGACTGCTTTACTTACATATAGAAATTCATACACAGTGGTGGGTAGATGATTCTCTCATCTTTATTTCTGCAGGATTCACTTAATTGAAACTGATTTTGTAGGTTTTGTACACCTAAACAAGAACTTTGTAATGCAAAATAACTGTTATAACCATACATAAATATTCTAGATGGATTATAACAACCGGCATCCCCAGGTCATGTGACACATAACATTATCATTACAATACATACCTTTGCATAACTTAACAAAATTCATGTAACATAACTTACATTACGTAACTACCTCAGCTGTTACAACCTGCCCATAATATGTATGTGCGCTTATAACAAAGGTTATGACAATTATATAAAACCAGTAATGGTGTTATAAATGATCCTTAAGACAAACTGCAAATAAATGGTCACTGTAAGTCCTGTTCTTTCAGAGCTGTGTATGGTCCCATTCATAGCAAAATCCAAGAGTCATTTTTTAATTATGTCAATATTTTTAAAGGAAAGGTATTCTGTTGTCTTGCTATTGATTGAAAGTTACAGGCATACAGATAAGGAGTTGTGATTCATCTTTAATTTTCTTAGTTGTCTTAGTGTGCTAGCCTGATTGTTGCAGATCTAGCCTTTGCACCTTTCTCCAGCCTTACATAATCTTTCCAAATACATGTGGCTTTGTGATCAGAAATTTGGGGAATTGATGTTTATTTTACATTTGCAGGGTTCACCTGATCTGTTGATATGGAGGAAATGGTGGGCTTAGAGATTATTTTTTTCCATCTGCTAGCCAGGAGTTATTTTTAATACACAGGATTTGACCAGATAGGAGGTTGCTGAAGGAGAGGCTGTGTTCTCAATTCTTATTTGTTTTCCACCAGCTCTTTAATATGAGAGAGATTGTATTATTTGGAGCAATTATGCTTTCTTATTGATTCCTCCAAGAATGGGAGATCAGATGGATAATGTATTGCTTTGTGTTTGTTCAATATCCAGCCAGGATTGTACCAGTAATGGCTCAGACTGAATAGGACAACCGCTCATTCACATCCCACCAATGGCAGCCAGAGAATTTCATATCATTTGCATCTGTAATTCCCTTGCGGCGGGGCAGTCCGACATATCTACTTTACTGTTATTAAAAATCTACATGCATTTTCCTATCTTCTCTTGTTATTCCCAGAAGCATCGCACTCATTCACTGCCCAAGACTGTTGAGGCATGTTGGCTAAGATGTCTACTGATAATGCTTGAGGCACTTTCATTGGCATTTTCAAGTTGGATTTGAACATTTTGGCACTGTCGCACATGTTGACATTTGCCCCACTTTTTAACGCTGAAGCCTTTGTGTTTTGTTTCCAGCGAGAGGTCCCCCTTAATCTGACTGGAATGTGGCGCCGATCTTTACATAGATTTGAAGAGAAGCTGCTGAGAGCACCGTAGATTAGGCTAATCTGCCTTTAAATCCCTCTGTAAATAGTTTGTAAGAGGAAAAAAAGACTGAATTCAGACTGTGGCACTGTGTCAGGCTGGAAGCATAGACGTGGCACTTTGGCCCCTTTTGAGAAGAAATAATTAAAGGTAGATTAATGGCTGCTTTATAACTGAGGCATTGTACTTCTCAGATCACATGCCATGTTCATGAGATCGGAGAAGCAAGATCAAAATCTCTCCCCAGATCCCTTAACCAGCAGATGTGCAAATAAAGGCTTCTGAGTTACTGAGGCACCATAAAACATGGCTTTTGCAATGGTGACCCCCTGTCTCATCTGTATCCTCAGTCCTCTGTTTGTGTGTAGCAGGCTGTATTGAGTTAAGAAAACTGCTGCAGTTTCCCATTGTGCCGAGGCAGTTCAGGACAGAGCTTTTAGTTTATGGGGTATTATATTGAATGGTAATTGTCTCTCAGCATATTGAAAATGTCGCGTTTGTGTTAATGACGGAGCAATGGTGGGACTCCCCGCTGTCTGCCTGCCTCTCAGTGCACCATCTCCCGGACCTTAAAACCATTATAAATCAATGTCACTGCAGGGGAATAAGCAGAATGCTGGAAGTCAGCTGAACAAGGAGATGGTACAGTGTTTCCCAGTGCAGTCCAGAAGCTCAACGTCTCCCCCTGGTGTCAAAATCAAAGGATGGTGCCAAAATTGAAATGCAAAAAAAAATCTCCAAACATGAGAATGAACATGTAATGTACATGTTACGTGTATGTGTGTTTGTGCTGGTTTTTTGGTAAACTTGATGTTGTCTTATCTCTTATCTGCTGTGCACAGGCCACAGACCTGGACACTGGGAATTACAGCGCCATGCAGTACAGGCTGATCATACCCCCTACGACTGACGGCCTGGATAGCTTCGTGATCGAGCAGTACACTGGGGTCATTAAAACAGCCATCGTGTACAGAAACATGCGCCGGTCCTACTTCAAATTCGAAGTCATCGCCACCGATGACTACGGGCCGGGGTTAAGCAGCAGGGCGGATGTTGTGGTGAGTGTTCAGTGGCATTCTCAGCGGCTGAAGCAAACTGTTCTACTTTAGTTTTTTTATCTGCCATATGTCCTCACTGCTACTGAGTTCACCCACCCCACTGCATTCTCTGCTATTTAATCCACTGCAATCTGATGTAATCTCTGGCGTCAGGTTTTAGCTTTTTGGAGGAGGTGGACTGAGTAACAATAGAGAGAATCTGAGTTGCAATTCCAACCCAGCAGTCATGTATACATTCAAAATGAGTCCAGATCGTGTTTAGTGTCTCAATGTATTGCTTGAAAAAAAAAACAACTAAAGTATTGAGCAGATGATATGGTGTTATTTTGTATATCAATGCTTTGTTGAATATGGTATTTTTTAACATTTGCACTAACTTAAGTTTGCACTACCCAATAATGTTTGTGTTTTATTGACTTCTGAGTTGTGGAAAGAGAAGTAAAGCTGTTGAATTCATAGTATTAAAAATGTGACCCTAAAATGTTCCCTTCTGAGCAAATTTGACTTCACAGTTTGGCCTTGTATTTTTATCAGTACAAAGGAAAGAAGAGTGTGTGTGTGTTTTTGTGTGTATATACGTGTGTGTGTGTGTGTGTGTGTGTGTGTGTGTGTGTACGTGTGTATATATGTGTGTGCACCAGAATGCGTGAAAAGTGTGTTCACTGTTGTATTGTTGTAAGACAGATGCAGCCACTAAATTGTTTGTTTTTGACCCTGTTGAAGTAAAGGGTCTTGGCCAGAGTTTGAATTTACAAAGCCACACAGTGGTTAATTAATCGTTAATTTCGAAGGGAAATTTAATTTCATAGGGACAGCAAGGGGACTTGGCTGCCAAGCACACAGAGATGTCCCAGGTTGCTAGATGCTCTGTCGAAATTAGATGCCATTAACTTAGTAAATGGCTTGGAGACGAGAAAACAATTATGACCTTGTTTGGCACAGGCAGGGGGGACCTTTGAGCATAAGCGAAAATAGAATGCACTGTGCACTCTCTCACTCTCTCTCTCCTCTCTCTCTCTGTCTCACAGATCTCAGTGGTCAATCAGCTAGACATGCAGGTGGTGGTGTCCAATGTTCCTCCAACAGTGGTGGAAGAGAACAAAGAACAACTTATTGGGTGAGAAATCAACTTTTAGAGAATAAAAGCCCCACAGAGAGAGAGGAAATGTTTAAGCCTCTTTGTAGGGTGTTGTGATTGTAATAGGCACTGTTTCGTTTGTCTAGAAGTCTGTTTTTTTTTTTTTCTCAAATGATCTGACACACGTCACTTCTGCCCTCAATTAGCCTTGCAGAGTCCCAAGGAGAGCTGTCATCCGTTAGTGTCACCGCCCGTCACAGATGAAAAAGCACCCCTGCTATTTGACCACTCCCGATAAGGGCGGTGGAATTTTCCTGTCAGGAACTCGACTGGGGGGGGGCGGGCGTGCATGGGACTGCCACACCACAGCGTGTCCCTTTGTGTCATCGAGAGTCCCGCGTCCCGAACAGCGCTGACACACCGCACGAGATCGGGTCTGGCGCCAGAATCAGCGTGTGTCCCTGTCACTGCCGGTCCAGCCCCGCAGCCCAGATTAGCCACCAGAGCTCAGCATGAGCTAGACGCAGGCTGCTTATCTGAGCCTCCCCAGTCCCCCGGGAAACGCTGTCAATCTTACCACTGTACAGTTTCCCCCTTCTCCCCCCCGTCTGGCTGAGAAAAAAACATCCAGCATGCTTCAAGTAACTGAATCCAAATGTCTTCCCACACTGAAATGGGGGCCCGGTGTGTATATGGCGCTCACTGGGACGCAAGGAGATTCGCTTTTGGTGTCATTTCGCTGTAGACAGTCAATTTTTTGGGTCAGCGACATGTCGTTCTTTTGAGTTTCCTTAAAGCCAACAGCAGTAGTGTGGTGGGGAAACAGACACAGATGGCATTTTGTCCTTTTCACTAACTTGCCATGATGCAGGGCGCATTAGCACAGAATCAGCATTATGGGTTACAGTGGGTCATCTTTGAAGAATGCATGGACAGAATATGTCTGTCCACAGCAGGGTAACTGGGTGGAGGAGAGAGATCCATGTTGTTTTGCGGGTTTAAGAGGAATTAGAAGTGTGTGGGTGGAAGTGAAATGTCCAGTCTGATATAAAAATGTATAATAAAATGGCCCCCAAGTGGCTCAGTAGGCTAGGTGCTCGTCTTTAGTGCAGGCTGAGCCATATGGCCTCAGTTTGAGACTGGCTATGCTGTCTGCCAACAATGACTGGAAGCCCACAGGAGCAGAACAAATTGGCTTTGTTCTGCTGAGGATACGGATGGGTAGGTCGGCCTCAGCGTTCTCGTTTTCGCTGTTCTCGCCACCACTGCCGGTTGCTTGGATGACGTCAGCGGAGCAGCACCCATCCTCAGAAATAGCCACTGGCTGCACCTGAGGGTATTGGAGGATTCCATTGGTCTTGCTTCAGTGCTCCTGCTCGAGTTGCTGCAAGATGAGCCTAATGAACAGCTGGTGATTCCAGGCAGGGTTGCATGACGGAGAAAAAAACACGAAGTAGAAGGAAATATTGAGAGATTTCTGCTTTTTTAATGACTCACACCTTCACTTACTTTCAGGGAACATCATGATACTAACGATGGAAAAAATCATATGCTTTTAGAGTAATTGACTTCAATTTTAGGTTTGAACTTGAGGGTGATGAAAAATAAGGCAGATCATTTATGTTTAAATAAATGAATTAAGTACCAGCACCCTAGTGATTAGATTTAATACCCAATGCTGCAAGTTTCATTAACTGCAAAAGTTAACCTCAAATATTTCTGTGATATAATCGGGGAGTCTGACTCAAAACGGATCTATGCTTGAATGTAATTGTTGATGCCTGATTCATTTCATTCAAGGGCCTCTCAACAGAAAAAGAATGGGTCACTTCTAAGACAGTATTAACTGCAACTTTATAAGGCCTTCATTAAACACACATAATACCTTCGTGAGCATTTGATAAGTATATGTTTTACTTTATGACTACTGTCTACATAGCATGATATGTATGATAATGTGAAAATTGTAGCATATGTTCATTTTTATATAAAATGTGCTTTATCACATTATGTTAGCCCTTGCAATTGTTTATGAATTGTTTTAGGCAGTCGTAATGTCATTCTGTTCAAAATGTTATAAATGCTTTACAGCTGTTTTATGAAATTATGTAGTGTGATTCAGCAGTCATTATGTTTATTTTCTCTGCATTCATACTGACAGGGCCTCTGTTATCAAAGACAATAAGCAATGATGTTTCTATTTTCCTCAGTCTAGCCCCTGAAGTAAAGCCTGTACATAAATGTTCTGCTTGTGAACCGTGTTTGCTGAAATGCAGAATTTTGGAGCGCTATGTCCAGGACCAGATCCCTGGGGCGAAAGTGGTGGTGGAGTCCATCGGAGCACGGCGGTTTGGAGATGGCTACGAGCAGGAAGATTACACCAAATCGGACCTAATGGTGTATGCCATCGACCCTCTGACAAACAGGGCTATAACCCGGCAGGAGCTCTTTAAGTAAGCACATGCCCTGCTTGTATTTTTTTTTCCTGCATCTTCCTCTTGCTGAAACATCCCTCCCTGAGTTCTCATTATAGAGGAGGCATTCCCATTTTCTCCATGCCAGGTCTGGAGTCAAGGAGGGCTGCTTCTGATTCCCCCCTGGGCTAATGAGCCTAGACATTTGCTTTGTGGGCAAAGTGTTAATGTTTCCACACAGGGTTTACTGTCCTTACCGGCACTGTACTGTGAATGATGTCATGTGTTTAAAAAAAGATGGTAATTTATTGGTATTTGACTTCAGCGCTCTTTACAACGGTCTTATCAATAACAGCCACGTTTGAAGCAGGGTGTTATTATAATGGCAGACTGATAGCTCACTTATTTGACGAGCTCCAATCTGTGCTATAATGGAGGAACAAAGCCTCTGTAAAAGTCTGCATGCCGTGCGTGCGTCACTCTGGACCATGTGATTAGATGTGTGTTGGCAGAGACATCTGACTTTGAGTGAGCTTAACTCGTTTAATATTGATTGCACCGTAATAATAGCGGTGAATACGGGGGAATGTTACAAGGTTATTGTAAGTGAGCAATTACGCCACACATTTGGTCCTTTTAGGTAGTGAAAACAGCCCTCGGGCGTAGTTTAGCATTGCCCCTCCGATATGATAATGAAGTGGTAATAAATGGCAGGTCTAGCCATTTGGCTGTAAAAGTCCCGAAACCATTTTCACAAGGGCACTCCGGTGATATGCAGCTTGACTGACACATTTCATCAGTGCCTGAAATTGACTGAACACCTCCGATAGGTGACCCAGATGAAGCTGATTGTGTAATGCTGCCACCCACCTCTCCCCTCCTCCCTCTCAGGTTTTTGGACGGGAAGCTGCTGGACATTAATAAGGAGTTCCAGCCGTACCTGGGCCAGGGCGGCCGGATCCTGGAGATCCGCTCCCCCGACATCGTGGCCAGCGTGAAGAAGGCGGCGCAGGCAGTGGGCTACACAGAGGGGGCGCTGTTGGCCCTCGCCATCATTATCATCCTCTGCTGCATCCCCGCCATCCTAATTGTCATGGTTACCTACAAACAGTGAGTGTGTCGTCAGCAGGAAGGTGTGGAAGGCAGCATGACTTCTGGGCACCAGGGAGACACTTCTCTCTCACACACACACACACACACACACACACACACACACACACACACACACCCTCACACCCCGTAGCAGCTGTTTAGAGAGGTCTCTCTCCGTAATTAGCCACTGAGACCGCTTTGAGAGCCGGGCTAATCTTCCATTGGTGCAGCGTGAAAGCAGATTAATTAAACGCCATGTGTGACAAATACTGGGGTCTCTTTGTGGCGGTTATGGGAGATTTTCATGCCCCAAATGAGATAACAAAGCAGCATATGGCAGAACTGAATGTTTGTTTGTTGAGACTGGTGGTAAAGATGGCACAGCTAAGCTGCTGCTGGGGGCAGGGAGTGTTTAAACAAGGGGAAGTAGAATTCCTTGGCAGGCTGTACCCAGACCAGCCACTGTGCTGCTGTAGAGTCTGAATTAATATGGAGACACAGAGACATTGCTTTGGTTCGACTGATCCGAGGGCACTCCGTTAGACAGCTTGTAGTGACCTTTTCAGAGCGTAGTGGTGAATCTGCTGTTGTTGATCTCTCTGTCTTTTCATCTGTAAACCCTCAGTCTATCGACTAATCTGTCAGTTTTTGTTCTGTTTATTTATTCATTGCTTCATTTGCGGCTTACACATATAAACGGTAATTAAGTGCAAAGTGCAATGCAAAGAGTGTGGAGATGCTGTAAGGAAGCTGAGCTTATAACTTGTAGGCTACAGTTTTGAATTCCAGATGGGGTACTGCAGTTGTACCTTTAACAAGGTACTTAAACTGAACTGCCTCACTGAATGGCCAGCTTTATACATGAGCATATAAATAAAAAAACGTATGTTATGCAAGCCACTTTGGATAACGGCTTCTGCTAAGTAAAACAATAAATAAAATACAAGTACTGCACTGTATGGATGCAAGTATAACAGTGTCAGCAATAACAGGCTGACAATCCTGAAAATGGTTTACGCACTTAACTTCTTCAGCTGAGTATACAGAGCTGAGGAAGCCATTGCAGTCCTAGAGGATTGCATTTTAATGGCCCACAGCCTGCTGCTATAAAGCAATGAATGGAACTTTTATTTGTGTTTCATTTTCTGTAAATAACTGATGCCAAGATGAGAGGAAAGAAAAGAACAAAAAGCTTCAGTTTGTACGCTTCAGAGCTTACATTTTGCCGAAGGACAGCACTAGCTTTAATGCTTTTTGCATTAGGAAATGAACAGAATTTCTTACAGAGATATCTTTAATTTTTCTCAGTTGTGTAATAACATAAATTTGACAGGAATTGCTAGGCAAGCATTTGCTGTTATGTGAGTAAGTTGAAAAGAAGCGTTTGAATTATGCATGCTCCTCCACCTAGAGCAGTGTGTATTAGAAACAGAACTTTCAAGAGCTTGGCATACATTTATAGGAGCTTAGATTACCATTACGATCAGTTACTTTTTCTTGCTCATTTTCATTGTGTCTAATGAATAATGTAAACCAGCATCCATGCACCAATTTCTGTGTTATCAACTTTTTTTTCCTCTTTCACTCTCTTTTCTTGCATTGGATACCACCAGGTTCAAAGAGTAAGTACAATCAATATCTATTTATCTTTGTGTGAAACCTTGCATTTTCTAAGATGTTTCTGTGATTCAGCAACTTTCTTTCAAAAGAAAGAATTGTAGTCATGATTGGTAAATGTAAACAATAATACTTAGTTTTAATTAATACAATAGTAATGAGCACATTCCATCAAGTATACACCTAGAGTTAAATCAAGGAACAACTGCAGCAGAATCAGCATTGAATATCTGTGCTGATTAAACTAGTGATCTTTGATTTCTTTTTTTTTTTTTTTGTAATTTTATTTTAATTCCATTTTCTAAGGCGTCAGGCAGAGTGTGCCAAAACAGCTAGAATCCAGATGGCACTTCCTGCAGGCAAATCTGCTGGAGGTGCCCCCAGCAATCTCTACGAGGAACTGGGGGACAGCACCATGTGAGTGTGCTTTTCCCTTTTAACATGAATTACTTTCAAATATTCCTTCCATCTGAAGTCAACCTCTGCTCTGATAAAATGCAAAATGATTATTGGTGTCTCTTCCACATTTGATCTGAAGGGGTATTGTGGAATGCTATTCGTTCTCAGCCGTTCATCTTTGTTGCAATCATTCCTTCCCTCCAAGCGTGATCACATCTAGATCACATAAAAAAGCTACCACAAAGGTGAAATAATTTGAAGTTTTTGCTCTGCGGTGCACACCACTTGGCAGAATCCAGAGTTATGGCAATTTTGCACCAGCCCATAGCCTAGTTAAACCCAGGACACTGTGTTTTAAATGGAAGAAAGAGCGACCACAGTTAGAAAAAGACAGTTCAAAAGGCAATTCAAATTAAGGCATCACAGCACTGTTACCTGATTTGTGCTCTTTTCAAGGCTTTGTTGACTGATAGAGTGCTGTACATGAGTTCATCCCGGGTCAGTTCAGTGGCTTGCTGAGGATTCAAACCATCTATGAAACTTTGAGCCATTAATGCATTTGAATGTACCACTACATTAAAATACGATAAAAATATGCAATGGAAGTTGAATATATTAGATTTGACAGGAATGGGTCAGCCATTATCTGTTGTATAGTTGATTTAATGTTGTGGAATGAATGCAGAAACGAAATTAAATAGACTGTTAAAAAATGTCGTTCATGCAAAAAGCCATTGAGTTGTGGCCTGTCCACAACTGTGGATGAATATTTTCACTGGCTGATGTGGCTTTGCTGTTCTGGTGTTGGAAAATTATCTCAGAGATTGCAGAGTAGTATTAGGCTGCAGGTCACAGTTTATGAAATCGTAAGAAAAGATATGAAAAATCGGGCTAATGATGCCTGAAAGTGTTTCCAATGAGGACGGCACTAACAGCAGGTGGAACACTGGAACCAGGGTTTGCAGCAATGCTCGTTGGATCTATGTGCTAATAAGCTGCTAAAAACATTCTGAAAGGAATCACATCATGTTCAGAGAGTCCATGTCATCCTGTCACTTGTCCTGTGGATCATAAATGGCAACATAGATATTTGGCATGACAGTACCATGCTACTTTTGAGTTCTTTATAATGCGTTTCAGAATTATTCTTTCTCTCTTTCTTTTTTCTTGCATCTGCATAAAATAATAAGTCAATCCATTATTACAAAGTCACGTTGCTGTAATCTCATGGTGCCCATTTCAGCCCTGAAGGTGGCACTCTTTTAGTGTATTGGCTCTCACTGTCATTAACCATTCCTTCCATTCTGTGTTTAACATCTGTTGTCTGCCTGTTTGTCTCCTCTCATGTCCTCTCTTCACCCTTCTCTGGAGTCAGACTGCAGTAAGTAGTGCTCTCTAACACCGGATCCAGGTGTTTAGACCCTGTACGCTGAAAGAGCTGCCGGCTCATTAGTGGTTTTGCTCAACTTTGCCTAAGCTTTCCCGCTCAATTATAGAATATCCTCCTTGGGGACTGAGCTTGGTAAAAATGCGCACCACTCTCAGCAATGCTGATGTTTTTGATTTTGGGTGCCGAGACTACTTTCTTGCCAGTTAACTTTTAGCTTCAGCAGGCTGGGGCTTTTCCTTTCAGCGCAACAACAGAGTAGAATTTTCAGTTGATGTTACCTGTACAGGCTCATTCTGGAGTCTAATTACTGTGTGCCAATTCTTGTGTTTGTTGCAGATGTGATAGGTAAGATTACCTTTAGAAGGTAAGGTAAGATCAATTTTAATCTCAGCTAAAGCAGTAAAAAAAACTTGCTTTGGCTGATCACGGGGAAATGTTGCCCTGCATTTGTGTAGACTTGGTGAATTCCTCTCAGGATGAGGCTGTTAGATTTAGAAGGCATTATAGAATGCATTTCACCCCCATTACACAACAGGTATCCTCTGCAAACAAAGCAAAAATACTTCTTTTGCTGAGGTGATTTCGCATGAAAATTGGCCATGTCTTTACTTTTTCTTTTTCAGCTTGCACAGTGCCTGTCAGTAATTTACACAGTACTTCACAAATATATGTGAATGTAGACAACTTACTTGTCAGCAGGGCACTGTGTCAGCACCTGTAGTAACAGCTCCTGCTTACTGTGTTGCTTAGATATTTGTGCTTTCAATCGAACTTCACTGGATGTGCTCTGTTTTGCACTAGTGTTTCCCTAGACTTACTTAGCAATTGAATTGGTTATTAGCATCTCTGCTGTTTGTAAATGGATTGGAATTAGTGTTTACAGTGGCCTTTTTTTAAAGATCTTCATAAAGTGATCCTTTTTATTGCACCTACCATATGAACACATAAGCAGATACTTATTTAATTCCTGTGTTTGTTTTACTAAAAGCCAGTGCCAGCAGGAGTGAGATTTAGTGGTGTGTTGCAGTAGGCTTTTCCCCATAAACGTCACCTCTCTCTTGCCTCATTCTTTACTCCTTTGTCATCTACGTTCCTTTCAAAGTCTTTCTTTTCTTTACCATTTCCAACCAAGCAGGCGTAAAACGTCTTTAATAATGGACGGTGATCGGCAGAGGCTCATAGGCACTTTCAACACGCGGGCCATGACCCCTCACCGGCCCTCCGCCGCCAACGGGATGTTCCACAACAGCCTGCCCAGATCCGCCAGCAACATCACTCTCCTGTCCGACAAAAACCCGCTGACCACCAAGAACCCCCTGTACGACGACAGGCCCCCCGACAGCCCGGGCGCTTTCTGCGCGCTGCCCGGCAGGGGCTCGGTGCAGGCCTGGACGCTGCCGTCCCGGCTGCACTCCAGGCAGGTGTACCAGTCCCTGCAGAGGCAGATGGCCATGGGCCAGGGCGACTGGGAGCTGCAGCTGCTGAAAGCCGACCTGAGAGACAGCAAAGAGGACCTGGACAGCCTTGACCTGGTGGGCAGGAGAAGCGCGGAGTCCAGGCTGACGGTCAGAGAGCAGGCCAGGCAGTTCGAGCAGCAGGCGCTGCAGGAGAGGACCCCCCGCCAGGGTCGCGACTCACGGGGCTCCCTGTCTCTCTGCCCGGGCGATGTGTGGGATGTTGCGCCCGATTACCCGTCGTCTGGCCTGGACAGCCAGTACGGTCCCGGGTCGTCTGTGGGCAGGGACGTTCCCCCCTGTATCCTCATCACTCAGTGTGACCTCTCCCCTCCGCTGGCCAACAAACCCACCCCGCCGGTCCTGCGCAAGTTCAGCTCCAGTATCTCCAACTACATGACAGTGGAGCCGTGTGAGATCATGGTGGAGATTATCCCTGACCCGCCCGATGTACCGCCTCCTCCTCCTCCTTACACTGCTCCCCCTCACGCTCCTCCCAAAATTCCCCCTCCTCCTCCACCAATTTCTGCTCCCAATCCCGAAAATTCCACCCCCATCCAACCACCTCCACACTCCCAGCCCCCTCTCCGCAAACCTGCACCCCCACCACCACCACCTTCCCCGCCCCCTCTCCCCAAACCTGCGGCCCCCCAACCGCCTTCTCCACCCCCTCCCCGCAAACCTGCGGCCCCCCAACCACCTTCTCCACCCCCTCTCCACAAACCTCCACCCCTTCAGCCACCCTCCCCGCCCCCTCTCCCCAAACCTACGCTCACCCACCCACCTTCTCCACCCTCTTCCCCGCCCCCTCTCTACAAACCTGCACCTCTGCCTCCTCTTGACCCACCCCCTTCCTGTGATCCCCATGATCCTGCCCCTCCCTCTGCCCCTGCACCTGCCGAAGCCCCACCCCTGCCCCCTCCCCCACCCCTTCCTGCTTCTTCTTCTTCCTCCTCCTCGGCCCTTTCTTGTCCATCTCCCAGCATGCCGTTTGTCCTGCCCCCTTTGCCCTCCACCACGTCGCTCCTACGCCCAGTGTCCTCACGCCCCCTCCCTCCACTCCCTGCTGCTTCACCCGAACCAGAACCCCCGCAGAAGGAGCTAAGGGGCGTCCTCCGAAACCTCCGCAACCTGGCTGCGATAGAAAAGTCTGTTGCCAACTTGTACAGTCAAATAGACAGAAGCAAGCAGACACTGCAGAGTGTCTCACACCCACAAGTGACTGCCGAGCCCGACGACACCCTCCAGTCTCAGCCTTCCCAGGAGCCGAGCCAGCCAAATCCCAGCATGCCCTGCACCGCGGAGGAAGTGGAAAAGCACTTTCCCTCGCAGTCCACTGTCCTCTGACTCATTTCACCCTTCCATCCACTCACTCCACCCTCTGCTTCTCTGTTTTTATTTCTTTTCTTTTCAGTGTCATTTCCTGCTCTTCCAATGTTTTTTGAAGCTCTTTTCTCAGTATATGTTTTTGTATAAGATTTATTTTTAATCCTCAGATATCTGGAAAAATGAAATTATTCAGCTGTGTCTTTTGTTTCCTTTAAGTTATGTTATATGGACATATATCTGAATGAGAAGACACATTAGCACAATGCTAATCCTCCCTGCTCATGTAATTAGCAGAATGCAAAAAAAAAAAAAAACATCTGATGTGATTGAGAATGATGACCAGTTATCTGCATTGGTCATGACCTGGTCATGATGTCACAGTGTTGAATCTGACTGTTGTATAAAGCTTTGCTCACCAGCTCCCAGCATGCTTCTGTTTCTCTTTTCTCTTTTCTCTCTCTGCGTGTCCTGTTGGACCTGACACTCCATCCATAACACTGCTTTCAATCTCGGGCACTGCGTTTGAAGTCAAACGCGCAACGTTAAGGCCTTTCAGCCCGGAGGGGACTGATCTGTCTGAGTTCAGCTGGGGAGAACTCTTTCGGTCTGTCTGCTGCAATTTTGCAGCTTTCAACTAAGACAGGCAGGCAATCAAGCTGTCAGTCCAGATGCAGCCCATCCACTCCCAGCCTAGCAGACACAAGAGTACAGAAAAAAGATCTTGTAGTCACTCTTGTTGGTGTAAATTATCTGCCATTATTCACTTACAAAGCACACTTCATTCAGAATTCGATGTTTGTAACCGCCAAAGTGTGTTGTCGTCTGTCATTATAAGTCGTGCAAGTTGTTAAAGAAAGGTTATTGTGGGATACCACACTGAGTCAGAGTGGTACGAAATTCAGCAACTTAAAGAAAGTGAAGTTTATCTCGGTGGGATTGCTTTTACATTAGACTGTTTGCCTTTGCAACTTATAAAGTCAATTCAATAACAGCAATGATGGGGTGAAGATTGCAGTTATAGTACAGTACTCATGTCACCTCTAACGGACCTATATGTAGGGCAAATGCTCCACATGAGAAGTCTCTTTACCTCTCTCCATGTTTTGTACAGAAGTGTTGTATTTAATTTATCTTGTATATTATCTTGTACCTGTGAAAGGACTGAATGCACTCTTTATGAATCCTTATAATCAAGACTGCAGATATGAGACTGATTAAACAACTTCAATGAGTGGCATTACCCTAAGAAGTAACAGTATAATTTGGTATTACAAACAGAAAGAGTTTAAACAAGACTGTGAAGTCCTGCAGTAAGACAGTTTGGTAAGAGGTCATAAACATGCTGACTTGGGTCCCTTCAGTGAGATTCTGTTGCTGCACCCATGTTCCATCACACAAATGAATGACAGCACATTTGGGGAGCTCAGTCTTTGCTCGGTTTGTGTTTGTTTTTGGTCTTTGGATATTATCTATTCAACAGCCCGCCTCTGCAGAAAACCTTCAGCTTACACTGGGATTCTGCCAGCACAAACGCGTGCGGTGTCATGGCGACGTGATTATCTTTGGCACTCAGAGAGGACTTTCACTGCACACTCTGAGAGGGGGGATAATCCCGTCCTCAGGTGCCTTGAACCTGGTGCATAATCCATTTCCCGATAATTAGATTAAAGCACAGATGTGGAGTAATACCCCCACACACACACACACACACACACACACACACACACTTTCCACCCACCTACTTCCACCCACCTCACTGTCCTATCTCCAAGAATCAGAATCTCCGCACAGTGCAATATCAGTAATGGCTGCTGGCACCCCCCTGGAATGTCTGTCTTTTGCTTTCGAGAGAGCAACCGATCTGAGCACATTCTATATCACCCTGCCTGTCCAGAAAGGTATGGGACAGTATGGTGCACTGTCCCAAAAAGAAACAGATCTAGAGGATGTGTCATAACGCAAAAGGCTGAGTAGAAATTCAAAACATCTTTCAGTGACAAATATTCCTCTGAAGTCCTCCTCACTCACAGCAGCAGAAAGGGAAAAAAGTCTGCAATGCAGTGTACTCAGCTCACCCGGGTTTAGGGAGGTGCATTATCTTGCTCTTTTCTTCTTTTTTTTCCCAGGGTAATTAAGTGTTTTCTTTCATCTGCTGTTGAATGGCAAAATCATGTTCAGGGAGAATAGAAGCTGTTTTTTCAGTATTCAGTTCATAATGCAAATACCAGTGGGTTGGGCAGCAGGGTGCTGCAGAGGTTAGGAAGAACGGCTTGAAAACAGAAGGTTGCCCATTCAGAAACCAAGTGGGGCACAACTGTTGTGCCCCTTAATGAGGCATTATTATTATTATTATTCATAGCTGTAAATGAACAGCTATGATTAATAGTGTAATATTATAATAATATTATAATATGTAAAATTCGAGCTATACTAGTCTCCCAGTGTTTGCCTTGAAATAAAAAATGCAATGCTATTGTATACATTTTTATTTACAGTGTTCAGTCGAGCATGAATGAAAAGGAAGTTGTTTCTCTCGAGTAAGAAAGTGGGGGGGAGGGCAGTATTTAAACATGCAGCTCAGCGTGTACGGTCATAAAAGTCAGGGCTTCTCATAACATTATCGTCGAGTTCCATCTGGAGACGCAGTTTTCTTTCTGCATCGCTAGGAAACAGGGCCATTGACTAATTCTTCATGAGTCAAGGCCCACACACTCTGCATTATTAAATTTGTGCCATTTCCAGTTGGTCAAAATTGTGAAAACACTTACATGCTAGATACAGAGGCAATACATCACACAGATTATATCTGAAAGTTTGTTTCAAAACTTTCTGATGGCTTTGTGATTGGCTCCCCCTCTTTCACTGTTCGTTCTTGCTTTGTCTTCATCTGTGTGCTGTTTTGTTGACTAAAGGGAATTAATCTCCCTGTAATAAAAACTCCATAACTAATGTGTTTTATATTGACTGTGTTACCGGCTCGAAAAGTGAATCGCATTGTAACAATACTTATATATTTGAAAATGAAAACATAAAGCTGAATGACACACAGCTAACACGTAAGTAAAATATAGCGCTATAGATCCATGTTTCTAATGTTTCATAGAGTTTTAGAGTTGTTTTATAAGCAATTAAATGCAGACACTCATCATTCCCAAATTTCTCCCTCCCTCACAGGCGAGGATACGGACGCCAAGAGGTAAGGCGCCTTTCTTCTAAAATGTATTGCATTTGAATTGGTTTCATACTCAAGGCAAGAGAGCAGATTCATGTGTTTCATCATTTGTTTTTATGGATGTTTCATGACAGAGAAACAAAATTAGATTTTGATGAGATGTGTGACAGCAATACTTACCATTATTACAGCAGTCAGTGTGGACCATACAGATTGCAAGACCCAGTGTCGATATTGATAGTTATTGCCTTGTGGAGGTCTAGTTTAACAACTGCATTTCTGTGTTAGTGAGCGGTCATGTTTGGAGATGTAGCTTTGTGTTTGATAAAAGTCAGCTATTGGCCAACTCTCTGCAGGTCACTTTGCTGTCCCTTTCCCTTCAAGCTTTGCCAAATGCCTCTTGCCACAAGGGGGCTCCACTGCTGCAATCTTCACACCTTTTACATCATCTCAGCAAAACTTTCAACTCTGTATTACTCTGTTTCCATTTCTTTTCCTTTTCTGTTGGTCTTTAGCAACAACAGCAATTGCTGAGGCCTTCTCTCCTGAGACCAGAGGTACACATTTAATCCTCTTCTGAAACCATGAAGGCAGTCTCTTGTACTGTTGTGCAGGGACCTTCAATGGCTTGCCGTTGCTTCTTTATGCTGAAGTGTATTTGCGTAACAACCGGTTTCTCTGCAGGAGCTCTCTATGGAGTCCGGCATCGACCCAGGACAGGAGTACTACACTCAGGATTACTATAATTATGATCAGGGGTGAGTGCGCTTCTTCATTCAGCCTGATGCAGACACTGTTCTCTATTATTTCTCTTCATATCCTGATAATACCCTTCTTCCTGTTTACAATTGCACTTTCTTAGCCAAGTAACATAAAGCAGTGTTGCACAGTGGTAAGGAGTGTGGCTCATAACTCAGAGATTGCCAGTTCCATTCCCATGCGTGGCACTGCTGTTGTATCCTTGGGCAAGATGCTTGACCTGAATTACCTGGGTAAATATCTGTATGAAAAGATCCAACTTCTCTGGATAAGAGGGTTTGCTAAGGAAATGTAATGTAATAAAATGACCAGAAATGGAGATTTTTCAGAATGTGTGCAGCATTCTGAAAGCACAGCATTTATGTTCTGTTTCAATCAACACCTCATTTCCAGTGCAGTCTTTCCTTCACTTTCACCATACGTGGTGAATTATTCATAGTTTTATCATCACACATGGGACAACATTTATATTTTCCTTTGATAATAGCGAGAACAGTCAAGCATGAAAGTTCAGACAGTGAGACCTGCCTTACGGCCTGCAATAAATGAGGAAATGTTTAGTTATGGGTAGTTACGCAGATGTGGAGGAAACCCTGTCCACTAATTCCAGGATTACTTTCTCACATGCCAGCGATGCAGATGGGAAACTCTACACCCTTGTAAATTTCATATAAATTCTACAAAGATGAATGCACCTTGCTTGTTTCTATACACCCTTAATCTGCAGATCATTAAGTCTTCAAGGCTGTTGCAATACCTCAGCAGTAGACGTTGTGCTATGTATTGTCCTGGTCTCGCATTCCATGTTTGACATCTGCCTGTTATAATGAATTGCTAAGGAAATGTAATGTAATGAAATGAAATGCAATCCTGATCTTTGTCACTGTGTAGAACAATTGAGAGCTAAAGTAAGGAAAGGGAAACCCAGACAATGCCAGCTTCATTGCAGGCTCTAACACTCACAGCCCCTAGCAACAATATTCAATATGTTCCATAGTTAAAAAAATTATGGTTTTCATTTTCTATTTGACAAAAAAAGTTTTGTTAATGTTTTTTTTCTAATTTTTAAATGTAAAATTTTGACAATTAAAATAAGGCTCTACACAATGAGTATGACTTAATTAATTATTATTCAAATGTATTTATTCATTTAAAAAATTCAAATAATGAATAAAATCCCAAGTAAGTGAAATGTCAGTCCTTATGACAACAGTTCCTACAACACTAAAACTTAAGTCTGATTATGCATTCAATCATCTTACAGAAATATGTATCCAAAATCCAGATAAGCACAGGTGCATTATTATTATATATATATATATATATATATATATATATATATATATACAGTGGCATGTGATGATGTCATCTGGATAAATGATGAGGTGATTGCTGTTTGTGGGTGTATGTGTATGTGTGTGTCTGTATCTCTGTCTGTCTGTCTCTCTGTGTCTTTGTGTCTCTCTGTCTGTCCACTATGCTTGCTGATTACCCCCTGTCTCTTCCTCAGGTACGACCTGCCCCAGTATGGCAGTCGCAGGAGGCTGATCTCTCCGATGTATGACGAGTATGGGGAGGTTATCATGGAGGATGACGGCTACTACTACAGTCCTCGGGGCTCTGAGGTAGCTTCTTTCCTGGCCTCATCTTTGTCACCAAAAATAAAATAAGATTGGTTGGAAACAATACAAATCTCCCTAAAAACCATTACTGTGTTTTTCATATACAGTTCATTGTTATTTTAGTCAACATGCCACCAAAGTGCCTTTTCAGTCTCTTTATATGAAGGTTGAAGCAGTGATTCAGTTGAATGGAATTGAATTACTTGAAATGTGTTGTTGCTTAATGCCACGTGTGGCACATAGAAAAGTGGGCACATAGAAATACAGACACATGGAAAGTTCTTGTACAGCAAAATTGTGCCACACAGAAAACCACTAGCTAAGTAAATATTGCGTATGAAAATGCTGACTGCTTGGAGTGTTGTCACTATGGCAGGTGCGAGGCAGAGGGCGGGGCAGACGACCAATGCGAGGCAGAGGCCCACCTAAGAGGGTTGGGTTTAGGGATCAGCCTCCCGATGATGAAATCGAGGAAGCAGAGCCGGTAGAGGCACCCGCAGATACCGGAGAGTCAAAGGCCGCAAAGAGGCTGAAGTCGGTCATGAAACTCAGCAAACTATTAGCAGGCAGTAAAGCCGCGGATCAGCCGGCTGACGGGGCGGCCCAGCAAACCTCTCCGTGGAAGAAAGCCAAAATATTCCCCATGATGTTCAAGGGGAAGAAAGACAAGGACTACGCCAAGCTGACGTCGGCCAGGCGCGTCGGCAGCCAGGAGAGTTTAACCGGTGGGCCATCGACCAGCGCGGCAGACGGTGGCGCTCCTGCGCCGTCCTCCGCGAAGAAGCGGCTGAGCAAAGTGCTGAAGCGCATCAACATCTCCAAGAAGCTCCAGGAGCGGCGAAAGTCGCAGAGCAGTGTGAGCAGGAGCTCGGCCGCTGAGAGCGAGAAGGAGGAGTCTGCGTCGCAAGCTGCCAGCGAATCGGAGAAGGAGGAGAAGAGGTCGAAGGTCTCCATCAGCGTTACGGGCGAGAGCGAACAGGAGGCCAGCGGCTCCGAGGCGGAGAGCGGCAGCCGCAAGAAGGAGGCCTCTGGGGATGAATCCTCAGAGAAGAGCAGTGTTGCGGCATCCACTGAGGACAAGGACTACCTGAAGGTGGACCTGGACCGGGACGACGCCAACGAGAGCACCGTGGACTCGGACGAAGAGCAAGAAGAACCCCAAGAGGAATCTGATGAGGAAAGCAAGTCCAAGTCTGAGAAGGAGGAAGAATCAGAGGCAGAGAAAGAGTCAGGGACAGAGAAAGAATCAGAGTCTGAGAAGGAGTCGGGTACAGAGAAAGAATCAGAGACAGAAAAAGAATCAGGACAGAGAAAGAGTCTGAGACAGAGAAAGAATCAGAGACAGAGAAAGAATCAGAGACAGAGAAGGAATCAGAGACAGAGCAAGAGTCTGAAACAGAGAAGGAGTCAGGTACGGAAGAAGAATCCAAGACAGAGAAAGAGTCAGAGACAGAGAAAGAATCGGCTACAGAGAAAGACTCTGAAGAGGAAGAAGATGAGGAAGACGATGATGAAGAAAAAAGCATGGTATCTGGGGAATCGGGAGAAACAGTTTCTGGTTCACAGGTGTCTTCAACTCGTTCGTCCATGAAATCGTCCCGGACTGGGACGAGCAGGAGATCCTCGGAGAGATCCAGCGGTGAGACGCTAGGAAGTGAGAGGAGCAGCGCTGCCACCAGCGCTGCCTCTGAATCTGGCTCCCAGAGGTCCTCAGCTCGCTCCTCAGTGAGGTCATCGCTGACGGGAACCAGCAGGAGGTCTTCAGAGATGTCCAGTGCAGGGACAGAAGGCAGCATGGGTGGCAGCAGCGCAGAGGAGACCAGGAGCTCGGTGTACAGTCAGGGCAGCAGCAGGGACATGTCCGATGGAGAGCCGAGTGGCTCGATGGCTAGCGAGTCAGAGGAAAGCGGATCGACACACGGCAGCACCCCCAGCAGTGAGATGACAGACTTAGGCTCTCAGTCAGGAAGCGAGAGAAGCAGCGCAAGCTCCAGGTCCACAAGCGGGAGCTACAAGTCCAGGAAGTCCATCCTCACTGGGGGATCTGAAGACACCATTGAAGAAGAAAGCGAGGAGGAGGAGGAATCCGATGAGGAGGAAGGGAAAGACGACGCGCAGAGGTTAAACCCTCTTCAGAGGAGCTGAGTGACAGTGCATTGTCCAGGAGATCTAGCATCTCAACTGTACAGAGCAGAGAAAGCCTTGACTCACGGATTGGGACACCATACAGCACAGACACCAGCAGCAGCATGATGGAAAGCTCAGACGAGTTCCACGGACTGTCTCCTATAACTGAGGTTGACGAGGATGCGATAACATCTGGGAAGACATCCATTGGTAGCAGGAGATCCTCCCAGAGCCAGGTCTCGGGAGTTAGCGGAAAGAGCAGATCCGCTGCCGGCTCCAACGATGAAGAGGAGGATGAGGATGAAGAGGAGTCCAACTCTGAGGGCGACAACACCTCTCTTTAGACAAAACAAGGCACGCTGAAGTAAGATGGGATGGGTTGCTTTTCATTCTCGAGTGAAGTGGTTGCCTTGTCCCTATCTCTCTTTCGAAGGGTTCTCTGTCGATGCGCTTTGAAATTGTAATCTCTTTAGACTGGGAACTGCCGTCTGAAGAGGTTGTTTCAAATTGTTTCAAGTCCTTACTTGCTGACTTTATTTTCAGCCTTTCCCTGTGCATTGCTGCTACACTATATTCTGCTGCCGTGTTACATTGGTTTCAGCATGAGTGGAACCTTCCTCCTTTGTGGTTTGTCTGTGTGTTTGACGCAGTCTTGATTCAGACTTATAATCAGTCTAGGATAGACTAATTCTCACTACTGTGTGCTTTATTTGTATCCACTGAGTAACACATTTTTGCAAGTATTACAACATTTTACTTGTCCTACAAAACATTTTGTTTTGGCAGACACTGAAATTAGTGTCACATTTTGTTCTTCAAGTTAAGGCTTGGATTCTGCAATCTAGTGACTGTGATGTATGGTAGAGTGTAGTTTCTAGGCAATCTAATCAGGTTAACACAAGTTAACTTGTGATAGGGCATGAATAGAGTTACCCTCACACTGGGCTGAGAATATTGTTAGCCTGGTCTCACACTGTTGTTTATTTAACTTGAATGGATTCGGTTCTTTTGTGCTGGAAGTCAATCTGGATAAGAGCATCTGCATAAGGTAAAAGTGCATCATGTTTAGATTGAATCTGCAGACTGTTGCAGCTGAATATAACCAATCCTTTTCATCACCCAGAAGATGTCCTGGATGAGTGGACCTCTCCAGTGCTATAACAAAGGCTAAATAACTGTCTCTGTGTGATGCTGCATGTGATTTGTCGTGACCTGAGTACGGGCCAGCAGTAATTCATGTGAAATGTACAGTAATTAACCTGTTCTGTACTTGCGTTTCCAGTATGGAAGAAACAAGAGGATTAAGCTTGTTGTTGACCGCGAGTACGAGACCAGCTCAACGGGGGAGGAGAGCACCCACGAGTCCCACAGAAACCGTCTCTCCAACATCTCCACCCACAGCAACATCAACGGGAATGTCTACCTCGCTCAGAACGGGTCCATCATCAGGACCAGGAGAATGGCCCACTCCAACAACTTAAAGGGCAACTCCCCTGCCAGGCTGGCAAAGCAGTTTAAAAAGTTGGATAAACTGGCAGTGACTCAGGAAGAACGTTTCCCCCTCGGCAGCCCCACCACCACGGCCGTTTCCTCTCCCACCAATGAGAACCTGAACACGAGGCCCTCTAGTGGTTCCTTAGCTTCTAGCACCACGGGCCCGGACAGTATCGCATCGAAGTCCAATATAGCGAAAGCCAGGAATGACAGAGCCCGCGGCTTAGACGAGCAGGAGTCCACTTTGAACAATGAGGACATGAAAGAGCCTTTAGAGTCTCATAGCGAGCACACACAGTCCGACGAGGAGGAACTGTGGATGGGACCGTGGAACAACCTGCACATACCAATGACAAAACTGTGACTTATTCTGCTTTTACGTTAAATATTTTATGTTCTGTTGTCTTTTTTTTTTTTTTGAAGGGTAAAATTTATGTTGTACACCTATGCTGTACATGATGAACCCTGCCATTCAGTGTATGAGAAAAACAATGTAGATGCACTTTAGGGTTTTTTCTTTTATTAACAAGTGAAATTGATTTCACTAAAGTAGGTATCTTAAAATGACTAATAAACCCTTTTTATCAAAAGCAATATATTAACAAATTGCCCTCCACTTGTCAGTATGTAATAAAGGATTTCAGAAATTATTAACTTTAAGAAACAAGAGAACTGATCAAATACAGGAGATCAAAACACTATGAACAGGCTCATTTCTCTCAGAAGTGTTTTCTGAAGTAGTTGCTTACTAATTCTATAGTAAATACAAGAAATGGATCTCCTAGATGCAAAGTCCATATATTTTAAAATGAAGTCAAACTATGTGTATTTTGGTAGTATGATACTCAGTTTGCAGACGCTGAGGCTTTTGATTTCGTTTTTTCATTCATTTAGTCATTATTTTACAAGAATTCTATATAGCAGTCTCAAAGCATTAGATGTTTTTTATACATAAATATATATGGAAGCTTGGGAGATAAATTGAATACTGTCATTGTATTACATATTTGCACACTGCATACATATTTGGCATATATGTCAATATTTTGGCTACAATTTTATGGTTCTTAATTGACATTTGTAATTAAAGTGTGATATTTTTAACCAAATAAATTGCAATGTGCTATCCTCTGGTATTACTCGATTTTTGATATATGATACACCCACATCTCCAGAAATGAAAAAAAAGAACCAAAATGCTGTATCGTGTACTAAAATAAACATTCCTCATGCATTTAGTTATTATGTGTTTTTGTTTTCTATCAAAAAGAAAATAATTCATAAAAGTTACACTGGAATAAGATGTCAGCACGTAAGGATGAGAACATTAAGCTCTGCTTTACCTTAAACTACCTGTGCAGACAGAACATACAGTACTGAGTTACTTTTGTTTTCCTGTGTGACAAACTGGGCATCTCTTTTGGCTGATGTGGCCGAATAAACAAAGGGAGATGTAATTGTATCTGTTGGGCAGATGGTGAGGACCCAGGTTTGAACCCTGCTGCTCAGCTAAGCTCCCCCTCTGTTACATTAGTGCCGGTGACTCAAATAATGAGGTACTGCAGCAGATAAGATGATGAGAGGGTAGCACAGCTTGGTAGAGAGAGCAAATGACTGTCCATTACAGGAAGTGACGTCACTCCCTAGAAACAAAAAATGAGTACAGTTATTTTCCTTGGTTTTCAGTTCACCGAGAAAATGGTATCTCTTGCGTTGCTTTGACAATGAAGATCAAAGTTCAAAGTTCCAAGCAGACCTCTCTTTGTAACACTTGAAACAGAACAATCAATGCCCTCTTAATGGTATTGATGTCTTTCTTGGCATTCCAGAGAAAACAAGTCTTCTAACAGTTCTGTTTCCCATGGAACCCTGCCCACACTTTCAGAGAGCTGTGTGTACATCAAAGTAAGACAAGGAAATCAACCATATCTAAACAAATCCAAGATCAATGAAAGGTTGTGTCGATTTGAAAGATAAGGAGAATAATTTAGTATGGAAAATGTTCTATATGAACAGAAAGATGTTAGTATCCGCTGGTTTATTTTTTGCCCTGCCAAACATTCAAAAACTAAACGTTGCAGAAAATATAAGACAGATGTTTTTGTCATCTTCACCCATTTCATACTTCTTTTTCAAGCACATCGTGTCAGATGAATACACTGATCCTTATGTCATCTGGATGGGCTGATTAGATTAACACCTTGGCACCATCTATCATGTGATGATGCTCATGAACAAGCTGGTATACATCACCACTAATGTTCACAGAGGATTACAAAGAGCTGACGGCATGGAATGCACCCAGTGGTTCAGGTTTAAAATTCACTTTTATAAATAAATGCCATTTTAATAGAACCAAGCTGTGCAAGCTTACATAGTCAATTTGATTTGGTCATCTGGTGAGTTGTCTTACCAGCAGAGAATGACTGTATTTTTTGTTTGAACCAACAAGACTCATGCAAGGCAAACAACAGACCTAACACACACACAAATCTGATATTTTATAGGCTACCTAAGGGGAAATGCACTGTCCCCACCAGTAAGGACATGTCAATAAATCCAGACAGACTGTTGTATTTTGTGACACACTACCTGTAAACCTGTCTGTGGAATGCTTTGGCTGCCTTCCTTCCCCACAGCAATGCCCATATCTGCCCTGGCCCATATAGGAGATTACAGCTGTCAGGATTAAAGGTAATCAATTCCATTCAAGACTCTTTCAATTAACTAAGTAACTCAAGAAACTAACCGAGACCTACAACTTCTCCTGTAGATGGTTAGATATAGGAGAGCATACGAAACTGAAACCCATTGACTTAAAAAAAACCCCAATGAAAATGATATTTTTTCTGTCATTATATTAGAAATGCCTTTATTTCTGTTAATATTATGTGACATTTTTCATCAGACATAATAAACAAAGCTACCCATAAATTATAATTTGTAATGCACCAAAACACTTCACTGTAACATGGATTTGAGAGTCAACATGAACCACTAGATGGCACCTTAGATGTAATGCTCTGAGGGTGCATATTTCATCCACTAGATGGTGTTTTGTATCTTATGAAATGATTCCTTAAACTTTATTGAGTCAAGACAAAGCTGAAAAAGGAATGTATATGACACACATTATTCAACACAGACCTGTACTATGAATGATAATAGTAAAAATAATAACAAGAATGAATAATAATAACAGTAATAATTGAACATGCTTTAGTATGGATGTGTTAAGCATCCAATTATCCAAAGATGGATAAATCAGTTCAAGTTAGTTCAAACTAAAATCTTTATTACAAAGCTATACCAGGTTACTTACTGTAGCTACAGTGATACAGCATAGTATTCCCTCTCCCCCTCGGACCTCACCCTTTCCTCCATTTTGCACGTCTGTGACTAAAGTGTTCTGCCATTTAAATCGTCAGCCTGAAGTAGTTAAGCTGGACTATCTTTTGAGAGAAAATGGGAGTCGTTTCAAATTCGTAAAGATAAGTGAACAGACATGTGTTATGATTTCAGCTTAAGAGAGAACATTTGCCACTGGTGGTTAATGATTCTATACCTCTTAGCAATTGGTGGTGCTGAGAGGAGTTGGGAATAAACAGGTAGGTAAATGTTTACCTGGATTGTACGTGAATGGAACCTGGCTGTTCTGATTTCCAGAGAGGGCGAGAGGGCCAAGGTGGCTATAGTGTAAAGTATAAAGTTGAATGAAACTCCTCAAGTTGTGTCACAGCTTCTGTACTGTGACATACCCACCATAGTATTTAGTTAGTTTTCCGATTAAAGTTAAAGATACATTGGCATGAAAAGAAGAGATCCAATGACTGAAAAGTTCTGAGAGATGATCCTACATGTTTCACATCCAGACTAAAGCAAATCCTCACACAATGCATTAATTACATTACATTATTGTCATTTAGCATACACTCTTACTGAGGTAATTCAGAGTTAAGTACCTTGCCCAAGGGTACAGCAGCAGTGCCCCCGCATGGGGAGTCAAAGCAGCAACCTTTTAGTTACAAGCCCTGCTTCTTTCCACTATGCTGTGTTGCCACCCGCTTTACATACAGGACTAAAAGAAGACAGGATACTGGTGCAGGAATTGGTGCTGAAGGAAAGGGTACAGGACACATTGTCACACAATATTTGCACGATGGGGGACAGCTCAAGTATGTTTACAAAAAATACATGTTTCTGTTTATGCATTAGGTGTAGCTGATGGGAGAGAAAGACTCTTGGGAGAAGATGTGGACAGACGTTGTAAGGGTGAGAGTGTGGCATCTTCCATCGAGTTGTGAAAGCAGTGGTCCTGGGAGAGGGACCTGTGAAACTGAGTTTTAAGTGTTATGGTCCTGTTATGTCATTGTACAGGAGGGTGCTGTGAGATGGCCGCTCGTGGTTGAGTGTCACACCCTGAAGTACTGCAGACTGCCATTAGATAAGAAAACACTGCAGGTCATCTTTTGTTGAGAATACTGTATCATCTTCAGATATGAATACTGTATATAACACAGTCCATTGAAATAGCAAGAGGTGTTACCAAAGAACACACATTTTCTCTTCCGAGGTGTTACAAACATTGTTTCTTAAAGATAAGAATATGGCTGTAACCATGGCCCATCGATGTTCAGCAGTGGTTCTTCCCTGTTAAGTGTCTGCTTTGGATGACATGCATTCCAAATGATCTGATTTAATCATATTTCTGGCACTGTGTTTGTGAAGAGCACAGAGAAGGTGTGTTCATTTCACAGTCCTGTTTTTGTTTGTGTTGTTGTTGTTTGTGTGCAGCAGGATTGCAACATTGCATTCCACAGAGTACTGCTGATATCCTGTTACTCGTTTTGAGCCGGTGCACTCATGGTGAGGAGTTCTGCTATCCTGCTCGATTTCACACGGCTAGCTACTGTATCACTGAAAAGCCATGACATACACACCAGCTTGACTTCCTTGGTCAAGTGCCCTATATCAAATACAACCTGATAGGTTGATTGGTATCTGTAGATTCCGGGAAGTTATCGTTAAGGTAGCTGAACCTTTCTGCACAAGGTTTGCGATTTTTTTTGGTGTCACTCCCCTTTTTAGCAATGATTGCATCTTATTGTGTAACCGTACGGTGAAAACATTTCAGTCACATGTTCTTATGAAACCTCATTCGTAGGACATTCTGGATCCTCCTGCTTAGCAGAAAACTTCTAAGAGAAAATTGATAATTTACAGGGACAGGCCTGAGTTTAATTATAGTTAAAATGATTACAAGATTGCTGTATAACTGACATTAAATACAAACTAGCAGCTCTGCCATTACAGGTAGATTGGCAAAGCCCCATAATTACCCATAATTCTATAATTAGCCATTTAATCTCAGTTTGGAGTAAATCAAAGTGTCAGAATTTAGATCCTGCGGGAAAAATCAGTCTCATGGTTTGAGTGGAAGTCTGAGGGAATGCAGACTTCCTGCTTGTGGAAGCAGCAGATTGCAGGTGGGGAGATAAGTGTGTGGTTTAAATATTCAAACCATTTTACTCACACTGCATGTGAAATGCAGGTTCTGTAGCTGGATACATTAGAATATTGCAAGCACTCTTTTGCCTTCAGAAAACAACAAACCCTGTCAAGTGGTTTGAAGACAGGAAAACAAGAAACAAATGCACTTTGCATTGCTGAACCAGACCTTGACCCTGTGTTCGTTCTTCTACAGACACCTTAAACGGTGTGTTAAATTAGCACAGTTAAATCATTTCTAACGTGGCAACATTGTGGTTTATTTTCAGCCCTCTCACGTCTATGATTGCATCAGTGAGTCAGATGTGAGGTTGACTTTATGGTTGCCAGGTTGGCAGTCTAAAGTTTGCCAGTCTGGTGGTGATAATGATTATGAGGGTAATGCTGTTGTTGATTCTCATTTTCCAGTGCTGATCTCAATATCTCCTCAATTCATTAGTTTAAACAGATTGAATATTATACCATAATGCTATTGCTGCTTATTCCTTGTGTGTATAATGTAATGTCTATAAAAGGTAAAATGTGTGACATATTTGCGTCAACTCAATTAGGATCTGACTAAAAAATTTAAATTAAAATTTAAAATTTAAACAAAAACACGTTTCATGATGTGAAGCTAAATGAGTTGCATGAGTATTGCACGTTACATTAAATGTCTTACTTCTGTATCCACAAATATCATCAAAGCTCCCACCTTTTCCATGAGGTGATATGTCAGTGAGATTTCAGTAACATCTTAGCCTATCACATATAAAAAGACCTATATCATATATCAGTGATGTATTGGATATACCAATGAGACATGTCAAGTATATCAGAAATATCAATAGTGGTCAGATTTGCTGCCATGACTTAGGGACTCAATAGCCTTAATGCACAGATTGGCAATTTGAAACAAATTAATTAACAAATCTTCTGGCCTTGTCTTTATTTAAAAATGTGTGCGAGACACAAAAATGCTTTTGATATATGTTTTTAACCTTTGGACTGAGACATAATATACTTCTATTAACTACTTACCAAGTACCAGTGATGATACCACCATATAACGTTTAATTAACAACAGCACATGGAGGGAATTCATTTGCACAAAGATGGTTTTGAACTCAATGAGTTCAGTTTCTTCCAGCTGCTCCAAGATATGAAAAAGTTGCATTTGTGCTATAATAGAATAAATAAATGAACACAAAGCACTATACACACAAAAACACACTTGTGTAAACATTACATTTATGATCGTATACCTTGTGTGTGGCCCTCCCAGCCAAAGCAATTAAATGTTTTATAAGGGGAAGAACCATTTATCCCCAAACCCACTTTATTGCTCAATTCTAGCCACAGAAGTGCTAATGGTAGCTAGCTTTTAACAACACTATGGCTCAGGTATTGCATGGAGCCAAAAATATTACTTTGTGTGATTAATGTTATTACCTGTTTTTTCATGTGGGAAACAGCTCGCATAGCTTGACAGTTTAAATGCAGACTATATAAACGAATAATTATGTATACACAATAGATAAAGCAACACAGAGGCCCACTTTCAACATATTGTTTTGCTTAGTTGCAAACACAATGTGTTTCTTCTTTATTCTGGGAAATGTTTCACATTTTATATGAGTGATCAAAATCTGGACTGCCAATTGTTAGTCTTGGTTTTAGCCATTTCAGTCTGCAGCATTCATTTTAACAAGAAAGATTCAGCTTAACATTCAAGAAAATGCCATGGATTCATTCCAATATGCATTTCATAATATATATGAACACTCAACATGGTACATGCATAAAACCACATAGTGTCTAGCCTTCTTAGTCATTGCTGTCACCTTGTTAATGAGAAATTTTATGTATTCCTGGGTTCGCCGCAGCCAGGAAAGGGGAAGATGGACACATTCGGAAAGTTAACATTGTTAATCCATCCAATAAAATTAGTAGGTCAACGTAAACAGCTCTGTCATCCGTAAACACGGTAACAATGGTAATTATGCCCAGCTGGAGATCTTACAGGTACTCAGTCTCCAGTGTGAGGGAGAATCAATGAGAGCATATTTGTAGAGATTATAAAAAAAAATCATGGACAAACATGGTACACATGTTCAGCACTTCAGTACGGTGGCAATGGTGCTCATCATTCTCTGAATGCACACGATACAATGATCTTTTACTTAACTTACAGCCGTTTTCATGCTTTGACATATTATATCAAAAAATCGACAATCATTTACAAATGCATCATATTTGGACGTACCAGAAAATCATTTATTGCTCCCATTGTGTGACAATGATTAAGATTATGCTTGACCAGGTGTCCTCTTCTGAGTGAAGGTTTTGCTGAAAACCCTGTACACAGAGCATGGTTTTTACAAGATACTGACACACAATACAAGTGGTCTTCTGTGGAGTTCTCTGAGTGGGGCCTGACACATATGTTTTGTAATCTACCTCAGCATCTGACTATTTCTACCAGTATGAAAAGATACACATTCTCTTTCCAGCTCATTCCAAGATTTGAGGGTATAAAACATAACACACATAACACAGGACAAACAAAATCACCCATTCAGCTTCCAAGCAGTTACCTCCTGCCTAAATAGTTTTTCACAGTAGATCTCCAGCAGCAAGTGATTTTGTGCTTCCCAGAGTAATGCTCTGCATTTATAAAAAAAACTCAGAGCAAGCTAGAATGAAAATAGCTTCATAATAATTCCATAATAGCTGCACGTAATAGCTTGCTAGAGGTGGTGACACATACTAGCAACTGTACATTTGAAAACTATTGGGGTGTGTCAGTCCTGATTTCCACCATTTGGCCACAGTCCACTTCGACAGTGTGTTGAGTACACCTGCAATACACCCACTTAAAATTACAAAACAACATGCTTTAGGCTTCAAAGCCTTAGGTGTACTGAAAATTTACCTCTGGTGAGAAACACTGGTATATGTTTATCTCTGGTAACATGTTCTAACTTTGAAAACACTTCCATCAATTAACAGCAAAGCTTGACATTAAATTTGGCTTTTTGCTTCTCAAACCCATTAAAGCAAAACCTCTAATTTCTACTACTACCATGACCTTCAGTCCAAACAAAGCTACAGAAGAAAAAGAGGTACTGAAAAGTCTGCTGCAACAGAATATGGATGTCACTCCATGTCACATGGATTAAGCATCATATAAAAACAGCGAAAGGCGCCAGCGCCATACAAAGTCAGAATTCGATTTAAAGGCACAAAATGCCTTTCTGTCTAGCATTAGTCCACCACAAGCTGACCACCGAGTGCTTGAATGGTGTCATAAGTAAACACTGAACGGGGGTGGCAGGCCACAGGCTTGATCAGAGCCCCAGTCTTCACAAAAGCACCCATTAAACCCGGTTCACCCGGACCACCAGCTCAAAAACGCCGATCACGTGACCCCCTCAGCTCACGCCGCAGCCTATTGTCTGCCGCAGACGCGGGCCCCTCCCGGCTCCGCGCCGAAGCCCACGGCGGCAGCGGAAAAAGTGAGGGAGCAGAGGCTGATGTCTCTCAGCGCCGCGGACCACACAGACGCAAAGCCACATCCAAGCAGGCTTGGCTGCGATGAGCAAATTTACACAGGGGGGAAAATGTGCTCGACTGCTAGTCACATTTTCAGCGCTCGCACATACGAAGCAAAATAGAAACAATACGTCAAGGCTGGAACTTTCCCAAACGTTCCCACAATGACTCGCTCTCTGGAGGTAACTGCGAGGATAGAGTACTCCCAAGCACATATATAGTATGGCTGCTTGACCTCAGTGTATTAGTAGACATTTTGCTCAACAACGAAAACAACAAGTGTGATATCAAAATTTCACAGCAGAAATTTCACTGGAAGCACTGCACTTTTTATGCCAAAAAAGCTTCCAATGGAAAATAGAGATGGGGACATAGTAAACAGACTCAGTATAATTTAATACAGGGACGATAGCTTGCATGGTGTGTTAATTCTGCAATCATATTTCAAGTTACAGACTTTAATAAAAGTCATTCTTCTTGCCACCTAAAATAAACTCTGTTTTAACACATTTCAGCAAGTCACACCCACACAATTACTTGGCATGTATAGTACAGAGTCAGGGTGAGCCATGACACTAGGGGAGGAAGGCCAGGGTGAGACTTACATTCTGCCTTAGCAGAAGCCTTAATGAGAACAGACAGCCACATTCACATTCATTGCAAAAAATCTGTTAACCTCAGACAAAACATCTGCATCTATATAAACAAATGACTGCATTTCAGCAAAAGGAAACTGTGGAGCTTATTCACACAATACCATACTGTATACCACTACTTTATGGTACCATTGAATCAGTGGGTTATACATGGAAACAGATGAATAGATGATTCACCCCCTCATTAGCAGTGGACTGTGGAGTTCTATTTTTCTACTCACCCTAAGTATCCATAAAACAAGAACACTTAGGATCTCAGTGAGAAGTCCTCTGTGCTCTGCAGTGTTAGCGTCATTTAAACCTTAATTTGGGCTCAAGAAGATCAAGTACATCTCTGAAATGACAACGTACGGTTCAGAAATTATAAAGCAATGAAAACATGCAGTAGTTTAGCAAACCAAAAAAGGATTTATTTTGCCCTGAAAATAGCATGTTTTTTAGATTTGAGCTCCAAAAATACATACCCCCAATGTTACAGGATTGTGAAAGCTGCAACAAAAGGCTTCCTTAAATTTCTGTTTACCGAGATTACTGGCATGGATCAGTGTAAAAATGAATCCTCTGTACAGCCCTCAGCAAAATGGAGAAAGGAAAAGAACTATTTGTTCCTGGCAATTGCATCTGTCAACATTTAGGGCCTTCACTCTGCCAAACAACAGTGAGTGCAATGGCACAATCAAAACTTATCTGAATCAAATGCAGAGATTTTTCAACGTGGCAAATCAAATACCCCGGGAAAAGCCTCAAAACATTATCAGCATGCTGAATCACACAATATGGGATAGTTTTGTCCAAAATAAGGGATCAATGGGAACATCCAATCCAATAGGAGTGCTTAATGTATACACAACAAATGACCAATGGCAGGGAGGGAAATGTGATTTTGTGCTATCAAAGCAAGGAATGGCCTCTCACATGAAACCTTTTTACCAATTTCCTTTCCCAACTTTACAAGAGATTTATCCCTATGTAGCAGGAATCACTTCTTGTGAACCAACTGAGTATGTGCAGAACAGCTGCTGAATGGATTATACCTGCTCCACAAATTCAACCAGGTGTCCATTCAAACCCAATATATAAAAAAATTATGCATCTCTACCAGATGTGGTTTGTCAGTTAGGAAAGAATCAGTAGTTTGTGTTAGGCAAGTTTTAGTATGTTTAATGATGAAGCGGTGAAGTGCTAAATTATTTCAAACATGCTGCTTTTAACAGTGGCAACCTCTAGGTTATTGTAAGCACTCATATCCCTTCTTCTGTGGGAAACAATGCAAGGTAATTATAATAAAGCATAATAATGCATGTATGATGCATTTTTATTCTGGTCATGTAAAACTTCACAAACTGATCAGTGTCCAATGATTGGTCTGACATTAACTGTTGTTGACATTCAAGTATATTTATTCATACATTAGAACTGATCAAAAAGGACTGATAAAAACTGACATGATGCAAACACAATATAAGATTAAACATATAATATAGCATGATTAAGTACATTTATATTGTTAATAAGTGTGTTTAAGAAGAGTCACAGAAGCAGGTCATTATGCCTCCTTTTATATTGCAGATTTTAACAGACAGTTTGTGAGCAAAACCAAGTGGTGTGAGACGCATGCAGTGTTTTTAATGGATCATCAGCAGTTCAATAAAGTGTGAAAGGGCTAAACTCAGCACATCTTAAATGGAAGGTTCTCCTTTCAAATCTATAAAAACATTCACAACAGAACCCTCCTGGACCCACCCGTAAAAGCGAGGCAAGCTCACTTGCCAGTTACAGTTCATAAATGTTCCATAAATAATTTTGCTTTAGTCATGCAGAGAACCCCCCCACCTCCTCCACTGTTTGGCAATCTTGCATCAGTGCCCGCATTCTTGTCTCTGGCCGTCTCCTGCTCCTTCAGATGAACCATGAGAAAGCAACTTCTTTTTAAACATATGCCAAATGATCTACAGGGAGACGATCCGACATGCCAGGATGTGGCTTGTGCAACTTCTGTGACCTCATCTCTCTTAATCACGGGGATCACGTCTTCAGCAGCCACAGTCTTTAGAGAGGGCCCTGGGCCAGCAGCCTGATTAGATGGGTACGGTTTTGCCCGCCTCATATCAACCATACCCCACTGATACCTGGAAGCTAGGAAAACATGCATCGGATGAAGCCAATTAAAATAGCTTCCATACAGCACAAAAGGCGGCAGATGGCTTATTTCTAAGCTTGCTGTTGATTTGGCTTCATTGATGTTGTCCCAGGCAACATTGTACAAGGCAGATAAAACATTCAGTTACTTAGTTTAACTCTTTACTGTGATTTATTCTCATCAGCTTTAGATTTTGTTTATTTGTTGCTTATATTTGCTTTGTAATTTGTTCCAATTTATCAATTAGGAAGCTCCACCATCGATACTGATTGCATTTGAAAATTGTACCACAGATAAGTAAATGATACTAAATCACCTATTCTTCTCCAATGCATAGGGATAATGTACTCATTATTTTTTAATTGATTTGTGCCTCTAAACTGAATTCTAAGAAAGGGCAGCCAATAATGCTGAATAAACAAGAACCCTCAAGATCATAAATTTTGTTCATTGATCCTCACAGATTCTCTGCTGTACCTCAACTGTTAAGGAAACAAATGACAGTGTACATTGTGGAATGGGGTGAGAGGGTCTTGTGATGTGATGCGCTCTCGCACAAAAAAAAAACCCCTCCAGATATGGTCCTGCTGGGTCGGCGAGAAGGGTTGTGGGTGGGGTTACAGAAGCTACAGAGTATGTCTCGCCACTCTCACACCTTGGAAAGCTCAGCAATTGGGAGGATTAGAGTGATGACTGGGAGATAACAAGGAGGAGACTGGCTCCCCGTGATTGGCAGAACAAAGTCGGAGCCGGGCTCAGGAGCCTGTGCGGCCGACCAAACGGCGGCCTTGCTCTCGAATCTGACAAACGTAAATTACTACCCTGTCAAAGCGGAGGTGTTTACTCAGGCAGATGCAGTGCGTGGAGAGGATTATGCGACCTGCACTCTCCAGCCTGGGGGAGGACCGTGACTGGTGGGAGCTGAAAGCAAGCCGGGTTTAAGCCCTGGCTCGGTTAAGCAGCAGCGTTCCCTGTGCCACGACAGTGTCTGCAGGTCAAGTGAGCCAAGGTGTTGATAGGCCCCATCTTGGGAGTTTCACAAGCAGTTACACAACACCAGCAAAATTGATGGCTTGCTAAATATGGGAGCCAAAGTGCTTTCGTCATGTCACACGACTGCTTCTCAAATGAAATTCCAGGAGTGGATTTTTCCATAGGCAAGGCAAGACAGATTGCAATAATCTTTTTTTTTTTTTAATTAAGATTTTTATTTCCATTTACACACTGGGAGTTGTATTGAATTGTATGTGTTTGTCCAACAAACACCTGGAAGTTCATTTTCAAATTCTGACTTTTTCCACATAACTCATAATTAATTTCCAGCTTCATTTAGATATGCTTGTTCAATTATATCAGTGGGGTAAAATACAGTTATTTCCTCAATGTGCTGCCCTTTCCATAATAATCATTACTGCTATTGTACTATTTAATTCTGAATTGCTGAGGGTATTTTTTTCTTTTTGTGTAGAAGTTATAAGCAGCACATGGCATTTGAGGGCTGAGGGCAAATTGTGAAATTATTTGGCTCCCTGCAATGCCCTAAGGCATACCTATCACTCTTCCAGTGCCAGGCCTTGATCCCACAGGTTCTTGCTGTTGTGCTGTGCCTGTTCTGTCTGCCTCGGAAGGTTGTTTACATGCCACAGGGCAAATTGGCAGTGCTCAATTTAAAGGTGTTAAACGCATCTGTAAATGTCAGTGTGTAAACAAAGGTATTCAGATTTACTGTGTTGTTCATGGGAATGAATATTTCCGTGGGAACAGAAACATCTGTCTCACTTTGCAGGATCCAGCCCTAATTTTCCCTTCTTGAAACGTGACCCAATATCACAAGAGGCGTAAATATGCCACATTGTGTGATGTAAATACGGTAAATAGAGTATGCCAAAATAGCATTTGGCATAGAATTCTGATGCAGATTCAGGGGTATTATTGACATCACTGAAAAGAGGGTCACTGTAATTGCAACTACACTAGTGACCCCCTTACAGGGACATTGAAACCCCACTCAAGGAAGACGATGAACCTCACTTTGGGTAAAGTTTTTTGGTGTGAGCGTTTTATGCAAAGCTGCTATTTTGTTTGCTGAAGTTACTCAAAAACATTTTGACAGCGATACACGGTGCTGGGTAGTGGACTGCTACAGAGGACATAGCTTCCACAGGTTCTCTGAATTTTGGATTTAAGAGATCTGCAGAGCAGAAAGGTTTATTCAGGGTTGTGTGATGCAAGGAGATCCAGAGAAGTTGATTGGCAACAGAGACCCTCACCTTTGTTCATACTTGAATGCTCTAATCAAAAAACATGTAGAGAGAGCAGGAGGAAGAAAGCATGAAGGAGAGACATAAGGAAGATGAAACACAGACCATGCAAGGTTAATGCGCTGTGCTCAGAATTTCTGATGTCCCTGTGCATTATGTAAACTGCATAGGGCTCATGATTTTTCTACATACAGCCACTATGCATTGTTTTTGTTTTTCTGTCACTCTATTTTCTTGGGGTTGAGAATGTTGAGGGCGTGTACTAAGGGGTAGAAGAAAGGGTGAAAGGGAGCATGGACAAAGGGGGTTAGGGTGATAGGAAGGTGAAGAGAACAATTACTTATTTTTTAAAAACAGATAATAGGAGTTCAATGAGTTCTGAGAAAGAGTGAGTCAGATTTGAATCTGGGAAAACCCGCAGTGTACATCAGTATTACTGGGTTTTACCTTCACATCCCATGGTGCCCTCTGTGACTTCTTTAGGACGAATTTACTGGCAGAGGCAACTTGAGCCCTATTTAGTGGTAGTAACCTTAAGAAATGATGATATGTAGCCATAGCCACCACCATAGATATGGCCAGTGTAGCCAACATCATACATGTAGGTGTGTCAGGGCCTACCACTTTCCCTTGACAGGTAATATTATCAAGCATCCAATGTCTCAGAAGTCTGCAGGAACATGACAAGAGTGTCCGGCCTACCTCTTAATGCAGAGTGGCTCACATAACGTAGTTGGGTGCTCGCTTGTTATTCATATCGCATTTATATTGCGAAATAGCTAGCATCGTTATCTAGGTATTGCTTGCTAGGCAGGATTTGGCATCTAAAACGAGCATCAGTAGTGTTCACTGAAAGAAGTGGTCACCAGTTACAGACTGTTGGTGTCATCCCTGTGTATAGCTTTGTCTTGTTACCGGAAGGTAGCAGGTTTGTCTCAAAGCTGGGGCATTCTCACTTCAGCAAGGTGTTTAATTATCAAACCCAAAGGTCCAGCTGGATGATATATAATATGTGCACAATTTAATTAGCATAAAAGATAAGTAAATTAAAGAAATAATCAAATGTAATGGACATTATGTATTATGTATTTTCATGTTTGTCATGAAAATCAAATGTGTCCCTTATATGAAGATCTGCAACTACATGAGTGTTCCGCTATTGTAAAAATGCCTAATCTGGTACCTCTGCTGACCAAAATGAAACAAATGTGGGGCAGTTTTATCAGCTAATGAAGATGAATTTTTAAAGAGAAACTAAGAAGAGCTCAGTTGGAATGGAGTTGAGTATACTGAGTGTGTCTAATGACCAAGGCTGAGAGACGCTGTCAGAACCAGCAGAAAATATTTACTCCCCAGAACATCCATTTTCAAAGAAAATGCGTGTGCTCTGCCATCTTAATAAATCATAAAACATCATACAACTGCAGAATAACATGGTTCATTTTCAGCAACATCAATGCAATGCCATAATGTCAAGTAATGGTGTTCTTGCATACACCATAAAATTGTCAATCATTTAGAATGAGGTTTGAAAGCCCTAGAACTGAAAGAATGGCTGAATTTTTAATCAATTTTGTGGTTTCTGGCTTCAGAAAACACTAATTTTGGTCATTTTGTGAGAAGCAAACTCTTGGTTCATACAGTAAAGGCAAACCAACCACAGGCTCATTTTCCAGTGCCACACTCATCACTCATAAGAAGCTTTGCAGGGTTTTTTAAAAATTTATTTTAAAAGAAAACGCTTATTTGTATTGCTGACATAGCGGTTCTTTCTTTCATTTTCATGAGAGGTGTAATTTGCTTTACAAGCTTCCACGTAGTCCTTTTCTTTTCTCAAAGTAAAATCTTAGAGATACACTAAGAAATTGTTGACATTTTGAATTCTGACACATTTATGGTGAATGTGCTTGCGGGTATAAGCATTTCTGCCAATTTGAGTATTAATGGGATTGTCTTTGTAGGAGTCTTTGGAAATACGTTGGATAATTTTATTTTCATTTATGTTTCTTTGGTTTGAATTATACTGTGTAGTGTGTTCTAGCCTGACTAGCTTTATTGTTTCTTTGATTAAGCAGGAGTCTGTATCAGAGATTGAAACAATTGACATTTCTGTCACCTCTGTTGTTGGTTTCTGATAATGAGGGCTTATGTGTCATTAAAGAGAGGAGGTAAAGCCACATCTCATTCTTTCTTCAAGTGGAGTAAGTGCAGCCTGTGATTTTCTGCACTCAGTTGATGACAGTATCTCAGCAGCTATTTTTTTTCTGAAATCAAAACTTTGAATGACTTGGTCTATTACTTACAGCAGATATGATGACTACAGTAAAGCAACACTTGTGTTGCCTTGTTGAATAGAAACACTTATATGTCAACGGCCAGAAAAAGAAATAAAATTAGCTGTAGTGACTAGGCCATGGCCCAGAAAGGTCATACCGTCATGGGTAAGCAAAACCTTAGGAGGCAGTGTAGCATAGTGGTAAGGAGTAGGGCTTGTAACCAAAAGGTTAGTGGTTCAATTCCCTCCAGGATTATTGCTGCTGTACCCCTGGGCAAGGTACTTAACCCAGACTTGCCTCAGTGAAACATGCAGCTGTATAAATGGATAAGATGTAAAAATTGTAACCTATGTAAGAGGCTCTGGATAAGAGTGTCTACTAAATGGCAACAATGCAATGCATAGTTCATTTATGCATTGGTTCAACCAGATTAGTGTGACATATATTAAGTATCTGTCCTGGATAGTCCAGTAGCTGGGACACCTGCTGCCATGTACCGGAGCTCTGTCTCAACTATGTGAAACACATGAGCCACTAACAGCCCATGAGCTTTGAAAGGAGGGAGCTGCATGTTTTCATTCCTTTAAACCTGATTTCATTTAATTTGCAGGTGATTAATTTGCTGAATAGCCTGTACCAGTCAGCAGCTAATTCCCATAAACATCTCTTAATTATGTTTTGTAGTAGTACTGTTTCTTTTCTGTACAATAGAACATTTTGCAACCTGTACACTGATTATTTTGATGAATACACTGAGATGTATGCGAAAAAGAAAATGGTACCACATAATACACAATTAGAGAAAGGGAATTACCTGCTGATGGGTGGAGATTATTTAAGTAATTGGAATACTTGATAATGAGTTAAGCAAAAAATGGAAAAAAAACAGGTTTACTGCAGTGAACAATTTAAAGGTAAAATTTCTATCTCCCCTGTGTAAAGCCCAGGGGCACTGGTGCAGGGGCAAGGTCACTGGCTTCGCTTTGTTGAGTCATCGTCAGCACAATCGGAGCACTCATGACTCATTAAACAGTTGTGACAGTCATTTCCAGCAGGACCTGCTGCTTAGAGTCAGAGCTCCAAAGGAAAGAACAGAACATTTTCCTCATCTTCTATGACTACCATGTTGCTTCCTCCCCCCAGGTTTTTCACTTCTTTAACTGGCCCTTTGTCATTCAGACCTTCAAGGAAATCAGCTAATGTGTAGGCTATAAGTACAAGACATTCCCACTTTATCCAATTTATGAAAGAGAGATGTCTTCTCTAGTCTGAAAAAGTGAAAATGATCAGAGAGGCAAAATTGTAAAAGCATAGTCCTAATGGACTGATATTCATCTGTTTTGTGTTTTTTAAAGAGGTATATTGACTCTGACTAAGTATTTTCATTGATGCCAGTATCTTAGGCATTTCTGCATGTGGGGTTGTGTGGCAGCTTCCAGCATTTGTGGTTGCTCCCTGGTTCTCATTAGCCTAATGGAGACATTCTGTCATTAAACGGTGTGAAGTCAATTTGCGGTGTGTGCAAGAAATGATCTCCATGATATCCAGTTACGTTTGCCACAGGTCACATTAACACTGCTGTGAGATAATAATCCTGCAATTTTCAGAGCAAGGAAAACTGCATTACATGCAGCTCAATTGGGTGATTTTTCTTCTGAGATTTCGTCTGAGTTTTATATATGGGTATGTGCTTTCCAATACCTACAAAAATTAAAGATATGAACTGAAAGCTTTTCTGAAATGAAGAACTGTGAAATTCTAAATTACTGTAATGGAAAAATCTCTTATTAGTTCCCAACTGGTAGTTTGCTCAAAACTGAGTAAGAATTCATCCTGCCTGGTTTTCATTGGCTTGGTTTACATCTCTATAAATACTCCCTATTCCTTTAATCAAATTTCATGGCAATCACAAACACTTATGCAGTTAGAGGTTTTTGTGCTTATTACAGTGGTTGGAGACTGAACCAGTGAAGAGAAAATTGCCTTTTCATCAAGTTAGCATTACTGTGCCTCTTAGGGGGACGCTGGCCTTGAGCCCTGTACTGCTGTTAAATAGACCAAAACAATGTATGAATATCTGTTCATTTTTTATTTTTTTTTAGGTTTGTGAGCACAGGCAGATGACATTGAGAAATGCCTCTCGACCCCTTGAGCCAGTGTTTGTGCCTCCTATCACGGAGGTGGTAAAGTGTTTCTCCCACGGTGTTCCGTTTCGGCAGGACGACAACAAGAGATGCAGAGTGGAATTTCGCCCCCCAGCCGGCAGGACGGCGATGAGGGACCGTGTCTCTGTGGTCCTAATGTGAACCAGACTGTCTCCCGCGTTCAGCCCCGCTGGCGTCCCGTGCCCGTGGTGCCTGGCGCTGCCGGCTGGCTCCGTCCCCAGAGACGGGGCGGCACGGCCAGCGCCGGGCCGAGGCGCAAACCGCGGCGCCCTCCCCTCGGCACGCTCCCCGGGGCCGGCGGCACGCAGTGCTGAAAGGATCCTAAACAACGTCCCCGACAGTGACGAGAACCCTGGGAAATTAGGAAGGACCGCGGGAGATCTATTACAGGAATTTAAGGACAGCGTGCAGACTGTCTGCACCAGCAGCAAACGGGAATGTTGTCTTTTAAACCCAACAGGGGGTTAACAGCGGTGCTGTGTCATTGCACTCATTCATTTGTGCCATCCTGAGGAATGTTTCTCGCAGATATTTAAACCACAGTAATGCAAAAAATGTGCACATACCAAACCAAGTTGCCTGATTGCTACACTGTCTGTCTTACTCAAAAGAGAATTAGTGCATTTATGACTGCATCAGTCAAAACAAATCCACATTGGCAAGTATTATAGCTAGCCAATTTCACATCAGCTGAGAACAGCTACTGTAGTGTGGAGAGGAACACAGAACTATCTGCAACTGTTAAATATGGTCTAAGAGAATATAGGGATACCAGTGGTTGCTTGTAGGAGTATATTTACTCCCATGCTGTGTATCTGAATAATTGTTGTTGTGTAAATCACTCAGGCCTTGTTTTAAAGAAACCATCTAAGTCACCTGGTCAGATTAATGTGGCACCCTGTTAAAGCATAGTACTTTTCCCTTCCCCTCCGCTGATTGACCTCAGTGGATAATAGGGTACTGGATTAAACTGTGATGTGTGTCATTTTTTATCATAAGATGACTTTTTCTGTTTTGATTGAATGCAGGGGTCAGAAGGACACTTTCAGACAGGAACCTGTGGGAATTCACATGAAAGTACATCCATTGAGAAGCAAATATTGGCTTAAGGTAAAGCCCCACCTTCTGAGCCTCTGAGTTTCTTTCACATCTCCACCTGTGGAAAACCTTGCTTCTGCCAAGAGATATCATGCAGACAAGGGAGGATTTAACATATTTCTTTCAATTTTTTTCACAAACCATGCAAGTTCAGAGTGAAAATGAAATCAAACTGAACTAGCACATGTTGACATCTGCGTTGTGACAAAGTGGTGAAGAGAGTATCTTTTCCAGAGGTAATCGAAAAACAGCTGATGGCACATAAGTGAGAATATCAAGCAGTTAACCTCCTAAATCCAGGATGTTAGGTGACTGGATGGATGGCCATGGGTGGGATACGGCAGGCTGTGGATGCTGTCTTCCCATCCAGCAGTGGTGGGGGAGGGGGGGAGGATGTTACAGTCTGCCTAGGCAATCGTTGTCCAGGCTTCTTATCCAGTGATGGGGAGTGAATGAATTTCATTCATGCTCTTGAATCGTGTCTGCATTCCTGCAAATACTTGTGTGTCTGATTGATGTAACCCCTCTTTGGCTTCCAGCTGATGGTTCAGTACCTTACACTGATCATAAAGTACATAAGTACTAATGGGGACTAAGCTAAAGTAGCTTGGCTTCAGTACAGCACCAGCTGAAGGCAAATATTTGCAGTTGCAATGATGCCTCTTCCTTCCTTTGCTTAGTGGATCCTTATACTTCTTTTCTGTCAGTTACCCCTGAAAAGGTGACTTTCTGTAAACTGCTGGGTTGCTTTTCATGTGGCAGTGTGATCACAAATTTCCACGTACATGTATTAACACTCAGACATTTTGTAACTTCTATCTGTGGAAACAGTTACAGACAGTACATGACTTCAGACAGACCACACCTCTTAAATAGGTGTACCATTAACACACAACACCTAGTGGAAACAATGGCTTTCCCCTTTGATACTTGAAAATCAAAATTTTCCATGGCAGCACAGTGTTAGAGTGATTCTCCACATGATGCAGTGACTCAGAACCACTTTGATGTTCCCTTTATTACCTAGGCCACAGTGGCCATCTCCTTTCGCTGCCTATTTAAAACCGTATTGCAGAGGGGATGGTACAGAAGCTTTGTCCTTAGACCAAATGGAAGTTCAAAAGATTGGTGACCCTGGCGTGGAGATCCTCCTGCTGTCACTGTCTGACATGGCACATATGTTTGCACCACAGAGACTGTCATTACCCTGTCACCTCACCACTGCAGCCCTGCAGTGCCTAGGACAAGGAGGACAGGGTCATGAATTTACAGGAAGGCACACTGGGTCCATGCATTCCTACTTGTTCTTGTATTAGAACTGTGTGCACTTTGGACAGATTCCATTGTTGACAGAATAACTGCATTTTTACATACCTCAAGGAAAGCTTCTTGCATATGTAACTGATCAATTTGAAAATAAGTGGATCTGAAATGTTCTTTTGTTTAGTATGGTAAAGAGTTTGATGCTTTGAACAGTGAATAGCACTGGACTTCCTAAATAATTGGTTTGAGTAATTTGTAAGACTTACCACGAGTTTCTAATTTTGTTGATAATGTTGCAATTTTCATTAAATTGTTGGATATTATAATATTTCGGCAGTCTGAGGATTAGTCTGCTTTAAGAGCGCTAGTGTGGCATTGTGGTTAAGGAGCTGCATACTACCACCTCAGGAAAATTTAACCTCAGTAACTTCAGTACACATGTAAAGCAATACAAACAGATATTTATCTTTAATATATGCAATGAATTGATGTATAAATACATTTCTGAAATCTATACACAACCCTAGGTAAGCAAATAAATTAATAATACTCTGAAAATAACTATTTTAAAAGCCATAATATGAAGAGTCTAGCACAGACACCTACTAAGCATGTTGTTTGCTTCTGACAGAGGGCATGAAAGCCTTGCTTCGGGGTGAGGAGGGGAAATTATAAACCCGTGAAGGTGATCATGAGGAGCCAGAGGCGGTGTGGGTGACCCCGTCGGACGTGTGCCTGATTGGAGGTGTGATGCAGTAGAGGGTGATTAATCAGAGTGGAGCCATCGCCCCTAATGACAGGCCTCCCCCAAAACGCTGCCCTAACTGGCCAGCCGTTCCCCCCCTCTCTCCTTGCTGGTGCCAGCAGGTCTGCCACTCTGTCTGCTCGGGATAATGTGACACAGACTGCAGATCGGATTTCAGCCCGGTATGAGAGTCCCAGCCAGTGACTGCAGACTGACCGGTGCAGACAGATCAATAAAACACAGGACCATAAGCTGCCGCTGGAGTTTATGATCCAGGAAAGCGGGCGGTAAATGATTCCTTTTTTTTTTTCTCCCCCCTGCTTGTTAAAGTGGTTTGATGGAGACGTCAGGGAGTGGAGCAGTCGGGCTGATACACAGCTCACTGTGTGAAGGGGGAGAGAGAGAATGAGAGAGAGAGAGAGAGAGAGAAAGCCCGGAAGGCAGCATTGTCATTATATCAAACTGTAAAGTGCGACACAGACAACTGTGAGAGGATCACACACATGCACATCGCGCGGTGGGTCTCTCATGAATGCCCTCTAATGTGGTTTCCATCTTAATGTCTTCCGCAGCCATATCGTTTCCATATAAAACAAAGCAACTTTGGTGATCCAAATGCTTATCATTAAGCCAGTCGTATTCTACGGGCGATTTCTGGCTATTTTATCCCTCTCTGCTTTTAGGTCAAACACATTTAGCCACAAACTGCCATCATTTAAGAGCATGATGATTTACTGATTTATGATTAAAAATAGTTTACTTACTTTCTTACATTGCATAGACAATCTGGAACTAGCTGAAAAATATAATAATATAATTACTTGTCATTTTTCCCCAAATATCAAAATGATATTATAAAAGTTATCATTTTCGTTAATGTATGAACATATGAATAACGTTGTGTTTAGTCTGGTATTAAATTTTACACCTTGTAGGTAACATCTCCGGGATATTCTTTTATGCCGTCAGAGATGATTGTCAAGTCCAAAACTAATGGCTACTTTTTTGTGCTATTTGACTCAAAATTATGTGAGTCCAGAATATATAATCCAAGTGACAATATTTATTGATAAATGTCCATTCTGTGTTGTCAGACACTCCTTGGTCCCTTCAGTACTTCAGCGATAGCAATTCCATCATGGAACTAAATCTCACTTGTACTGTAAATCAGAAACAAAATTACTCATCAAAGCCAATCGATGGTGTGAATTAAAAAAACCTTTAAAGGCTGTAGGTCATAGTTTAGTAGGAGGTGCAGACAAATTCAGTTCTTTTGATCATCTGTAATCCCTGTAAATGGAAGGATCTATAGAGACTCGTGGTGGATGAATGTTCTTTCCCAATACCTTGAATACTACTAGTCTGACAGCATACATTCCTCTGACCCCATTTGACAGAGTTCTTGGAGCACATTGACAGGTAAAGAAGATGTTCACTCATCTGCACCTAAGCTTGTGCAAGCACATGCACTCATGCACACAGTACCCTGGCTTTAGGAGTGTACCATCTATTACAGTTTAAGGTTCCAAACAGTTAAGGCTTGTAAGTGATCCATTTTTTAATGCTCTGGTCAATTTCTCTATAACAGGAATCCTCATGCTAGCCAACCCCAGTCATTAGATGTACCATGTTGTGGGTTGAATGGAGGCACAGGGCTCTTAAACTTCTGTTTAGAGGACGGATGAAATGATGCCCAGTCCGCATTGCCTCCTTTCTTTCCGTCCTGGTGGTTGAACGTGTTCCGCTGCGGGCAGCTTGCGTTGTAGTCCCGGCTGCAGGAAGTAGACGCCCTTTTCCCCCCAGCATTTGGTCATGTCAGCTCCAATACTCGTGACATTCCATTAGTGTCCCTCCACACAAAATAATCCCCAGCCTAAGGAATGCCAGCGCCTGTGTTTAAGAATCCTCTAATAATGGCCCCTGATAATTAAACCTACAAATTACGGCGGGGGGCTCCGATGTGGAAGTGAGCTGGGAGACTGCGGCCAGAGAGGAAAATATATGGATTTTCCCCCTAGGCCGTATTTCCTCTTCAGGGACGCTTTGATGCGACACATATGATATCAATTATCATTAGCTCAGTGGTGGTTACTGATGCAGACCCTTCCATTATCATTCTGTTACAATGTCTTTTTAGGGAACGCAGAGTGGCTTGCCCTTCAGATGGGCCGTGGTCTGTTGCTCTGGCAGTGAGCATGCTTGCTCCTCTGCTTTGCAGGGTGATGAGCTTGTTGGATACGATAGGCTTCAGCACTCAAAGGAATTCCTCCATGTTCTCCTTGGAGGTGAGAGAATTTGAAGTAAAACTGGGCATGCATCACACTTTTATAATGACAAGCAATGCTCAGATATGTTATTTTAAATAAGAGTAAAAGACTGTGTCATCTAAATATTGGGCAATACACAGCCCTGCTTCTAAAGGCACAGAACTCTGTAGAATTTCTAGGTCCTCTCTTTATAGTAAAATAACACATACCTTTAACACAGTCCCTATTTTAACACATAAAATTTATCCTAATATATGATTGTATTAAAAACATTGGATTCTAATTTTAAAAAAGACTATGACCATTCTTTCCAACTCTCATATAACCATTTCCCTTGGCATACAAAATTATTGCCAGTTAGGTCCATTTCTTATCAAAGGCCTGCTGCATCTGAACTGCTGTATTGAGTAGCAGTATGTTTCTGAAGGGAGAGACACATCCTTAAACCTTTGGAATTAGATTGTGCATCCTGACTCGCCAGGGAGTCAGAAGTGACTAAACCAGTGTAAATGATGTTCTTCATTTCAGCCCACTGGAATGTTAAATATGTTGCTTAATTAAAAGTCCCAGGTTTGTAGACTACTTATTAGTGAATGGTTCAGTTTTATCATTTATTCTGCCTCCGGCTGAAGGTTGCATTCCATTGATTTGTGTTTAAATTGGTATGAACTGCACATCTCTGCCAGCTGAGGATGACAATGGGATTTTTGATTCATCTGAACTGTGGTCTGAAAGTCTGTAAGTGTGGCATATGCTGTGTTGATAGCATGCACCTTGATATTTAAATCCTTTGAAGACCGATACCTTGAGGGCCATGAGGGTGGTTAATTTAATGTACTTTCACAAATCATATACTAACAAGCAGCTATTTAATGCCACTTTTAAATTCAATGAGCAAATGATTGAAAACAGAAGAAACTTTTGCCTTTTAAAATTAGGTTTAATTCCAATTTTTCAAATTCTATACATTTTATTTAATATAATAAGATGCCAATGCAACATATTCTATATTTAGCATATCTTCATATCAGGACATGGAAAAATAAGCATGGTATCACAATGCAAAATGACTGCCACTGCTTCAGCTACAAAATGTGTTCACTTGGCACAAACTGTGACCCTAATATTGAGCGTGTGATTTTCATATACGGTGATAAAGACCATCTGGCCACATATTTTAGCAACATGAAATAAAACACTGCTCTGTGGTCTGTTTGTAATTACATTCTTCAACAGAGCTCACACAGCGAAAAAAGCGCGGGATCACTTGGACACCGTTTCAGGGTGCAGAGTGTGGAAGACCACCCCCGTGAAGTCTGATAGTAAAGGGCTGAGACGTTCTGTATTTTGCGCTCAGGACAGTGTGGCTGAATAATGAATGCAGACCGTTTAAAAGGAATGAGATCACTGTGAAAACAGGGGCCACGGAGCAGCAGCCCCACACAGAGAGGAAAAAGACCTGACTGATGTATTCCCCAGTAGGGGCAGGCCCCAGACACACAAGGGTGAGGGGATTTTAATAATTCACCTCTTTAAAAATAAATGCCTCCGTTTTGTTCAAAAGAAGGTCCTGGTACAAGACAACACAAAGGGTAGTGAGGGGAAATGTGTGTGCTCTACCGATTGAAAAGGCATATTTTGTGATGCTCTTCATATGAATGGGACGAAATCAATAAGTGGACTCAACAATAATAGTAAGGATGTGTTCAAACTGTAGAGTTTGTGGTGACTGATCTAAAATGTCAGTGTTATCAGCAGAAGAATGGGGTACTGTGAAGTTAAAATCCATTGAAGAATTGGCAGCTATCAAGTTAAATCCATTGAAGAATTGAGAGCCTTGAAGTCCATCCATTGATACAGGGAAAATGTGGGTCTGAACATGTAGATTGCCTAACTTTTCGTGCTTTTCTTACTTGCCTTTAGAGACAGTTCTGATGGTGATTCAGCTTCTTGGAGAACTAAGCTACACAGTGCCTTGAAAAAGTATTCAAAATTTCAAAGTTTATTGTCTCATATTCCAAATTTAAAATATATTAAAGTAAGATTTTTTTCCAGCTGGTCTACACAGTATTGTACATCATGACAAAAACCTAGAAAAAAAACTGAAACTTTGAAAAAAACTTAAAAAGTATTCATAGTCCTACAGTGCTATGACTTTTTTGGAGTGTATCTGAATTTGGCATCATATAATCATCAGAAACAATTGCTGATCTCTTCAGATGGTCAATTTTGTGTTCGTTGATCAGTATATTTTAATATTAATAAGGCCATCTTTAAGTCTTGTGATCTTAATACAACCCAATGCCTTATTTTATTCAGATTTGCACTCCACTGTGCTGGCTTGCCACCAGCAGTCAAGCTATCTTTTTGACATGTGTATATTCTATGTCAGTCTTGTCTCAGACTTTCTCTTGAGCGAATGATATTTCTAATGATAAGCCTTGGGCACCAACTGCAGGCAAAATTTCAGCTTTTGAGGTACTGTATTTGTCAGATTGCTTTGAACATAACAGGCAATAGACTTCCTGCAACTTTGCTGACAAGAATTCTTGTTCAGCCATTCAAGACAATCTAATACTTTTTCAAAAGGCAAAAAACCCTGTTGACTTCTTGCTCATTGAACAGAGGCATAAGAGGATTTTTTTGCCACATCAAAGTCATCATAATCATTGTCTGTCTTCTAGATTGGCAAATCGTGGAGCCTCTAGCTCCAGCCTCTTTCCCTTCAGATTGTGCTAACAATATTTCTGTCTCTAGCTTTGAATTTTGCCAATTCTGTGAACACAGATTCAGTAGTGATATTCATACACTTGGGTAGCTTTTTCCCCCCAACAAACTTTCCTAAGCAGATACCAGTCACCCCTTTTCTTAAGCTTCCCTCCCTAGCAGCTCCACTATGTCTGCTTCCCTCTTTATGGATGTCTTGCAACACGCAAACTGTAATAAGAAAGAAAAATTACAACAATATAACTAAAAAGTGCAGTTGATTGTTTTGCCATGTAGCCCAAGAGGCTGAAGAAGCCCACAGAGCTGCTAAAGCATTTTCCCCTCATCAAAAAGAGAACAGAGGAGCTAAATTTACAAAAACAAATGTTTTAAAGAAAATCAAAGAAAAGACCCAGCCTTGGGGTACACACATAGCACAGCCAAACTCATCAAACAAAACTAACCCTCTTCCAGCCACACAGCTGTATTTAACTTGCCCTCAGTTAGGCAGGTGTGGCTCATTAACCAATTGCTGGTCAGATACAATTAAACAGACAATGATTTACTACAAACAAAAACAATTAAACAATTAATGGTTTGAGTGCAGTTGATTGAAAATAGTTCAGATATGAAGTTGGAAAATGGAAAGACGAAAAGATTTTTTGGGGGGGACAAGAGAAGGCTCTCCTTCACAATGTTCTGCATGTATGTGATTTTTTTTTACCAGGCAGGGTTTAATGAGTAAATGCTGATCTGAATATGCAAGATTTTTGATCTAATTGGTTTACATTTCTTTTTGAAATTTCTGCCCATTGTGTTACTGCACTATGCAGATAGAATGGACAGTACTGGATGGGTGAAATGAGGAGACAGTATAAATCTGCTTGAGACAGCCTTCTTACAAGAGAAGGAAAGAATACATTTATTTTGTAAATGAAAACAACTCCTTTAATATTAGAAATGTAAGCAATGATAAACAAGGATACCTGCCGATGGACTGAGCCAGGCTTGAAGATAATCTCATGAGCCTCCACTATAGAGAAGGGTATTGTAATGAATCATTAAACTCTATGCACAGCTCTTTTAGGTACAGAATGCTAACAGATGGTCAGATCATTTCCTGTAGGGCTATTTCCAATTTGATGTCATCACTGATTTGTCTTGAAGGAATAATAACTACAGTATGTCTGCTACATTTATGGTAAGTTAAATCATAAGTGATATTGCAAGACAGAAAGAAGAAAATATTGTCAATTTAAGTAGTAAGCTCAGGCCAGCTGGTAATGAAAGCTCCCCTACTTGTGGTACAGGGTACCACACTGCAACTTTGACCGCAACACCAAGGAGCCAGGCTCGTTGGTATGGCAGTCAGAGCGCATACTCAATCGTAGTGATGGCACTCCGTCACACTGCCCTCCCCTTCAGGAAGCGCGCCTATGCGCTTCACGAACAGAGGTGTCCCTTGCGCATTCCCCCACCATACTTCTCCCATGCCAGGGTGCCCCACTCACCAGTGCTTCACCCATCTCTGGGGTCCCTCACACCGGGGTCAACCTAAACTGGGGTCCCTCATACGGCTCACACAGTGGCTCTTTCGTGTTGCGGTCAAGTTGCATTTTTGGCACCCTGTAGACCCGGGTTTGAGGCCGGGTGGGGTGACTGCTCTTACCCTTCGCTACAGGTACCCTGTATGACAAACATTTTCTCACAAATTAAAATCACTATAATCGTCTTTACAAACACAAAGGCATTAAAATTAAGTCTGTATTAGTCACTATCATCTTCACAAAAACCGTTGAAGATTCAGTGAGTCTGATCTTTTTCAGATCATAAATACAAACACAACCACTTTTAATCTGATTTTTAATTGAAACAGCTAAATCAAGTTTTAAATCTGCTAAATTATTAATGCCAACACAGCCCTTTCGGTTGAAAGAAAATATGGCACAATTTCAGGAGCTGTTTCAGCGCTCTTAAAACACTGTTTAGTGAGTACAAATCAACAGACACGTGTCATACTCTCTCACTTTGGTGGTGGAATGAATTATGAACCAGCAGTTTGCCAGCATTCATATTTTATGTAATGAAAATATATTATTTTCATGTACCTGTTATTTACTGTATTAAATTAAGTCATTCTTAAGTGAGATCTTGCAGATTTTTGCTTTATTGGACATTCAATATTAGCTTTATGATCATTTTGGTGGCAGTTTAATTTCCTACGATTCCATTTATGTGATGTCCTGTTAATAAATGCCATTTCTCTTCTGTCTAATGAGTGAGACTGAGCTGGCAATTCTTCCCTCACAACCTACCAAACTGTAAAAACAGAGAACCTCCTCACCAAAATCTTGGATCTCTAATATTCATACCAACCATGTTCATACAAAGAACTTGAGCTGTAGAAGGAAACTATCATTGATGTAATGTGCACTGATGCCTTACTCCCCATTTCTATGACCTGTTTGTGGTATATGTTTCAACTGTTGACTATAGATAAGGAGGGGCTGTTGTATAGTGATGTGTACCTGTAATTATATATAGCTGAAAATGTGTAGCAAGTCCAGCTTATGTCATTGAATGGAGGATAAGGGACATATCCTTAAATGTAAATGTAAATGTAAATGTAATGTAAATATCCTAGGCATACATGATCCAGTTAAGAATGCTGAATAGTACATGCACAGTTTGCACTGTTGTTGAACATTTCTTGCCAGCTAACATTATCAGACCAGATGCAGAATTCTCTGTTTTCTTTGACGTTGTTCAAGTGCAGAAATGTAAGAAAGACACGTGTCATACTCTAGTCTTTCTCTTGGCTTGTCTAGGTGGCCAGCCATGTTTTTGTCTTAAGCTGTAAATCGTAATTTCATGGCTTGTGAAACTCTGGAGAGTTTGGATAGTATGTATTTGCAGGAGCTCCATCAGAAACTAATGAAAAAATAAATCGACACTCTGTATCTTAAAATACCTCAATTCCCAAGCTCCACACAGGCCAGTTAACCCCTTTTATCCCCGGGGAAGTCAGAAGTGCCATCTAACAGAAAATTCTGCTTCAACAGCATTGTTGTCCTCTTCAGCAGAATATGAGAATGATCTGTACATGACGCACGCAGCATCACATTTTTTTGTGAATTTTTGTCAAGTGTTCCCCTTCAAGCGTGTAGGACAAACACAAGAATGCTATGAGATGCTTGGAGGGAAGAGTGGTGTCAAAAGGAAGTTTCCTTTCCTATCTATCCCTGTAAACGATGCATGACACAGTAGAGCCAGCTGTAAAGTGGCATTGTCCGTTTCCCCCCTAGAGCCGCAATTGAAATAAGTATGACATCATTTCCTTCGGTAATGAGCATCAGCTGAGTGAGGGATGTGAGTGCCTCATACAGAGACAGGAGCTGAGCTCCATTGCTTTGCATTTCCAGATTACTGTGACGCTCTGCCTCTGGAAGGTCTGAAGCCAAATTGCTTCATTTGACTGATCTTCAAGGGCCCACCTTCTGTATCTCTCTCTCTGTCTCAATGCTGGTGAGAAGGTCTATGGGTCCTGGCACGCAAACATGTCTGTCTGCACAGAAAACTGTTGACCGATCAAACATCATTTCCAACCACTGCATTTTAAAATTGCTCACATTGCTGGCATTTCACAAACAAGGCAGTGCAGAATTTAGAGCATGACAGAGAGCTTGTTGAATGTTACATTGGTTTTTGAACAAATACTGAAATTCATCCAGAAAATTCTGAAACACAGGACAGTTGGCAGTGCTTTATTCCATGTTGTCCTCTGTAACAAATATTGATCTTTCCACTTCCCTTTTATTTGTTTATTTTTTAAAATAATTTTTCTATTTTTGATGTCAGACTATAAAATTTCATGCTTGGTTGATAGGTTGAGACCATGCTGATATTAAAGCACTTTGTGAATTTGTAGAGAAGAATCATGTTATGTGATAAAGTAAACAGACCTGAGAACAAGTTTTTGTGTGCCAACACAACAAACACTACAACAGCCCTGCAGACATTTTACTATGACTCTGTTCCTGCTATATTTAATTTTGTTTTTTTAGAAAGAGCAGACAGAACATAACTGTGCTATTATTTGCACAATAATAACAATAGTGATATTGAAGCACTCAGTGACATTTCAGGGACAAGAAAACAACTGTCTGAGGTAAAGTCTGATGCCATTTGTGTTTGGGATGAAGAAATTGCTTTAAAGGCAGTCATTTCAATGAGGCTCAATTCTGAGAGGAAAGTTTCCCCTGGTGAGAAAAGATTTGGGGTAATCGATGATGGTGATGAATTGCATTTTTAGAGTTCCTTTCAAAGCTTGAGGAATCCAATAATGCTATAGTGTGTTTGTGTGTGTGTGCGTGTGCATGTGCGTGTATGTGTGGGTGTGTGGGATTGTGTGTGCACGTGTGTGTGTGCATGCATGTGTGTGTGAGAGAGTGTGTGTGTGTGTATGCACGTGTGCTTGTGCGTGTGTTTGTGTGTGTGTGTGTGTGTGTGTGTGTGTGTGTGTGTGTGTGTGTATGTGTGTGTGTGTGTGTCTGTATGTGTGTGTCAGGCCTCAACCACAGCAAATGCTTGTGTGAAAAGCTCAAAAGAAATTTTAACTAGCACACTGGCCACGTGTCAGCTGAGGTGAAGAGACAAGGGAGTACTGAGCCACTCTGGTAAGCCTGAGAAAGCTGTATTGGGAGTTTTGCCACAATAGCAAGGAAACCCTATTTGTAACAAGGGTCACAAGATCTTTGACTCATACAACCCAACAGTCACATACACATGGTTTATTATTTCTATTTTGCTTCTTGCCCTTCAAAGCTCTTTTAATGGGGTGTCTGTCTTTAAAGACTACCGTCACAGAAGTCTAAATAAAATTAGGTCTACAACTTCTGAGTTATCCTAACTTCTTTACGGTGCTTTTACTTCATTCTAACTACTGTTACCTTACACTTCAGTATTTGTTTTCATAAAGGATTCATTTTTATAAGAGTTCTTTATGTGATTTTGGTCATTTTTGGACTTACATCAAAATATCTGAATTCAGATTTATTTATTGAGGTGACTTTCTTATGACTGTTTCTCCTATTTAAATACAGATGTAATAGTTTATGTAATAAACTGGTGAGATTTATGGAATGTATGAAAGTGCGCTGGTGCTAAACCATTTATTTTTGGAAAAAACGGCACAAACAACTCTAGGGGTTTTTGTGTCCCACAGTGAGTCAGGACCTCCTTTTAATGACTAATCCGAGAGACATGAGTGAGTGCATGACATCAGAGAGGCACACCACAAACAAACCAAACACCAGATCGGCACAGGCACCCAACAGACAAAATCCCACCCCATTCTGAAGAGAGAGGCGAGCTTCAACCTGGCTCAAGACATGTAAGATTGACTTCTGCAGCCAGTGTGTATAGAGCATACGGTCCTCTGTGTATAGTTGGAGCGGCTGATCATATTATCAACTATCAAACACTGAATTTTATGCCTCATTATCCATTTCCACCATGAAGGAGTTACAGTTACAGCCGTTCATTTAGCAGACACTTTTATCCAAAGCGACTTACAGTACATTGGAGGTAAACATTTCGTTATTATGTATGTTCCCTGGGAATCGAACCCACAACCTCAGCCTCACTAGTGCGACACTCTACCACGCTCTGAGCCGTAGGAATACGATGGAGAAGTATGATTGTATTTAGCATCTGTTGTCATTTCATCATTTTTCATAAGTTTTTGTGGTGCGAAATGATTCATTGCAAAAGTTTCTAGCGTATAAATATTATTACACATAGATGAATGTTTCACATCATGTTGCCAGAGCAACCGTTTTATTTATTTAATTTTTGTCCTGTGAGCGCTGTGGATGACACCAACATTAAACTGTCTCCATGCGAAACATTTACTGATGTGCTAAATAAACAGACCAGGACCAATGCTGTGTTACAAATACGTCCATGGCTGAAATTCTCTTGTCTGTAATATATTGCTGAAATCTGTTTTCAACATCTAGAAATAAAAAAGTGTTATAGTCATGAATTCAGGGTAAACCATTCCCACACAAAGAGAAGAATTTAAATATTATTTGGATAAGCTGAATTGCAGATGGAACCTTTTTACAAAATGAACAAGTCATAACTGATCTTTAACTGTTTTTTGAGTCTAAGCCTAAACATCAATTTAACCATAATATGACAGGGAGATGCCACCTGCATTGGCATATTAATAGATTTTTATTATTATTTGTTTGCTCACTAAAACCTAATATTTGGCTCTCCTGAGTTTAGTAGTCAATTGATAAGAGGCATGACAAATCAGTCTGAGTAATGATATCACTTATTGGATGACCAACAGGAGTTTTCATAAGATACAATGGTGTGTCAGTGACCTGGTCATTGTCTCAGTGACATGACTTGATCTCTGTTGGAAGAGGATCAGTGATGTTTAATTAATTGACTGAGTTATTACTTAAGATGTAGCCCACAGAGCTGGGATGTGTTTGTTTATTCCTACTGTGATGCAGGAGCAAAGCCCAAAACCTCTCTCTCTCACCAATACATGGGCTACAGAAGCCCAAAAACAAGCTATTTTGTGCAAACATGCTTTTGTAGAAGGCTTGAAACCTTTTTAGCAGTTTTATCCTAATAAATAATATTGCATTTGAAAAGAATGTTTCTGAGAATCAGCTCTGGCATTCTCTGAATATAAACAGATTTACATTTGAGTAATACAACAATAAAGCAGGGATTAAGCATATTTCTGCTGTAATGAGCCAGTAATATGGAGCACTGCCTGGTGTAAATAAACCGCAAATGGCAGGAATCTTCTCTCCTTTTAAAATAACATTTTAAATACACTCAAAATCAAATCATTGCTGTTCCCTTATTCATCTTCTTCAATTACATCGTTTGTTTATCATTTGAGCAAGCTGATCAGCTGCTTTTATCGGGCTGAGTGGAAAATTCACGCTACCCGCAGTCAACAGAGAGGCTGTGTTTTGTATGGCACAAATGTTCTCAGCCCGATTCTGTCCCATTGAGTCTATGAGGGGAACACAATATTCCTGATAACTAGCTTCTGTTTTTGCTGCAGACTTAGATTTATATCCTACCATCAAAACGTGCCCCGTCTTGTTATTGCTGCTGAGTGCAGTGACTGAAATGGGTCTGGAACCATACTTTTATGAACTATAATTTATGCTTGAAGAATGAAGCATGAAATTGGCTGTTGTTTTTGAATATGAAACATTGTGCATTTGAAAACAGTTCTAACTACACAGGGAAATACTTATTTTCTTTATAAAACCTCACTCCATAGAATGTTGTATTCTCATGAAATGAAGATGGTGTCAAAGTTAACACGTGCTGATTGCATATACAGTCTAAGGAACACTTTTATCTGTGAGATACAGTGTTGCGATTTGCGAGCTAACTAAACACATTTACATTTGCTGTACATTTTTGGTCTATCAAGGCCTGCAGAGGCTTGTATTGCCTTAATTTCATCCTGGCTTCGCTTTTCAATGTTTCTGTGGTTTGAATCCTTTTCTGGAACAGCAAAGCTGTCTAATCCTTATATTGCTGTCATTTCCTCTCACAGTGAGGTTACACCTGTGAATTTGGCCTGAAGAGATTAGGACCCAGGATGGGACTTTATTGGACAAACAAAAAAGTCAAATCTCCCTACATTTCTGGGAGGTTGTTTTAACGAATTTGAACACCCTCATCAAACCCTGAGGCCGTAAATATGACATGTTTCTAGCTGAGGATCAACATTTTGTAAACCCCTTTAGGTATATGCTTTGAAGAACTCTATGGATACTGAATTACATAGGGCAGGAGAAAAACATATACTTTCTATCTTTACATTTTAATTTAAATAATAATGTTCCTTCTCTAAAAAATGCATTATGTTTCATATTGAAAAATGAATACCATGTTTGTGAATGTTGACAATTCATGTTTGAAAGACTGTGACATTTTTAGGGTAATAGAGCATATTATCTATTTTTTGATTTTCAGTATTTTAAATGAATAAATGGCATAAATAACTACTGCTTATTCCACACATTGACTATTCTGTAGTTTTATGCTTTTGTCTGATTACATCATGATACAGAAGCAAGCTCAGTTGTTGTAAGTATGGCCTAACTTAATCACATTTCCAGAATAGGACCAAATCACCACAACAACTGCTGGACTGACAATTCTTGTTAGTTGGTCCAGCTCCATGGATCCAGATGACAAAATCAGTTATTTCTAATAATCTGCAATTGTCTGTTTGTTTGCCAAGATGGCAATAATCACACAGTCAGCTCCAATAAAGGTTTTGAACAAGACAGCTGAACAGGCTGGAGGGATCTTAAATACCCAACCTTCCTTATGTGAATCCAACACACACTTATTACAGCTGTGTGTGGGACCCATCACTCAGCAGTTACACAGCTTGGCTGTGAAACCAGCCATTTGTTTTATACCGGGTTCAAAAAACAGATCGAGAAACAACAGTGCCTTGTGGACTGTAGGAGTTGGGCGCACAGATTTATTGCCTTACTAAATCACAAAAATCATATGTTTCATTCTGATTTGCGATGTCAGTTTCCTATTAATATCCAGAGCTACTCTGCAGTTTTGATTAACGGGTCCCCCGGGTAAACGGAGACAGTGAGGGTGGCTGGCAGATCCTTCAGACAGCTACAAACCCCAGCATGGGGGAAAACAATCTGCCTTCCCAAGAGCTCGCATCTTTCATGTCTCACATCATTAAAGTCACATCTCCTTGCCTATAATTTTAAGTCAGTCCTCGGACTGTGGACAGAGGAGACAGCAGTGTTGGGTCACCCAGTGTTTAACAGGAAAACAACTCTTCCCCCACAGATCCTTCATTTTCTATTCCCCTGCTTTAAATAGCTGCTGTGGGTTCACTGTAAGGACTAACATAAAGCAGTTGTAGACATACAGTAAGGATGCTTGACTAACTGAATACTTTGCATGCACCTTTCCCTATGATATATGCAGGCCCAGCGCTGTGGGGGTCCTTAGGGGTGCATTGCATCCCCAGACGAACCTCAGTGCACCCCCAGTTGTCTCCTTATATCCCGATGTCCACATAGTATTTATTACGTTTTTTTTAAGGTATGACTCTTTGTGCCCCTCGCCCACCATGAATAGCAAATGCACCCCTCTGTTTTTTCTCCTGGCACCGGGCATGGATATATGTCACATGTCTATCTCTCCCTGCTGTAGGACACATAGAAACTTACAGAAGTGAGGCACTCCAGCAGCACTGAGTGTAGTGAGAGTGTAGTGAGAGACTCTTGTCTTCCACATTACGTCCATAAATCAGAAATACAATGAAAACCAAATACAGCTATGAAGCTGTAATAACACTCTATGGATCAGCATAGAGGGAATGATGCAAAAGAAAGAGAACCAGTTGATAGGAAAGCTTAAATATGAAACTTGCAACGAGTAGTGGCAGTGTAGCATAGTGTTAAGGAGCAGGTCTCGTAATGAAAGGTTTCGATTCCCCATTGGGATACTGCTGCTGTACCCTTGGGCAAGGTACTCAACCCAGAATTGCCTCAGTAAATATACAGTTGTATAAATGTAAAAACTGTAACCTATGTAAGTTGCTCTGGATAAGAGTGTCTGCTAAATGACAATAATGTTATGTAAATGAATTCTTAGTTTATCACTGGAGTCTAGTATTAATGGACTTAGTACATGTACATTGAAGTTAGATACTATATTGGATACAATATACAGTTTGATTAGAAATGTTCTGGTTGTTTTAAACATCCTCAGTGTATTTTTGTATACCTACCCCCTACCCCATCCCATGCACCCCACCCCTGGCAACCACATCCCACACCTGCACCAAAGAAGTACATCCTAATGTCTCTTGTCATGATAAGTATGTTTTAATAAAACAATTAAATAGCTTAACATGTTATACGTATTCAACTAAAACAAGCATTTGTATCAGAAATAATATATATATATATATATATACCACAGAGCATGCCAGAATTATGCTGCATCTTCCTTTGTAGCACTAGTGTTGATAGAGATAATCAGTTCAGTGCTACTTCTGGTATACTAATTTGAGTACAGTAATTTACTGTAATAGTTGTGAATCTGAAGTTCCATAAAAGAGAAACAATCACAGCTCCTGCTCCTCTGCCATTTCGAAGAACAAAACGGAACCAAAGCAGAGAATCCAATGCCAACTCCCGCTCAGCACTTCAACGTGCTCTCGACGATCAATCCTTTGCGTCATCATCGTGCTTCAGTGTACGAGTCTCTAAATCTCAGCGTCTTTGGCACGTGTTGAGACTTCGAGTAGACTTGCTGGTCTGATGTCCCTTCTGCGGCCGGCAGGCAAGACCGTCGCCACATGCGCAGCGCTCGAATATCGCCAGACCGTGCGTGCCTTTCCGCTTGTGTTTGCTGCAGACCTGCCCCTCCGTCAGAACCGGTTTGCAGATCCTGGACCAAAAGTGCCGTGCACAACAAAGCCCCTCGGCACAATCGGTAGACCTCAAGCAGTTTTCGCCCTCCTGACCTGAAAGAAGCGTAAAATGAAACGATATCAAGAATTGCATGAATCGTTATTTTGAGCCATTCGCAACTGATTCTAGCGTTCAAGTTGGATAAAATCAATGAATTAAAACCGACTTCCAGATCGGTTGCCCTTTATGAAAAAACGTCCCGACTGTGCCGTTTCACGTGGAATCTCCGGTATGGTACAGTACATACCTTTAAGCGGTCGAGGCGACACCTGGGAAGTTCGCTGGTCAGGGAACTCCACTGTGCGATTAACTCTAGTTTGCTGGGTGACGTCAACGTCACTGGGAAAACATACCCCTGAAAGAGACATTGGAACTAATGAAAAAAAATGATATTCAAAATGAACATATTCTGACAATACGCATTATTCATAAACAAGATAAATATTTACTGTTGTTTTATAGTTTTGAAGTTGCGTTTAAACGTGTTTTGTTTCTTTGCATGACTGTCGCTCACCGTTGCTGCAGTGGTTGCCTGGGCAGCACATAGCGTCTCGAGCGCATCGCTTCCTACGTTTTCTGCACGGGATACACGTGCCACGGGATTCATTGCAGAATTCATCGACGCTGCATTCCTCGTCATCTGCGCAATTTAAAGTCTAAATGGAGAATAGCTACTTGTGAGGCTCCTGAGAAGCAAAAAATCTATGTATATGCCGATATGCAAACTACGTAAATATATTTATTTACTTTATATATCTTCGTATGTATGCATACACATCATAATGTCATAGTGATAGCCCACACACAAATTGCCCGCAAGTACCACCACGACTTTCATGTTCACATTCGCACAGGTTAACCCCCGGATGTTGTTAAAAAATAATGGTTCGTAGGATGATTCATGCATTTTGTATATTCTATGTTTAACACCAAGAATAAGTGGAGAGTACTGTGCCTTTTTGCAAGAAATAATTTCTAAGGGGATGCTTACCTGTGAGGTGTCAATTGCGGTATTCTGGCTACCACTGTCAAAAGGTAAAAGATCCGGGGTCGCGCTCACTGCTTGGCTTGCCTGGCTTGCCTGGCTTGGGTTGTTAACTCCAGCGGGAAGGTTCTTGATGGCATTTGGGTTTAACAGAACAGACCCGGCATAAACAGTCTCAAAGTAGTCACACAGCGTAAAACAAGCAGCCACAAACACACGCACTGACACCAAAAACATATTTATGTGATAAGCTGAATGATGCTGCAACGTACAAATCCGCTGGGAAATGGCAAAGACTGTCTTGAGTATAATCCTTTCTGGCGTTTAAGAGGACGGTATGGTCTGCCCTCTTCTCTGAAGGGCCAGTTGTTTCCGCTGCGAGACTTATACATGTACAGTTGTTTGTATTCCCGCCCCTTCCAATTTATACCAAAGGCGGAGACATGTACTGTCAAAAAAGCCTCTCTAGGCAGCCAGTTAGAAGAGAAATCTAATCTCGGGGTTTCACAATAATGTTTGTATATAATTATCAGGGAGGCTCTGTGCAATTTTACCAATCACGCACAGACTCTGGGACCATGCTTTAACCGGTATTTAAAGGATATTATTAAAGCCACTGCAACCTATTAAAAGGCTTAGCTTCTCTATTTTCTTTCAACATTAACTGTTGTTAGAGGTTCTATTTCTCCACCTCTTTTCGTGAAGTCCTCCAAAAGTAGGCTAAGCCAAGTTACCGGACAATTCTGCCACCTTAACGTGAAATTATTTTAATGCAGTTACTGCATTTATTTATTTATTTATTTATTTATTTATTTATTTAGCTCTCTGTATAATACATATTCATATTTTACGACAATCAATATATGATGCACGTTATGACAAAATGTAACGCTGACGACGTGTAGTGTTATAGCCGAACTGGTTACATTGAGCCCCTCACAATGCGTGCTAACATACATATACAAACGATTACTGTCATTTTGCTGCTTTTCCTATTTTATTTTATAATTTAATTAAGGCGAACAGATCTGTATAAAGCTAAAATTTTAAAAACGCTTTTAATTTTCTTTTTACTTGTGATGATGTTTCAAATATGAGACTGGGGTAATTTTAATTTTTCCTTTCTTTTTCAGGAAACAGTGGCGGTTTTCATGTGTCAGTCTCTCCTGTCGGCGGCCTTTAATCTGTTAATATTACCTCCGGTGACGTTTTCCGATCAATGTAATACAAGAGTTACTGATTCCGCATGAAAAATTGTCACGTCACGTGTCAGGTGAAATGGACGTTTTCAGGAGCAAAATGAAGAAAGTATACTCAGTCTGCAAGGCTCGGCCACTTTCGAAGTTAACCTAAATGCTGCCTTTTTGATAGGTCAAATCTTGTCTCACACTCATCAAAGATAACCAGGTTATTCCAATGTAAACATCTGAAACACAATGTGAATCACAATCTGTTTGAGTGTAATCTCACGAAAACCATATTTTCAAAAAAAAAGTAGTGCAATGATATGCTGCCAAATATTATTTCTTTTCCGCTGCAGAGATGGAGCCAGGCTTGACCCCCGTACGCTCTGATTTTCCATTACCTTGTACTGACCCATATCAGCTCAGCCTGATGGCATTATTAGCAGTGGCCCATTTCAGAGAGAGCCACAAGACAGCAAGACATGTTGCTTCCATTGGTGTCTATGGAAATAGATATGGAAAGGAGAAAGGAGTGCATCCCCATCACTGATCACAGCAAACAACTGGAAGCAGTTTTAAAATGTGGAGCCTTTATGTCAGCAAAACCTCCTGGACTTGAGACTGAATCCAGGCTGTCCTCTGGATATGTGCAGATAGTGGCACTCAGTGTGGTATCATGTCTGATGGCTCTGATTGCGGATAATACCACAGAAAGGGATCTTGGAGTACCAGGTACAAGCCTCTACAGTGGAAAGGGGATATAGTCTGTGCTGCCAGTTATGTGATGAAAAGAAATTGCATCTGAAGTGGTATAATGCATTGACTTACAGTATTTAGTCATGAAGACCATCTTTTTTCACAAAACACAAAAACATAGACTGAGAGTCCACAGAGGTGTAAAATGAGGCATGTGTTAAGGACCCTTTGATGATGAGATATCAAGGCATACAGGAATAGACTGGCCCTCAGCAAAGCATGGCACTCTCTCAAAAAGCCCATTTGCTCGGCCATTAGTGGACCCTAACAGACACTGCACTCAGCAAATTCATTTGGCTGGCTGCCTAGCTGTGCTTTTTTAAAAATTTACCATTGCCACTAAACGCATTCATCCTACGACAGCTCATGCAAGTTATCCACCTCTGTAAAAGATAAGGTAAATTAAAAAAATTATTTGGATATAATTGAAAAGGGACCAGGTGTAAACATTAAAGGTGAACTACAGACAGCATGCCAGAGAAAGCCTTTTGCACCATCTGGTGGTTACGTCCTGATCTTGGGCAGTAATGTAGTGTAGTGGTAATGAGCAAGACTGGGCCACTTCCGTGGTACCCTTGAATAAAACCACTTACCCCAGGTTAGTGCAGAACATATCCAGCTGTGTAAAAGGCATGACATGTAAGTTAAGCCAGTCACTCTAGATAAGCAAATAATAAAATATTGCATATTATAAGATGTGAGTCACCATTGTTGCCACAGTGTAAACCTAAACAGTTAGTGTAACTAAGGACTGAAATTCCATTTGACAGTTTTGCTCAAGTCACGTCTGGGCTAAAAGTTAAAACAGCAGCTCAGTTTTTACATTGGCAGTGAATGTTTGATGAGCTCTATATTGCTAGACTTTAAGACGCAATTAATGCTGATTAATAAGAAGAGAGAAATGCAGAAAAACAAAAGTAACGTCTTTATTTTAGCTTTATAAAGTTGATAACAGGCACTCTGTAAGTAAAACTGCAGTGAAAATGTGCAACACAAGGGAAATGCAGCAAATCGCACACAAGAAAAGCTTGGCAACATTAACTTAAAAAGATTAAACAAGTAAACAAAAAAAAAATGACTGCAATAAAGTAAGTCAAATAGTGTGGAATAGGATCATACATTGAGGTTGTACCAAATGCACACAACTTGGGTCTCTACTCAGTCTAGCTCCAGTGCTCTTAGTATTTAATTGTCTAAACTACATGTTATATAGTTTATCATACGGTGTACAAAGACTGATAAATGTCCCACTTCCTTCAATTGATTACTCACAGTTAAGGGCAAAGCACATTGCAATTAGACTGAACAGGGACCCAAGTTTCTGGTTGCACAGTACTCTGAAATACGTTTCCTTTTCAACGACCCAGCACTACAGTAACAATATTGCAATGAGCAATGTGAAACGTTGTAATTTTTATCACCATTATTTAACACTTATTACAAAAGAGTTTATACATAAGAGTCACATGATTCAGTCTCCCTACTCTGAGCAGTGCAGTGTGAGGATTTATCTGTGCTACATTTCTGAGGTCTTCTGACATATGTCCCGAAAGGCAGTATTGCCAGCATCGTGTGCCTCATTTTTCCCATTTACTTTGAATATAACCCATTGTGTACTTCAGGCTGACTGGAAAACAGGTAGATGTATTTTTGTGACTGTTTAATGTGGCTGCATACTGCATTTTGAGCCAGTGTCCAGGGGGCCACTTCAGCACAGAGTACTGACAGTGCTTTTGGATAGGAATATGGAGTGAACCCTCTAAAAACTGTTATTGCTGGTTCTCCTTGCTTAGTTGCAGTAAAACAATGTAACATGTAGAACCAGCTGACAAATAAAAACTGAAGTATGTTCCCTTAATAAAATAAAAAATCATATTCTGATTGTTTTGCTCTATGTGGCTTATTCCAATATTAGTTCTGTGTAGTCTCTGAATGTTCATAAGAGGTCAGCATTCCAATGCAGTAATATTTACTGCACCAAACCAAGCCCCCCATAAGAGCAGGGGACCTCCTAGCCCAGTAATTCATAGTGTTCCTTGTTTTAACTTAATCTGAACAAAATGCTTTACATTTCACAGAAATGAAGCCATATCTATTAATCTTCTAACAAAGAGGTTAGCAATATTAATGAAGGACACTGCTTGAATATGGCTGAAAGCAGGATTGTAAAACAAGGCTTGGCATATAATAACTACAATAAAGCAGTGAGCTCAGAAAGGACGAGGGCTCAAGGTGTTATTCAGGTGCAGCATTGTAGCAGATCTTTAGGTCATTTTTGGATGCCACTGGTTTAAGGCACTTGCATTAATGCCAAACAGCCATGGAGGGAGTGTTTCTAAAGTCAAGTGAGGGTGTATACCATTTATGAGTCAAAATTGATAATTATGATATCTTTCAGTTTGAGTAAATGCTAAGGTAATGCACTAAATGTCCCAAATATTAAATGAAAAAATAACACCGCGATACCCTAAAAAAGTTCCACAATCTTTGCACATGATCTGTGGTCCAAGTGTTTTTTGAACAGAATCCAGCAAATTTCTGGATTGTGTTCGTGTGTTTGGACGCACCGAGGCTTGCTAATATGACTGGAGAAAGAATTTTGCCTATGTCTGCATAACTCATTATGTCTGTGCCTGTGCATGAGAATGCCAGTTGAGAACCAATATAACTTTATGTGCTAGTGTCCTCTCTGAAACAGGCGTGTGTGTGTGTGTGTGTGTGTGTGTGTGTGTGTGTGTGTATGTGTGTGTGTGTGAAGGTATATGCAATATACAGCACACGTATGGCGTATGTGATAAACAGTATTGTTAAAGACAGAGCTGAACACAGGGGCTGACCACTCTGAGCACCTCCGTGTCAGCCCTGCAGAGGCTGAACACATTGAGCACTCCTGTGTCAGTCCTGTGTGAGCAGGAGCTGAACTCACTGAGAATTGCTGTGTCAGTACTGCAGAAGCCAAACACACAGAGGACTAGCTTTGAAGTGTGGATTAAATAAACAGGAATTCTATCTAACTCTGTCTAGTGGAATTCTGTAAGAATTCCATTAAAACTGTATGTGGTACAGCCTTCTCTTTAACAGAATACTCATGACCTTGAAGGAATAAGTATATGGTAAAAAAATGCCCAAATGTGTTGTTTTGATCAAAACTGTGATCCATTCACATTCTGTATGACCATATACATCAAAATTCTCAAAGCAATAATCTACTTTACTTAGAGCCAATTAGTGCACAACCTTCTGTCACCTTCATGTGTTCTTGTGGACACAGTCTGCCCCCTAGTGGCAGATTGTACATCTATACATCTAAACCTTGATGTATTTTTTGGCTGTTTTAGCTTCTTTCTCTAAGGTCACTGAAAAGTTACCACAGTCATGCATGTTTAGATCAACAAAGGGGAATGCAATATTACTCATTTTTATCTTAAATGTAGCCAATCCAGTATGTTTAAATGTCAAATGGCTAAAATAGCCAAAAAATTATCTGTAGCTACTTAGTTTCCATTTACTTTGACCAGTCACTAGCTAAGGTGCCCATATAAAATGAATAGCTAGTTAGATAATTTTGCTAACTGGAGATAGTAACCTACAGCAAATTGATTTTGTTGTATTTGCTAATTTGCTTTCTATTCATATCTATGCATGATACATTTTAGTGTGACTGTGTGACTGTGTTTGCTTTTTCTCTTCCAAAGGAAAATTAAATTTTAAAAAGATCAATTCTCATCACACTCAAGGCTCTAAATGCAGACGTGCTTCCTCACTGCTTAGTAATATTACTGAAAAAGTGAGCACCTTCCCTCAAAAAGTTATCCTCAAGATAAGAAAACTTTGTGAGACAATACACCTTATTAGCAACCAAACATATTATATTTTAAAACTGCGAGAGACTCCTCTAACAGACTGAATGGGAAAAGTTGCAACGTTTGCTGCCCAGAAAAAGCTACTGTTGCTTTAAAACCCTGTCCCACTGCAAAGTCTGATATTAAATACAATCTCGTTTCTTTAAATCACAAACATTTATGTTATGTTTCATATGCGCTGTATTAGATAACTGCAATATTTCACTCAGAGAATGTAAAAAACTTAAACTTAATATAAGTAAAAATCACAAATCAACTGCATGTGGTGTCAAAGTATGCAGAGCTAAAAAAAGCACTGCACAGGGAGTTCTGGTTTACATTCATGGAGAATTTGAACACATAAGTGTGCTTTCAAGGTAAATGGTTAAATACTGAATGCATGTGTGTGGGTGAACATATATGCAATCTATATGATATATTGTGTCATTACTGTGAGAACTGAACACACCGAGCTCTCCTTCTGTTTACCAGGACCGCAGAAACTGAACACAGTGCCAGTGTGATGAGCTGTGAGGAGCTGAGCACAGTCCACATGTGAGTAGCCTGTATCAGACTGAGACTAAAGACGAGCGAAGATGAGCAGCAGTGAAAGAAAACACACTGTCTAGCTAACGATGAAACAAAAGGTAGAAATGCTTTGTGCCAGGGCCATCTTTATCACGGGGGGACACATGTTGTAGGCGCCCCGCCTGTCACTCCAAACGTCTGTCACAGTGTCGCATCTGTGAGCGGAGCAGCATCAGTGAAGGCACCTTGGTGACCCCGAGCACCGCTGTCTCCTTCGGCCTCTTCGTCCCCTCTTCATTTTACCCCCGTCTCTGTGCAGTCTTTGCATCGCAGCTTTGTCCTGAAGAACCTGCCCCAGGCCAAAAATAAAACACGGGCGGCTTTGGGAGACGAGTCTTAGAAGTCCGTGTCCCAGCCAGAGGTGTCGTCCGGGGGGGGCTCGTCACTGTCCTCTGGGAAACTGTCGAAGTTACTCGTGTCGGTCGGCGAGGTGACCTGAGCGGGGAAAAAAAAAAAAACTGAATCGTTTTGTTCCAAAGCGTAAATGTAATGACAGCAGAGTACAATAAGGTGTTAGCAATACTGGTAAAAACAACACAATTCTTTTTTATTTTTTACATTATTGCCTTTTAGCAGATGCTCTTATTCAGAGCGAATTACATCAATTACAGGTTTTTACAATATTATCGATTTATAATGCTGAATATTTACTGAGGCAATTGTGGGTTAAGTACCTTACCCGAGGGTAGAGCAGCAGCACCCCCATGAGGAATTGAACTGATGACCTTTTGGTTATGACTCCTGCTCCATAACCACTATGCTACACTGCCACCCATTCTATACTTGAATAGATGAACAGTCCATGTTCTACCCACTGCCCTGGCTGAGCTGATTAAGAATGGTTTTGGGTGCCTGTGGGTGTGTGTGCTTGCATTTGGAGAACAGCATTGCTCATACTTACATTGGGGATGATTGGGGGTGTCAGTGTTCCCTTATGCAAGCCATCCCAGTTAAAGCCTTCGAACCACCTGAGAGCAGTAACACAAAACAGATGGGTCAGCTCATTCTGCCATAACTGGAAAAATGCTGTTGCAAACAAAGACATGACATACAAACAAAACAACAGAAATGACATAAAAAGCAAAGCACAAATGATAATAATACAAAAATCCGCTGTAAATATTTTTCCCGTGGTCATCCAAGGCAACCTGTGACCATTAACATTCTTAGTAAGTTGACCTGTAAATGACCTGTGGGTCATTACAAATTACTCTGAAAGGGATGATCTTTGCTTTTCTTCAAAAACCTTTGCGTGGAATACTCCAGTCAACTTGCATTCTCTGCTACTAGTCTGCCCCCTAGTGGCGCACACATGACACTATTCACTCTGAATCTGGGCATGTCGAAATATTTGTTTCATCTACATTACCCAGAGCCCTTGTCATTTAAAGTTAATGTTAATGCACATTTAGGTCAACAGAAGAGGGAATGCAGTATCAAATTTATTCTTTTCATTTTATTTGTATCATATAAAAAATTGATCATAACAGTTCTTAAAAGCAACATATAGCCAACACAATGAGAAAACTCTATGAACTTCAGTAAAGATTAAATAGTCATAATTTATGAGCTGTCAAAACTTAAATTTCTGCAAATCAAAATGATACATTTTTGTATCTTGGCTTTATTGCACTGTGTATGCTACTATCCAATACAATTCATAAAAAAGGTTTTGTGACTGAAGCTGACTTGCCTGAAAAAGCAATATAAATCTTGTTATAAAATATTATATCCTTTGATTACTTTACTTTCTTTACAACTTACTTGTGCTTTTGGATGTCTTTGACACCATTTTTCAAGTTCCCCAGTCTTTCAGAAGGATTGTCCCTGTAAACAAAACATATATAATCATTTAATTTGAATACTGTGAGTATGCAGGGAAAGATGTCTGGATTTCATGTGAATGCATCCTCCCAACATGCACTTGCCTGCAGAGTTTCTTGATTAAGTTGCCAGCGTTTTTGGTGATCTTCTTTGGAAATTCTATCATGTCAATGCCTCTCAGAATGATATTATACGTCTTCATGGGGTCTGGGCCAGAGAACGGTGGGCTGGGAGAAATTTAACAGGTAAAGGTTCACTACAAACACTTCCCACATTCTACAACTCTCCGTAGCTTCTATTTAGTGAAGCAAGATAAATTCAAAACGTCCCTCTCACTCTATGCAAAGTTATTACAGTAATAATAAGAAAAGATAATAATAATAAAAGAACAATAATAAACTTCACTTATAAAGTGGCTTTTTGCATGATTTGTGCTTTCTATATAACAAAAATAAGACAAAATAAAGTCATGCAACAAATCAGTTATACAGCGGAACAATACAGGCAGTTTAAATCTAGGCCGGTGCAATACAAACAGAGGCATTAAAGCAGGTAATACAAATCATATTAGGAAAAAGAAAAATGACTAAAAGCAAGTTCAAAGAGGTGGGCTATTAAATGCACAGAGATGCTGTCAGGATATATGTACCCATTCTAAGCAGTGAGTTTTTACCTGCCAGTCAGGAGCTCATACATGAGGATGCCCAGTGACCAATAGTCTGCAGAGATGTCGTGGCCTTTGTTCAGGATGATCTCAGGAGCCACGTACTCCGGCGTTCCGCAGAACGTCCAGGTTTTCTTCCCGAAACCAATCTTTTTGGCAAAGCCGAAGTCCACCTGGGAGGAGAGAGGGCAGGTGTCATGCCTGACTGTGTTAATCCCTGTCCTGTTTCTGCTTGTTTGCAGTTTGTTACCTTTGATTGAGCTGTTACAGTAATTGCATGCTGGTCTGGACATCACTTAACTTCCATCAGCTGTAATTTCTTTGTTATGTTTTTTGGAAACATTTTTGTTATAATAGAAGGATACAAGTAAAAGTCATTCTGAAAGTGATTTCAATTCATTTGAGCACCACAAACATTTCTAATTGTTAGTGATACAGACAGGTATTCCACTAGTGATACCAATGATGACTTCTGTGTTACACTACAACAGATAACTTAATAGCACATAAAGTTTAATAAGCACAACTTTTTCTACAAGGAAAAGATACAAAGAAGTGTTGAATAAACACCTATACTTTGTATTTACATTAGAAAGCACACATCTATTAAAACATGTCAATAAGTATTCACAGCAGATCACATGTACATCTAGAGATGTCAGATAAGGATTAGTAGTCATTTCAGAGCTCAGTAAAAGCTCTTATGACTAAGAGCACCACTGGAAGCAGACAACAGCATACAAGGTACTTTAATCTGTCAGGGCCAGGGTTGAGAGGCAAGCTGAGTGTGAACAGACAAGTACATCCTTAAACAAACCTTTATTCAAAGAGTATTTTATTCAACACCTGAATACCAGTGAGACATCAATCACATTTACATTTCTATTTGTATTCATTTGCTTAGCAGATGCTCTTATCCAGAGCAACTTCCAGAGGTTACCCTAGGAAACCCTGGCTTACTCTGGCTTAAGTACCTTGCCCCAGGTTACAACAGCAGTGCCCCAGCGGGGACATGAACCGGTAACCTTTGGGTTATGAACGCTGCTCTAAATGACTGGTTTCCTTTCAGTAGGTAACAGGTGCCCCCTGTTCCTCTGCTTACCAGCTTAGCGTATCCTCTGTGGTCCAGTATGAGGTTCTCCGGCTTGAGGTCTCTGTAGATGATGCCTTTGGAATGCAGGTAGGCAAAAGCTTCTACAACACACGCTGTGTAGAAGCGGGTCGTCGAGTCTTCAAAGGAACCTCTGCACAGAGCAGACACACAAGTCAATACATCTCAGAACAGGCCAAAGGTTGAACTGCAGCTATGGATGGAGACAGCCAATCAGGAAAGACAGAGATACGCTGGGGCACAGAATGGATCGGAGGTCTTTATATCTGTCAGTCTCAGAACTATTGTATACCTGACTCACGATTTCTTCACAAACAGCTAGTATATGCAACAGAGAGACAGCTGCTTATGACAGAAGTACCTGTCACTCAACCCATGGATGTTTGCTGACAGCGAATCATGTTATCTCCATACCTGTCCCTCAATATGGTCCAGAGCTCTCCTCCCAGACAGGCCTCCATTAACATGTACAGATACTTGCTGTCCTTGAATGTCCTGTATAGTCTGAAAAGAATCATGGAAAATGTTTTTTTTCCACCCCCTGTGTCAAAGAGGAGTATAGATTTCCAAAGGTGACACACAGACAGTAAGACAGCACTGAGGTGAACCTAGTGGATCATTACAGTACCGGTCAAAAGTTTGGACAGACCTGACTAACATAATGGGAAACATGCAAAATTATTTTTAAAGAATATTTTTGGCTACTTTTAAGAATTTAAAGTATAGGATAGGTTTGATTTATTTAACACTTTTTGGTCACCATATAATTCCATTTGTGTTAATTCATAGTTTTGATGTCTTTACTATTATTCTGAAATGTGGAAAACTGAAAAAATGCAGAATAAAAGTTGTGTCCAAACATTTGACTGGTACTGCACTGGAAATGTTCTTTAGTAACGCCACCATCCGTATTCCTCCTGCTTTGATTATGCATATTGCCCCTAATACAGCGGCATTTGTGCAGAGAGGATCTGACCTAGTTACAGTTTTCAAGCAGGGGCTTGATCATTGCAGCCAAAGCAAGAAAGCAGCAACTGGCTGCTCAAAAGGCAGTAGAAATTGATGATGTCACATTCTATTTTGCATATTAATGTAATCATGCACTTATTTGCATAAGGTAACACGTGTGTTTAAAGCATAGAAGAGTTTCCTATCGCTCTCATTGGATGAGGGAGGTTTGTGATTGTGCTGCCGCTGCCACGACTGTTGCAGCAAACACAGCAGCATCAATTGTCACCAAATGCATTGTAATTCTGGAACACTAAAAACTTTCATCCTTCATATGACAAAGTCAAAGTCACTAGATGTTGTCGCTAGTCGCTTTTTTTTTTTTTAAATAAGGTCACTAACAGGGTCTGGAAAGTTTCTAAATATAGCAACAGAGTCACCAAGTTAGCAACACTGGGCTTGATCTTTATTTGACTGCCTCTCACAGATATCCCATGAGGCACCACACTCCTTGTGTGACACAGCGCCCTCTGCAGCTTGTGCCCAGAGTTATATAGCACTTCTCTCTCTCCCTGCACACTCACACATCCTTGCTACAGCTGATCTAAGTGACATCATATAATGCACTATGCTGTAAGATGTTGAAACTGGCGCTTGGTGTCCCTGGCTGTTGCGCATGGTCAGACCCTCCCAGTGTCTCCAGCTGTGCGCGGCAGGATACCGTACCTCACGATGAAATCGGAGTGCGCCTCCTGCATGATCTGCTTCTCTGAGCGGATGTGCTCCTGCTGGCGGGTGTCCACAATGTGCCGCTTCTTCAGGATCTTCATGGCAAAAGTCCTGCTCTCGTCGCTTTTCAGTTGCACCTGCAGAACGGAGGGGATACAGATTTTGCTCATGTTTCATGATCTCTGAGGTCATCTTCATCTTCAGGAGGAGGACAATATGTATATTCGTGTTGATAATCCTTCTAGCTGTTTTATGATCTTGATGTCCCCCGCCTTTCTTAAGGGTATGAATTATGAACTTTACACAACAAAAAATCTCAAAAGAGGTGCTTAGAGAACCCCATTCTTATCACTGCATGTAAGATACCACTCAGTGCCTGCTATGTTTTAACATTTGAAATTGATATAGTTATGGTGCTTTATTACAGAAAAGCAAAAAAATTCACAGGTTTTATGGTTATTATAAGAGAAGTTCTCAAAAGATTTTCTCCAAATGATGTGATACTGGCACTCAGATCATTTAGCATTAAATTCAAACCATGAAATAAATGGGTAAAAACTTGGAAAATAAAATTGGTATATATATCCTACTCCTTGGACAAAAATTAAGAATAAAGTGTCAAGTCTGTGGACAACAAAGTTGTACTTTTATTTTGCTACAAAAGAAAAAAAATGATATGTTACCAGCTCTACCCGGCCGAAGCCCCCCACTCCCAGGGTGTCGATGATGTTGAAGTCCACCAGGTTCAGACTGGAGAAGAAGGCATTCTCGGCTTCATACCTGCGTTTTTTCACACGGAGAAAGGGGAACCTCTTAGAGGTGCAGAGGCAGTAGCTGACGGGGTACGACCGAGGTGAGGAGTGCATGGAGTAGACTGCTCCTCTCTTCCCTCTCTGTTCACCAAAAAGGCCAAAAAAACTTGCGCACCTTCCCTTTTCTTTCATCAAACAAAATCAGTGGTTATAAGTAGGACTGAGGACTTCCGGGTTTTTCAACTCTCAGTTTGTAGTGCCAGGTCATTTTCTTTTCTACAAGTTCTTCTACAAGTCCATTCCCCCTCTCAAGAGAGTGAGGCAGATGCCATTACTGTGTTTGAGTATTGCACTGAGCTGTCCTTCAGTGGAACAAGATTCCTCTAGATCCTCTGGTTCAAGACCCACCCCTAAGAATATGGGATGTACAGTATACTGTGTGCTCAACCTCACACTAAGCACCAGGATTCAGATGGAAACACGCTGAGAAACCACAGGTATCATACTCCAGCAGCAACAGGCGCTGAGCTCCCATTTCAGATCCTTTTCATACATCTGTCACTTGCCCCATCTGAGAAAGGGTGAGAAGCCTGCAGGTATTCTCCAGGACACTCATCACACAGAACACAGCTGGAGCAGCTCATAACAGGAACCCCCTACACGTCCACTGCACACGTGATCATCCTCTGCCCCCAAACTATCCCAAACATGACCATAAGTCCCCACAACACTGTTTGACTGATGCCATCTGTATTTTTAGCTTGTGGACACTATTAGCGGTTGTCCTGGTTAGCGTAGCTTAGGCACCTTACGCTGACGGCCATAAAAAGACTTCCTAGAATGGCGGCGGCCTTGCCATTCACCTTCACCCTTCCAAAGCGAGTTGTATGAAAGGCTTGTCTATTGTTTTTGTCGATACTGGTAATTAGATCTTTTTCCCTAGCCAACATTCGCCAGTGTGAGGACAAAGGCCTCATCCTCACATGCCTGCAGTTCTAAGAACTGATGAACAGAGCTCGCTGAGGTTCTATTTTTATGGAGGATATCATGGTTTTTTGATAAAGAGCTGGTCTGTTTCTGAATGTCACGTGCTAAGCTGCTGACACCTCTATCACCGCTGTCCCTGAAGTCAGTGTCGCCATACATAGCAGTCAGATGGGAGCCACCGCGTGAGAGATAGCAGGGTGTGTGGCTGATGCAACGATCCCCCTTGCAGATTATGTCCATAGCACTACGTCTGTGGAGATGTGTTCCACTGGATACCCAAAGGAGAGGTGGTCACAACGGCCAAAGCCCACTGCTCCAGTTACCTCTCGCCGCCAGGCCTGGCACAATGAGATGTCCCCTCGCTCCTTGGCAAGTAACATGGTCACAATACCAACCCCACTGGGATGAAGGCCATCAGGACTGATTACAGTCATGGCCAACTGGGGGCTCATCCAGCCCACACATTCTCCACACTGCACTGCACCTGGGTCGGCTCTTACCCATAACACCCCACAGCATCAGGGTCTCAAACACATGATGAACACAGACTGTGAGCCACTTTACTGTTAGCACTGTAGCGTAACTGAAAGCTATCACATACTGAAGACCTCTTTAATTCTAGAGCACTGACACCAACAGCAAATGTGGTAAGATTATTTAGTGTCTTGACTGCAGACCAAGAAAAATACAAAAATATAATGACAGGGCTATGAAACCTGCACTTTCAACAACTGTTGATGCATGTATGACTTTTTACATGAATAGAAAACTCAAATGCCTCTGAGGTATTACAGCTCTAGCAACACCAGTAAAATCCCTTTTCATAGTCCCACCTACTGCATTAACACCAGTGACATTTTGTTCCACCTTAGCAGCTACTATGCCTGACAGCTTTATAGTAACACAGATTAAGTGTTAAATATTCAGAGTATCAGGTGAACTTCCTCGCACTGCTCTAGGCAGCTACAATGACTATTTGTTTACTGTCCTCATAGTGACTAATCTGCACTCTGACCCCTGACAGGTGGCTGTAACTTCCTGTCTGCCAGTCTGATTGCTTCAGTGTACAGAGGGTGGAAGATTATGTCACATGGACAGCATGACCGTCACTGTAGTGACCAAAGGGATGCTCTGTGATCTCTCTTGTGCAGGATACATTGCTGCCCCTGACCTCTCTTCTGTTTTAAACCTCTGCAGTGTTCATCCTAATGCCACAGTGTCCTGTAGCATTTGTCCTCTCCTACACAAATTCTCAATGACTTTTTTAAGGTCAATTATTTGGCTTAATTAGATCAAATAAACATGTACTTAAAGGTGCACTGGGACTGACATTTTAAATAAACCAGAATAGCTACAGCTTGTTCTTCAAGGGCAGGGAATCCTAACCTTGAGAGAGTTTAAATCTGGGATGGCATTAGTTTACCATGCTGTAGCTTTTAATACAAACTGCCTCCCATAAATGTGACACAGTCACTTGCAGTTTTGACCGCTAGTCCAGCTGTAAATGAGCTCCACTCAGCACAGTTGAAATCTTTCCTTATACTTTGAATATTGCAAAATGATTTACTGGAGTGAAGAGCAGTATTTAATATATAGTGTTTACCGAAAAGTACACAGTGCCTTTTCTTCTTCAGGCAACAGTGCTAGACCACTCAAAAAGACAAACTGATTAAAGAGAAAGAATTTCTGTGTCTGCGCTATATCAGACTCCAGCCACAAGAGGGCACCGTTTCCACAAAAGCACACAATTTATTTCAACGGTCCTCTCCAGTCGGTGGTCTTTGTAACCCTGAAGTTTAGTTTTAACACCAAAAGCATTCATCTTTTCACAATGACTACAGACACAGAAATGGCAAATAGGCCAGGTAAAGGAAACAGTCTGACAGATGTGTTAACCATTATCAAACAGCTGACATAATGATGTGACTGCGACCTCAGTTCTCAAATTGTAGACCCAAGTGCCTGTGATTCAACAGCGGTACATTTTAGCCTTGCCTTCACTGTACTCTCTTCAGCATACTGTATACCCCTTGTGCTCACCTTTGTACACATACTTCCATTTATTGGGTCCTTTGATCCTTCATAGCTTTGTACTGAACTACAGCCTACCTAATTCATCCTGGTAGTGCACTGGGCGCTAGCCATGTGGGATGGGGGCCCATTTAAGTTAGTGTGATCCACAAGATCAACAGAGAAGCAATAAAACATACACAGTACAATGCCATGTTCATAATTATGGTTTCAAGGGAACTGAATCCAAATAGGATTCAATTCTTGGTGGTCTAAAGGTATAGGCAGTACAACTCCAACTTGCAACATGACTCATTGGCATACTTGACATCCCACTATTGAACAATGACTAAATTCCCTTGCAATCCTCAACAGAAAATCACACACATACTGTATGTATTCACATACTAGGGAATCACTTCAACAACTTGACACCTATACACAAGTCACTGAAAGGAACATTTTTAGCTTCCTGTCTTATACTTGCACTAAGAGGATGGAGGTGTGCAGTCGGGGAGACAGAATTGAACATGGAAGGTGGTAGATTCAAATCCTGCAGCTGAGTGCTGCTTTGTACTCTTGAGCTATTGTACATGATTTAACCCAATTTGCTTTAATAAATACCTACCTGTACAAATTGAAAATGTGACATTTGCCCTGCATAAGGCTATGCGCTCTGCAAGTAACATAATATAATTTAGAAACTGCGTTTCATCATACGGATAATGACGTGAGTGCAGGCAGTCAGTGACTGATTGTTTTGGGCAGGTCATTACAGCACACCTGACCTACTGTCCCAATGTCAGGAACAAAAGCATCGTATTCCCCCTGTCTGGCGTTCGACATTGAGGATGATGTCAAACATCAGAATCAAATTCTGTTTTGATACCGTCCACAGCTTCCGTGGTTCCAGAACTAAACTGATCTTGCCCTCACACAGTAAAGTTTAATCTGCCGTTAATATTTCAGTTCAGCTAGAGAGGTTAAATGTGAAAAAAAATGAATATTACTTAGTCTTTTCTCTGTCACTTTCAACATGTTCTCTCTCTGATATCCATTGTCAAGCTTCTTAATTCTTAAATTAATAAACATGTACTACATAACCATGCACTGGCAGTTCTATATACAAAATGTTTGTTTTGGTATTGAAATCACTGCAAGCAAAGATAAAAGTGATCTAACATTGTAGCTGCCTGTTTAATCAAATGTTGATTTATAACTGTGAACAGATGTTTGTAACCCACGCTAAGGATAAATTTTCAGAAGGAGAACACAGGGGACCCTTGCTATTCGCCTAAAGTTTGTTCACATTGCCAGCTTTTGTGCCAGGGAACAGTCCCTGTCCCAGCCTTAATTCTCTGTTCCCAGTCCGCAGAGCGCAGTGTCAGCCCACAGTGGTGGCAAACATCAGTGTGGATGGTCTGTATGAATACAAAAGCTGGCATCCCAATTTTCCTCTCCCCTCACACAGAGGGGCCCGTATCTAACCGAGGCTCAGCCTTTTTTTTTCTTCTTATAAATTCAACGTCTCACAGCAAGCCCCTTGAGCTGCACTTCCTGTCTTTGATGAAAGCCCAGCAGACTCTGCCGCTCAGACTTCCTTCTGCTCTCAGAACCCATCTGTGGCTGTTCGTCATGGTAACGACGGTTCTGCGAAAAAGTGAGTGGCGCCGCTTCTTTCAGGCAGGGGGGGAATAGAGTGCCAGAGTGCCAGAAGAGATCGTGACTTGTTGAATTTACATATTTATCTGCTCACCAAATGTCTGGGACAACGCTCATTCTGGGCATGTCAGAGCCATGCATTTGGGCCGACACATGGTACTGACAAACAGAATGCACGCTGCTGTCTGTCTCTGCGTCTTCTGAGTTACCTTTGTATAGCAGCTATTTATTCATGTCAAGGGCTTATCAAAGCGCTCTGGTTCTGTATATATTCACAGCGTCCAAGCTGTCACACACATAATGTCGTAGTGAGTCTATGCAGATGGCACAAAACACGATAAGTCTGGGTGTTTATGAACCCGATGAAAGTAAGAAATTACAGCTCAACAAGGATATGAGATGATATAACTTACTCTGTAGTAATACAAAGAATAATTCAAATAGGGAAATGAAACCTGTGACAGCCATAACAAGAAGTGTGTTGTAAAATCAGATGTCAAGAGTGTTAACATTATTAAATCAGTATATATTCCCCTTAACTCATTTTATGGTAAGCCAATTCTTTAAGCTGGTTAGCGCATGCAATTGTAGTATTTTAAATCCTTTCAATCACCAACAGAGGGCGAGCTTGTACTATTTAAAAAAAAATACTGGCCCAGTCAAACAAAATCCTCAGTAAAAGTGATCGCAACATAATAACTGCAGTAAACTTTGCTTATCAAGAAATAAATTAAATTCTAGTTTCTTAAATTAATATTTTTGCTTTGGTTGAAGCATTCTATAAAGACAGCTCTTGCTCTTTGGGCTAACCCCTCCCCCATGTATATGATTTGGGTCTATGGGACAATGTGCTTCTCCTCAGAACAGCGATTATCCACAGAACATGGGGAAGTTTTCACCCTGTAGCTGTACTATATGAGAAGATTACTGCCACCTGTGCTATCATCACCTCCTCTTTTCAGCCTATGTGAGAGGTGCAGATCATGCAATCAGTGAACGCCGCCATTCCTCTCAATGCGGTTCACTGAGTTGGTCAGAGGTGCCTCAAAAAGCACAATGGATCGGATTTAACGGTTCGTCTGTCTCCCTGATTTTAAGCGCACCCTGTGGTCTGGGAGCGAGTGCTTCTATATGGGTGACGGCTGGAAGGCAAACCTCCTTCCTAACTCTCAGCAGAGAAAGGAAGGCCCTTGGTGTCGTGTTCACAGAGTGTTTATCGCGGCCCGTTTTAAACAGCACAGATCGCCAAAGGCCCCCGCGTTACAAAGTGCTTTGACAGAAGCCGGCTGCCAAGTGGTCTGCTGTACTTAGGACACCTTTTCCCAGCCAGTGTGGGAGGCATGGAGCTGTCATCTAGAGCGCCCGCAGCACACGAGATTGTGGAAAACAGCCGCCGTGCTCGGGGACCGGAGTCAGCCAACTCGCCAGTAAACATCGGGCTACGTGTGGGCATGTTTAGCTGAAGATCTCTCGTCCTGCTCGCTCCACTGTATCCAATTAAAACACGTCTCGGCCTCTGCGGGGGTTTGCGGCTTGAGACCAATTTCCACTGGTGGCAGCTTCTTAAACAACGCCGTTCTGCTGGGAAGCAGCCCCCTCGTCAGTAATGCCTGAAACGTCTTTTACAAGTGTGACAACACGAAGTCACTTTGATGTGACAGCTGAGGAAACTTAATCATGTTTGTATTCATGACTAAAGAGATTCGAAATAACTCGGAGAAGTGAAGGCAGAGTACGTTTTCTTGCGAGAAATGCATTCAAAACTTCAGGGTTGTCAGTGCAATTCTTCATGAGACCACTGAAGGGGATAAATAACTTGGTGAAACTGTGTATTCGTGCTATGTTTTCGCAAGTTGCAGTGTGTCGTGACTTTGATAACCATGAAAAGGCGCACACTGTGCCATCAGTTAGGAATATCACAGTAAGAAATAATAGAGTGCTGTTCCACCCGGTGTGACAAAATGTCTGTGAGTTGTGAAACTGGCACACTGTTTGATCAGCACAAGAGGTGCATGTCAATCAGACAGGGCCTTCAAAACAATCATACACAGATCTGCAAGTCTGGTAGTCTCACAAAATGCTATTTATTCCATCATCTGACATGTGACAAGTTCCACGTTACCCATGTCTCACCCCTTTTCAACAGACAGTAATGCTCTGAGCCAAGCCAAACCATGCCGGTACCTAGTTCTGGCCCACCTGGCAACTCTCACTTCCTTTTCCACTGTGGTACTGACACAGTGATAAAGTTCTTGAATGTCAATTGGGGGCTGGTTCTCACTCGGCTCAACAAACAACACATCGGAAAACCAGGCAGAGATGTACCTGGGCAGAGCTGTACTTGACCCGGCAAACCCTGCTCTGTCATGATAGTGGAAAAAGGAGAGCGGTAACAGGAGGACTAACCTCATCCAGTTCCTGCTGATCGTACAGCACCCCTACTGTATGTCAACAGTCTTTCATGAATGAAAAAGAAGCAGCAGGACCTTTGATGTTTGCAAGAAAGCTTGTACACACTGATCCACCACAGCTGAACAACATCACTTCTCCCCCCCAAAAAAAAAAATTCCGCTTGATCTAATCTGCTGGAATAAATAAGAAGGAGTTGATATCAGACCTAGTCCCTCTGCTGCTTCTTTCTGGCTGCTTCATGTTTAGAGCACCCTGTTCTCCCTCGTTCTCTTTTCATATCTCTCGATATGTGTAAATAAAGCATTCTTCATAAAGACCCTTTCACATCTCCATTGCAGTCAGTCTCCCTACTGTATACCCCAAAAGTACAAAGAACACTCCAGATTTTGGTGATGAGGCATCTTATCTTTCAAGCAAAATATCATCAGTCAAAAATTCCCCAAACAGAAGTGAGTCTCCACCATCCTACCCTGATGGTGACTGCTCGCCTGTGGGACAAATGGTGCACAATCACACATCCCACATTCACCACACTGATGAGTCCAACAGAAGGTGGACAAGCACTGTAGCGGACAGACAGAGTGGTCTCCTACTTTCTTCACAAAGAAAGAAGGGGGGAACAGACAAATCCAGGGAGGGTGATTTTAAGAGGACCTTGGCAGGGAGGGCAGTGATGGAAGCAGCCAGACAAAACCACCTGAGAATCAATTTCTTAAAACAGCAGTAGATCAAGCCAACAAATACACATCTCCCTCCACCAATGCTGGAGATCTGTCCTCCAGCAGTAGGTACACAATTTCTATAATCATGAGACTACAATAAAACGAAGACCTCAGACTGACACATATAAACAAAAGGCCTGTTCCACTGCATGCAGGCACATGCGAGTACTGATGTGTGTGTGTGTGTGTGTGTGTGTGTGTGTGTGTGTGTGTGTGTGTGTGTGTGTGTGTGTGTGTGTGTGTGTGTGTAGTGACAGGTCCTTTCTTAACATTTCTTGACTAATTAAGGAGTGACAGAGCTTTGTGAACCCTGCATTGCTGCGCTCTGTCAGATAAAGGGCGGTGATACGGAGTCGCCCTGCGCAGTGCCCTGTGTGCCCCAACCTTCACACGGAGGTGTGCTGGATTATCAAAGAGCTCAAAAAGAACAGGAATGCACACAGCTAACCCTCTGTCAGCTCCTGGCCGAGGAATGATAGACCGTCAGCCAGACAGCCGGGAACACGTGCGGCGTGCAGGGGTGTGTGTGTGTGTGTGTGTGTGTGTGTGTGTGTGTGTGTGTGTGTGGGTGTGTGTGTGCATGCCTGTGTGCGTGCATGTGTGTTTCTCCGTGTGCACGTGTGTACGTGCGTGTGTGTGTGTGCACGCATGCATGTGCACGTGTGCATGTATGGATACGTCTGTACATTCATGTACTTGAATTGGTATTATACACTCACTCGGTGGCTTTTCTTAAAGCAACATACAAAGCTGTGGTGGAAAAAAACATACTGTGTATATGATAAAAGTCACACAGCGGAGAAGTAAGCAACCATACCAATACAGGGCACATACACAGAGCATAAAATGCTCCTGAGGAAACCGTTTCAAAGCACCATTAGAGGAAGCAGCATGATGAATGTATGACCGCATTAATGCATGCATTTGTAACATGAACAAATGCTTAACAGATGCTGATAATCTCGTCAGATCTGGCCCCACCTGATCTCTGTGTAATGTAAGACCTGCACTTATTCCCCGGTGCTGAAAGTCACCGCTGAAACAGTAAACCGGGGCAGATAGTTTGGCTGCGCACAGGCCTGGGGAAGCGCGGCTTCAGGGAGGGGGGCAGCGAGGGGCTCGGTGCAGTGCCATCCCCCCCCCGCGAGGACTTTCACCCGGAGCGTCCGCCAGACAGCCCTGCCGAGTGACGGGGCCACCCGACACGGCCGCCCGTCTCACTTTACTCACAGCTTTGCGGTCATTTTCTCCATACGCCACGGCTTATGTTCTCGCGGCCGCAGATCCACCCCGGGCTCGCAAGGACGCCTGACCGGGGCACAGACATTCTGCTGCGCTGTTCAAATTGCTATCGCTACCAACCATCACACAAGCCCCCTCTGGGGAAGGGGCTTTTTAGGAGCGGGTTTCCACAGTGACCTTCACTCCTTCTCTGAACCAACTGAAGCACAGAGGCCATCACACCTCTCTAAGGATCTGCCCCAGTATGTAGTGGTAGTGTGATGTCACAAGATTACTCACTCCTTCGGCCTCTCAACTCAGCCCTAATGCATATGTTTTCGAAGAACTGATATTCCTCTGAATCTGCGTCTTTCGCCCAGGTGGCTGTGAATCTCTGTGTGTATTGGAAACACTGGTGAAAAGTGGAGGCAGTCGGAGAGGAACAGTACACAGACACACGTCACTCGCACAGTATCGGTGACTCACTTGGCTTTGGCCTCAGCGTCCTCACATCCTTTGCTTGAGACGTCCTCCAGCGCTCCAATCAGGTGCTTATACGAACTGAAAAAAAAGAATATCACAACAAAAATGCAACATTAACTACTAATTAAACTGTGGCTTATTTACCCATTACAAGACACACTTTGCACTTAAGATTGAGCATATTAAGACTGTTTAAATCTTTTATTCTGTTGCCTTCTGACACTTCGCAGAGTATCATGGTAGCTGTCATGCCATGAAAACCCCATCTCTTTCAGGTTGTGCACAGGTGATGGTCATGTGACTGCACAATGCCACTCTTTCTCTGTGCAGGTCCGGGAGTATCCCTGAGGTTTTTGTTTTAGCTGAGTGCTTCATATAGTGGATTTAACCAGGTTGATTGCTCTGTATTTGGCATCTGTTCATCACTGATCTGCTTTAAGGCCATGAATAAACTATGTGTAAAGGTATTGCTCAACACATTTTCAGTGAACTTAAGATTTATTTGTTCAATAAAGTCACTCTTGCAGGCCCTATACCCAATTAATTAAACTACTGCCTTTGTGATTTAGCCCAGTTTCGTGGCTATTTTCTTTTTAAAGGCCACATAATAGCAAAAGCCAGTTGACGTTGTGCCTTTCAATAACCTTAAAAAATCTGTTTTCATCTTATTCTGGTTTTCAGTGTTAAGGTCATTGTGTACCTGGTGCACTCTGTTAGTAATGCCAGAACATCCAGTCTAGACTGTTACGAAACTCCCCGCATTGATGGCAGAATATTCATTGTAAGGAAAGCATCAACATTTCAACATAATTAGATACTCAATAGGGCACCAGACATTACCCCAGTTTACTGAAGGTAATATTAATATTATACAACGGCTAAACATTCACCAGCTTTCACTGGCTTCGGGAAGTGAAATGGAGACTGGGCTGAATTATGAATGCTTTTCCCAACATTAATACCCATTTTACAGATTAAAGCCATGTTTGTTATAAAAAAAAATCAATAAGCAGTGAGCTCACATCTAAAATTACATTTCAAAGCTGTTTGGAATAGAATGGATAAACAAACTTAGCTCCACTGTGAAATAAAAATATATTAAAATTTCAAACAGTTACAGACGGCCATGGTGAAGACTAAACACATGAAGAATTGATGAGGAATCAGGAATTCAGGAATCAGGAATTCAGTGCATATAATAGTAAAGTCACAGAGAAGCAATAGACAGAGGCTGATTCCCAGTTCACTCTTCCAAGATGCCCACAAAGCTGTTATGATGTATCAGTAAACATACACATCTCACTCTGCACTACAGCAGGGCGGGTGCTCATTGGAGTACAGGTGCTACTCCACTGACATCATCCGAGCAACCTGCGGGCACCTGACGAATCCCAGCGTGCCCGAGAGGAGTGACACGAGGAAACCCTGCCGGACCTACCCACCCCTATCCCCAGCAGAACAAAGCCAATTTCTTCTGCCGCTGTGGGCTCCTGGTCATTCTTGGCAAAAGATATGGCTGGGAGGGGCCTATCCCAGCGCTTCTAGAGCTCGGCTTGCATTCAGAGCGAGCGCCTTAACCACTGAGCTACTCAGGAGTCCCCTATCAATGCATTTCTTCCCTGACTTCATTTATTTTTAAAGATATCCATACATAAACAGTCCACCAATTACAGGACTGGGGAGGGACGTCTGGTAAAAATACGGGAACGAAACATGAAAGAGGAACTAAAACTAATAACAGCCAAAAATTGCAATAATTCCACATTTTGTAATATTATTACGCTTTCATGCTGAGCTGTAAAATGCATGAAAGAGGCCAATTTGTCTGTGCTTGAAACGGCACTGGCTTGCTACTGCACGAAGCATTAGAGAAGTCATTCCAGTGGCACACCCCCAGCAATTCCACTCAATCCGTACCCTCAGATTCCCTGCAGTCCTGCAGCCCTCGTTCCAATGCAAGGCAGAACCAGGACACAGATCAGGTAATGACCCCCGCATAACAAGAGCGTCAGGACAAAGTACAGCAGCCAAAACAAGCTGCTCCTAATAGGGCTGTCATAAAGCTTTCAGCTGGTCGCCGGGATAAAAAGAAAGGTCGATTTCCTGTGGGAGGACATGCCCCTCTAACAACCATCTATGGTGGAGTTCTATCAGCACTGCCTCTGAGTCAGACTACTTGAGCACACATGACACTGTGTGTAAGAGTCCAAGAACCAGACCAAGATTTAATCCAGAACCCCCAAGAACAAGACCCAAAACAGACTCAAGCCCCAATCTCTCTCAACTGAACCAAACCAAACCCAGGACCAAACCAGCTGAAACCAAGACGAAACTAGTCCCTTTAGGAACCAGATCAAAACCACATTTCTTTTCACAGACATTGATGTAGAACCAGACCAATGTACTGAAATTCAGACAAAGACTGGCGAAGCATGGCAAGAAATAACCAAGACTAGATTTCGTGACTCATGCTAAACATTACCAAAAAAATCCATGATGAGCCAGTCTGTACTGATTTTAGACTTATTTCAACATTATATAACAAGGAAGGAGACTCTGGGCCTATTCCTACATGGAACAGGCAAGTTTGGCAATGCCTAACATCACAACTTTTATAAGCAGTCTGTTCTTTTCTCAGTTGATTTTAATATAATTTTAAAAATAAACAAGCAGTGATGTCGACATTTATATTCTCTAGTGGGCACTGCGGCCAATCAAGCGCCATCCTAGAAGGATTCTGGCATGCGCAGCCAGTTAACTGAGGACAACAGTTACTGGCCTGCATTCAAATCCATCAGTAGTTTGGGTTACCATGACAATGCACTATGCTTAATTTTTTTTTTTCCCTGTGACATCTGGGCAGCCAAGCCTGGCGCCTCATGCAGAGATACTAATTTGCAGGGCTTGGCACAGTACATGGCAGAACCACCTGTGCTGATCACGGAAGAATTCGTTGGTGGCCTTTGGTGGAGAGCATGTAGGATTAACTTTTGAATGACAAGTTTCTGGAATTTCTCAAAAGGGTTTGCTTTCTTAATTCTTGCTTAAATCTAGGGGACACAAAACAGGATTTAAGCTGTGTTGACAGGATTTTCTGATGAGGAGTCATGACTGTTCTTCTGGTAAACTTGCATGGAAGCAGAGTACCTTTTCATAAAATGGAAGTAATCGAAGGAGGTTTTAGGGAACAGGGAATTGTGGGAAATCAGAATTCCTCCATGGATCCTCTTCTCTCAAAAAGATGCTACAGGAATAGCAACATAGATTTTTCTGTTGCCTCTTCACATAGCTTGCTTGCTATCTTTTTGATGCCTTTTAATAGAGAATGATAGCAGCATATACGTAAAGCAAAATGAATGTTTGGTCACATAATTACAAATTTTATGGAAGTTCACCACAGTTCACTTCCAAGAACCCATACAACTGTCTGATAAGTCACACAAACAGTTGTATACTTGCTTAGTTAATTAGACAGGAAAAAATGAAGAGTCACAGTGGCAAATGGACATTTAACCCTTTAAGGGACTACAACTACTTTATTTTAGAAAATGAAGCAAAGGAATGCACACATTACAGGAGGGCAAAAATCACAAATGGTGTATGAACAAGTGCTGTATGGACATTAAGTTCTTCTCATACAGAACTGTTAATTTTCATGCCACAGCTTAAAATGTCTCACGAAATGTAGGCCCTTGGGTCAATTTTATTTTGTGTTTATTGTAATACTGCAATGTTTGCAAAAAATATAGTGTAAATCAACAGCTATATTTTTTCTTCTTTATAACTCATTTGGTGCTGTGACTTATTCTCCAGGGGCCTCCAGAACCTCGATGGCACGACAAGAGCACCAGATTGAGACTCCATCTCCTATGAAAGCATAATCTTCCCCTGCTGTAGCGAACATGCCTTAAAATCCTCTCACTTTATCACTGGCTCATCAGATCAGCTGTCACTCAGACTGCTGTACTGCGCTTCACTAAGCTGAGGGTATAACAAGTTTACATTTAACTGCGTCTTTTTATTGACTTTGCTGTCAAGTAAGAGATAAATACCGCTGCCATAAGCAGGTCAGAGAAATGTGTTCTTCTTCAAATTCAAATTAAATTTAAATTAGACTTAAAAGGTACAAGAATTGATCAAATAATGTAACACTTATTACAATGTTTGACTAGAAAGTAAGGAACGTAAGCAATCTTGGGAAAATACTGGAATTAAGCATTAGAATATTGGTTGATAGCACAGCGCAGCGGGAGTGTATGTGGTACCTACTCTCGGTCGATGACCAGGCAGGTGACCGCCTCAGCGGCGATCACGTTTGCGGTCCGGATGTCCTCCCTGTAGACACATAAAACAATGAGGCATTAGATCAAGCCAAGAATGTCCGAGTGTTAGGTCTGTCAGCCTGGTGTGTGAAGAATAACAGCCCTTTAAAAAGCACATCTGATCCATAAAACCTAATCTAGTGCACGCACCTAAATAAAAATAAGCCTTATAAACTAGGTCTGCCAAATATATATTTAGTCACGATAAAGACACTTAAATAAAACAAATTAAATAAAACAAATTAATAATAATTATTAGCAACAGTAACAAATAATAATATTAATTATAACAACATAATTATGTCATGTACATGAGGAAAGCAACTTTATTGAAATGTTACTTTATGCTGTACTAGAAGAAACCAAGTCCAATAGACGACCTGGACATTTTTCATTTGACTTTAGTGGCATATTCAAAGAAATTTCACATCAAATTGTGTAAGATGTTGAAACCCAACATGCACAGCAAGAAGGCCTATTTTCCTATTAAATACTTTGCTTTGTTTGAAGGAAGAAAGGCTCACTGAAGGAAAAATCAAAGCTCACACCCACGATCACTATGCACGGTAACTACCAACACCATAATGTATATGAAATAAGCAACAGATATACGAATACACCATTCCATATGTCCACGCTACAAGTTAATAAAAGTTATAATAAAAGTTCTAAGTTAATAAAAAAACATTACAAGCAAAAATGCTAAATACACTGAAGCATATGTGCTGGAGTGTAGTCAGATAAAACAAGCAAGGCGCATTACTCGGTGCGGTTCTCAGTGTCATCCTCGGAGTCCTCTCCCGAAAACTCAGAGGAGGAGTCCCTCCACCCGCAGGAGTCTGTGTCTGACTCGAAGGAGTCCATCCACCTGGAGCCCATGAGCCGGCCACTTCAGCTCTGCCTCAGGGTCTACCTGTCCCCCGCCTGTCCGCTTCTCCTGTCAGGTCAAGCTTTCTGCCGGTCAAGCTTTCTTTGTGTCAGGGTCCCAATGTAGCAGCCCAGGGTTCACCAGCAGCAACTGCGGTGCACCAGTAGCCACTGAGAGCTCACCAGCATTGCAAAGCGCAGGACTGGCAGTCAGCTCAAGTGGGACGTCAGGCGGGACGCTGAGTGCTCAGAGCTCCAGATCCTCCCCCCCCCAAGTGGCAGATCCTCGTCTTTGTCATCACACGCAGAAAACTATGACACACCGCATCGACACTTGCGAGGTGTGAATTGCTATGCCCTGCCAAAACAAGAGTCCTGTCGGTCTCTCCTCTGTTTTGGCAGCAACGCAAAGTTACTGTGGGGCACACGTGTTGTGTATCAATATCCCGCTGTGTTGGAAAGTCATCGTATCCACACCGTTAACGTGATTTTTTTTTTCCTTCCCATCAGACTGACCTGCTCTTGATCCAGTTTTAAGGACTGCCGTTTACTATGCATATAAAAAATCATGATTTGTGAATACCCGAGTATCCCAATTCTCAATACCACGTCCAAATAACATTATGTTAAAAGGGAATAATTAATGTTTAAAAACAAAACAAGTGGATCAAATAAAATTACATCAAAAGGAAATATCTGAAATGCTTGATTAAAAAATCATAAATCATAGCATTAGTTTGATTATTATATCCAGTTCATTCAATAATTGCTCCAGCACCAGTTTCTAAAATCACGCTTTGAAATTATATGAAGAGCTAATGACAGAGATAGCGTTCTTTTTTATGACTGGAGCAGATATGTTCCCTTAGAGGTATGTTATGATTGGTTAAAGGCTGTAAAGCCTTACCTTCTTGAAAGGTCTTGGGCATATTACTCTCTGGGAATTGAATATAAATACTTGTGCAACAACAGCAAATGAGTCACAGTTCAGGGACTGTGGCAGTCTATTTGTAAAGTGGCTAAGGAGAGCTGTGGCTCTTTCACCTGTTATTCACTCATCCTTTATATCAATGTCAATAGCCTTCTTCTGCTTCTACAGTCACTTCAACCCATCTTTGACCTGTTTACCACTCTGAGTGCCAGTTTGTATCAGATCTCAGGGTATTTTTTTCAAGAACCTTCCAGAGGAATAATGCACGAGCCGAGGTGTTTTCACAACAAACACGGTATAAACAGCAGTGAAGGCTATAATTATAGAAAGGGTATTTTTAGCAGGGTTCAGTAGAGAATACCAGCAACAGAAAGTAGTTGAAAAGCAAGAAATCTCTGAAATATAAACAGTTAGTCATAGGCTCATGATGTCATAAGTTTTACATTTTTTATATCAGCTATAATTCAAAATGAGCAAATTTCAATACCAATTCTAGTATTGACTGGACTAATAGCTATAGTGTAAAATTGGCTATCCTTACAGTACAGCAATATGTTTTTGGTTCTTCAAACACTACACTATATGTGTCAAAGTTGTCAGAAAGACTGAAAGACTACACAATTTGAACGGCATTCTGCACAATAGCCAAAAAGTGTCTGAGTGTCTAAGTGTCTTACAGTGTCTAAGCAGCCATTCACAGGCCAAAAGGATGTTCTAAAACTCTTCTCAGAGGAAAGCAAGCCTTTTCTACCCAGCTGAAATGAAGTGATTATCACTTTCATTTTCCCTTCACAAACTTTACCAGTGCATTTGAAATGTTTTATGTTTCTAAGACATTGATTGTGCTTAAGTGGTAGAATACTTTCATGCTTGTTATCACCCTTGATGACACATGAATTTCAGCAACTGTAGACCATATAAAGCACAGGGCATTATATCACAGCTGTTGACGACAGCTTGGTACTTCAAGAAGGGCCTCTGGTTATATAACAACTGTGTGCTTGGGATGCCTACCTTCGCATGCCTTTGGGCACCCAAAGATGTCACTTAGCGATGCGCTGGCAGCTGCAGACATCTAGCTTGTGTTTGTAGTGCCGTGCCAAGGAGACGAGGTATAGGCTTTCAGCGGAGGCCAGGAATATTATCTAACTGCTCAGTGCTATTTGGTGTCCTGAGAGGGAAGGGCTGAACAACCAGCAGGACAGGCAAGATCCTATCCTCCAAAAAAGTACCCCCTCAGGCTTAAATGGTATTCCGGGTCCTTACATATCACCCCCAACCTCAAATTGTAACTGCATCCATTACTGTACGGCAAAACCATGAAATAAAATATCTCCCATTGAGACAAGAGTCAACTCAGTCACTATGCCCCAGAGTGACTACCAGTCATGTCATGGAAGAATGGTTGGACAGCCATAGCCTGGCTATAGAAACATCCACCCCACACCATGGAGTTTCCTCATTTGATCTCAGTAATAATTATTCCTCTTATTTGGCTCAAACCTCTGGACTGGGACTATTGTTGTTTGGATTATTATTTCTTTATCTCTTCATCTCTCTTTATATTATTTTATTATGGTCTAGTTTAGACAAAATGCAATAAAATAAGCACCACTGGGTCAAAGATCAGGGCAGGCATCTCTTATCTCTTTCACAGTTTCAGTGGACCCTGTAGACATCTCCTCTCCTTTATAATCTCAGTGTGCTATGCAGATATCTCCTCTCTCACATACAGTCTCAGTGTGTTCTGTAGATATCTCCTGTGTCCTTCACAATCTCAGTGTACTCTGTAGGTCATCCATGCTATAATTAACCACACTGAAACTGAGCTGACTCTTTTTCCTTTTCCTTCTTGTTTGAGCATAGCTTTCGAGGTCACAGGATTATTTACACATGTGTCATAATCTCAGGAGTGACAAAAGGCTTCCTCAATCCCTTCTGTTGAGATACAAGTGTGACAGCAAGACACTCTTGGCCTCTCAGCTGGACTGCGGTGCATTCCTCAGAGTCATCTAGAACTGCGACAAATGGGAAAGTGGCTTCACTGTGCCCTGCAGATAGCTCTTTAATCCCCTCCTTACTGCCAGCTTCCTGCTGCATGTTTCATTACACTCCAGCTCACACATAATATTACAAAAGACCCCCAGGGCTTCGCGTGAAAACTATATGGGCACTAACTTAATTAGCAGTAATTGGATTGATTAGGCTGAACACGGTGTCATATTAATGAAGAGTTCAGGACACAGCTTCTTTGTGCACAGCCTGTTCCGACCCCGTTATCTGTCAAAGTTAATGGAGATGAATTCAAAGCGATCGCCCATCTCCACGTCAGCCTAAGGCCAAGTCTTAAACTGTACATTCTCCCTGCCTCAGACAGTCTTCAGCTGTCCAGGAAAGAGGCTCCCTTTGATTTATAAATATTGGTAAATATCAAAGACTCTGACTTGAGTGACCAAAGCAGCCTATGTGAAGGACCGATTGAATTGCTAAACGCACACGTACAGATGACTTCCTTCTGATTGAAAGGGGGTGGGGTGGGGGGCTGAGGCTTAGATCAAAAGAGCGCACATCAAAAAAAAGCATCACCTTTTAAACTGAAAAAAATGTGCCTCCTATTTAACTCTCTGCTGCACAGAGGTGACCATTAAAGCAAGCTCTGAACATGTGCAATCCCAATGGGACGAACAGAAGAAACCCTCACTGCTGCTATCCTGCAAAAAAAAGCAACCATAAACAGGATAAAAGTGAGTTGTCCTGAAAGACAGACCGGATCTGTGACAGCCCGTGCAATTAAATAAATGTTCAGAGAGCGAAAGCTGATTGAAGCGTACAAATTAGCATATCGTTTTCATGTTGAATTACAGTTTCCTCTGCAGGAACCCTCCCAGGAGATATGACCTCAATCACTGCAGTCCCTTTGTTACCTGTAGCTGGTGGGCTTGAGTAGACAGCTGTGCTTACTGCACCAGGGCACAACCCTCAACTCTGATCCCAAATATCTCTTTAGGTCCCCATTGCTGAGGCTGATGCAAGGCTGCAGTAAGATTCACGCTCCACCAGCCATAAGAGGGACAATAGTTTTATCGCCAAAAATAAAAAAGTAATGCAGGTTATAATCAGGTCCAGTGGTTTTTCATCTGCTGTATGATGACTGTTCTTCATTTATCCACAAGAGGCCACTAGATCCTTCACACGAGTTCATCAGCTGTGTGCCAGCTTTATATGAACCCTTTTGTACTACAGTTTGACCTGTATGTCTGTTAATTATTCAACTATAGCATATGGTCCTTGATAATGCTTAGCCTATAAACTAATGTAGGCAGTGGTAATCACAAAAATAGGTACATGATGATATTTGTGAATGCAAGGAGAAGAAAGGATTAGTAGAGGAACCAAACTTCATCCCTCCCGCAGAAAATCAATCCATTGTCATTGGCTAAGGGCAATCACTTGATATTGTTAAAGTGTCCTGATATTGTTAATCTAGGTCCTATTCCATCTCAGAGTAGTCCATTTTTCTACTCTCTACTTTCCTTTCAAAGGAGATCAGTGAGGTTTGGCCATGGGATTAGAGGGAGGCTGTGATGAGGTGGCTCCATGGTGTGAAATAACACCTCTGTGTCATAGTATATCACTGTTTTTCACTTCTGCACCAATATCTGCTGTATCTGTCCTTGCAATTGGGACGCATGTGGCTTACATATATTATAGACATTTAGGGCGGCAGTGTAGCATAGGGGTAAGGAGCAGGACTCATAACCGAAAGGTTTTCAGTTCGATTCTGTGCTGGGGCACTGCTGTTGTACCCTAGTACTTAGCCCACAATTGCCTCAGTAAATATCCCACTGTATAAATGGGTAACATGTAAAAAAACTGTAAGCTATGTAAGTAGCTCTGGATAAGAGTGTCTGCTAAATGCCAATAATGTAATGTAATGCAGCTTAAAAGCCAATTGTACTTCCATCTGCCAGTACATGAACCCATGTGCTCCTCCTGTAAACAGCAGACCACCTGTATGTACACCATGCATGTTTGCACGGGCAACGGGCTAGTTATCTTCATTACAGTATAATACTTGTATATATTTTATCCAGCAGACGCACTTAACCTGCACAGGTGGAGCAATGCTCCACGCTGCCACGCAACTCCCGAGGCACTGATCCCTCTGCACACTGGCTCAGCAGCGGCACACCCGGAGGTGCACCAGTAGGAGGCGGTCTTACCCCTGCAGAGCCTTCTCTCCGAACCAGCCCCCCTTCCCCAGCGTCCGCAGATAGACGGATTCTTCGTTGGGCCAGTCTTCTCTGGTTACGTTCACCTGCCAGCAGGGGGACAGCACATCGGGTCACTGTTGCTTTACTCACTGCTGTTTTAATGGAGCCGTCGCGGGGCACACAAGCACACAACCTGCGTTAATGTGTCTGCGGGGGACCTGGAGACTCGTACCCAGAACAGGCAGATGGTAACAGCAGTGAGGCAGCATACTCAGTGCTTCTTACAACGCACCATGGTGACTCACCATAATGCTTTATATTTTCCCCGGGCTCACTTCAATGGGCTATCCAGATTTCACGTACTGAAACAGACACCTTGATGTTCCAGCAGGTGTGAGAGTGATGTTTCTTTTTTTATCACTGCCCTTGCGTCATTCTTTCTTATCTGTCTGGATCGGGGTTTTTTACCAATAAAGTTAATTCAACTGAATAATGAAAGAAGAAAGAAATTGATTTGATGTCTGGAGAACTTTGTGCCTTTCTTGAATGTTTACACAGCATGCTTGTTGCAAATTATGTCAACAAGCATGCATATTATATCAACAAGTCTTCATCTTTATGCTTTTAAAAAGAAATAGCATGAAGAAATACCTTTCATGCCATAGCCACATTACCTTGCACATAACTGGGCAGTTGCAAAGTAAAGGATGTGATTATTTACTGATTATAGTCAGGAAAATATGACCATTTAGCTCTGAGAAATGACTACCTGAAGTCATTAGGAAGCCATGATTTCAATGTAAGTACTGATAAATGAAATTGTATTATGAATTATGACAGAGAATTGTCTAAATGTATTTCATGAATTTCATTCTGAGTCAGTACATACTGCCTCAGTTAATTTATCGGAGAAGCTTCGGCAAGATGTACATTGTATTGACCAATCTTCTTTTGATGTGATCTAAGAGTTAGAGAGGAGCACAGAGAGAAAATGTGCAAACACAAAGTATGGGAGAGAGTAAGAAAGGGAGCAGAGCTAGGTGTCAAACAGAAAGAGTGAGAGTGAGAGAGAAAGAGATAAAGAGAGAGGAGGCACAGTCAGAGTGGGAGAGAGACAGAGGGAGAGAGGGAGACCAAGAAAAGCAGAGATAGAGTGGGAAGGATAAAGGGACAGAGTGTGAAAAAGACTGAAAAGGAGAGAGAAGTGCTCCTTCCTGTTCACGCAGGAATCTGAAGTGAATGTGAGAGGTGTTAACGCTTACACAGAGTACAGGTCACAGACCTGTCTCTGCCTGCCCGGTGTCCTCTGTCACCTTTGATAAAGTCTGCATTTGGGCAGATTGAAGTCTCACCTTTCCCTTGCTGATAATAAAGAAGGTGTCCCCCCTGGCCCCTTGCCGAACAATGTACTCTCCTTCCTCGTAGTGAGTCTGTGGAAAGAGAAACCTTGTCACTCAAACTGGCTGTCAGGCGCAGTCCCCTCAGTGCCCAGAGGGGGAGCTGTGTGCTCCCGCAGCAGCAGATGGGGACCTGGTGTCATCGGCCGAGACTCTCACCAGTCAGCTCTTCCATGGTTTCAGTCTAAGACTTTGACATGCCCGTTGCCACCCGGAGCCTCGTGCTGAATTTCTCCAGTTTGATTCAGGAGAAAGTGGCGTGTTTCTCTTTGTATTCCCTCCTTAACATTGACCCATTCCAACACAAGCTGGCAAGGCTTGAATGCTGAACTATCATGTCACAACTAGGGCTATTGCTGAGTTATATAGTTAGCTGTAACTATTCGTGCATTTCCACTATAAAGCAATGGTTATGTTCTTAGTAGTACACAGGACATGAAAATGTTGTGAGGTTGACAGTATTATACACCAGTAATAACCACATTGTTTATGACATCAGAAACACATGACATCACTGTCTCAAAACCACACATACTTGTCCTAAAAAGTTTTTAAATGGCAAACTCAAATCTCATATGATTAAAAAAACATGCATTTGCTAATATTTACATGTCACTGTCCTGGATTAAACTTTTAACTGATAAAACTGGAAAAATTGACTGAATATGCAATATTTTAAAGACTAGAATAATTACGAAGAATGATTGTAAGTGGGTCTATAGATCACCCTGGCCACAATGCAAACCTTCATTAAAACAAACTATTAAAATGTGTTATTGCACTGGAAAAAAAAGGGTAAAGAAAAGTACTGCCAACTTTTATTCTAACCAATATTCAAGTGGAAGAGCATAGAACCCTTAACCAAATTAATCATAAATCAGAAAGGATTTTTTTTCTGAAGCAAAACTATATTCACACAGAAAGATCTAGAGTTTTATGAAATCATTTAGGGGGCAGAAATGATGGGAGCAAGGGGTCGGGGAACGGGTCAATTATTCATACATAAATTACAATTTGATCATTCAACCTTACCAGGCACTATTCAGCTCTCTGATATTTCAACATACATAACCCTGCCTGAAATGATTGCGACATGAAAAACTCTAAAATAAATGTATTGTAAAGGTGAAAAAAGGACATTCAGAGGAATTGTGAGAATGGATAAAACTAAGCATCTATTCTGTATATGACACATTTTAAAAACGTTATTTTAGGAGTGAAAAAAAACATGTCTCACCTCATGGGCCATGTCATAAATCAAAACTCTGGTAAAACAGATAAGGAATAAGAGACAGTTTTCCAATGACTCAGTGAGGGTCACACTAAATATCACTCTGGACCTCTCCAATAATCAGATAGGACAGCACCGATAACCGCAGAAACACACTGATAATCAGATAGGCCCGCTGCTAATATTCACTCACAGCCACATTAATTATCACTCAAGATCCCACCAACGTTCACTTAGGACTATAATAAAAAATTATATAGGCTCAGACTATAGGCATGCCATAATAGATCAGATAGAACCACACTAATATTCCTTCAGGCCCACACTCATACTTAGACACAGAATATTAATCAGATAGGACCATATTAATGATAGGAACACAGTAACACCTATAAGATTATTAGCGCTATCCTAGCTGTAATCAGCTTGGATTGAGATGTAATCAGCTAGGACTGTACTAACAAACCTATGGGTGTATGCAAAAAATTAAGCTGGGCAGCACTATCATATTGAACTGCATTCGTGTAGCATAGTGGTAAAGAGCAGGACTCGTAACCGAAAGATTGCTGGTCCCCCTCTGGGGCACTGCTGCTGTACCCTTGGTCAAGGTACTTAACCCAGAATTGCCTCAGTGAAATATACAGCTGTATGAATGGATAACATGTAAAAACTGTAACCTATGTAAGTTGGTCTGGATAAGAATGTCTGCTAACTGACAATAATGTTGTGTATTGTAATGATTTCACTATCACTTTGAACTGCACTAATAACGGCACACAACAGTACTATTAATCACTAAAGACCCCACACACAATCACTGTAGGGTGTGAGGACTCATTATGCTATGCCATATCTCACCTGTAGGATGCTAATCAACACAGACAGGAACTACACAAACGCTCGCGTTTTCAAACACGTGAAACCACTGACTCATCGGAGGTGTCACTTCTGACACGCGTCTGCATCATTCTCAGATCTGTCTGACATTTACCGGCCGGAGATGGGCCGGCCCGCCTTCGAGGTCTCTGTAAATACCATTAGCCACGCCGACGACAAACAAAAAAACCACCTCCAGATGTTGACATTCATGAAAGCAATTCACTGCAAAACCAGTGTGGCTAAATGTAAGACTGAAGAATTATCACCATGGAAACCATTAGCCAGTAACAGGCGCGGTGTCACCTGGAGCACCTGTTGTCGCCCATGGCAAATTACGGATTCAGCAGAAACAATTTCCCTGACAAATGAAATGCTTCCAAAGGCCTTTTGGAATATATACATTTCAACTAGGGCTTTGAATCTGTGGAAGTGATTGTTCCTGGAAAGAAAAATGGAAAATACAAGAAAAATGGAGAGGTGGAGGGTGGGGATGGGGAGGCGAAGGGATGCCAGAAACACCTGACATGAGTCGGTGAATGTAATTTACATTTTTATACCTTTTGAGGAAACCGGTTTATCACGCTGTGGTAATAGACAACAAAGGCTGTCATGAAATTTCCCTCCTGTTGCTTTGTTTAAAAACTCCAGCAAGTTTAAGGTCAGTTATTCCAGTACTGAATATACCATCACAAGCCCTGTCATGAGTGACGTAAAATTGTATGCAGGGCACATCCATCTTAGCCCTGACCTTTTCACGGTATGGTCGTCATATTGTCAAAAAAGCAAGAGGTAGATCCACCTCAGACTGCCCTGGCATAAACTCCTGCACTCACATTTCTGAAAGGTAGGCAACCCTTCACAATGTAATAACCTGCCTCTGTGAGGCTTAACCCCAGCTTAATGAGCGCATTAGTAAGTAGTGCCAACACATGCTGTCAATCACTCCCCATAGCAAATCATCATGATGAGCCCAATCCGGTGAATCTTTCACAACAAATGATTCACCAACTCTGGGGTTTATGAATCCTCAGTCTTTGCAAAGCCACCATCCTTCACCAAAGTAAAACCTGCATTTAATGTCTGTCAGGGTTGTGCAGGAGCTGTGCAAATAAACTTCTGTTCCAGGTGACTAACTAAAGTGATGCAGCACACCTTCAAATGCTACGCATATCATCCCTCTGGATGTGTCCAGGGGGTTCGCACCTGTGCAGATTCAATGATATTTCCATTATGGAGTGTGACATTTAAGATCTGTTGCCAATGTGCGCTGGCTGACTCAGCTGGCACGGGAAATCCATCCCACATTCAAGCTTCCTGACCAATAGGAACATTTAATGTTGCTCCTCCTAACTTTGCAGTATCAGTGAATCAGCCTTAAGAGCTAGAGCAACCCCCCCTCCCCCAAAAGTGTCTGGGCTTCTCAGTCCTTGAATGGGGAGTTCCTTAAGTTCGTTAGACACGCCAGACATCGCTTGAGCCCACTCCCCCGCCGCCTAAACATGGAGGCCCGGGCGTGACGTTTGGCCTGACCGTTGAGGTGACTGGAGCGTAGCAGTGTGGTCCAGCGTAGCGTGAAGCCAAGCCCCCCCAGCCACGCCCACCGGCGGAGCCTGAGGGAGTCTAATAACGTCCAGCTTTTTTGCCGCTCACATTTCACAGAGCGGATTCCGCTGCCGGGGCTCTCCCACGCCCCTTTGGCAGCACCCTCCAGCCCACACCGCAGTGACCCCGTGCCTCTGAGAAGCCAGCAGCCCGGACACTCAAGGAGGGAGGCTGAAAACGTTCATCAGATTTCCCTCTCCAAAGTCCTGACCGCGGCGGAGATGGACAGAAAGAGCCGCAGCATTGGTCCAGCTATCTAGCTGGTCTGATCAGTTTTTGTGAAATAACTGGCTGTATTTGTTTTAATGGTAGCATTATTTGCTGCTTTTGCCTTCAATAATGTGTCTGTATGAATTCCTGGTAAACATTACACCATTATTATATTCCCCATCCATAACCCATCCATCAGCAGTTAGTGTGAATAGGAGTTGAGATAATCTGTGTCCGGATAGTTGAGAATAGACCATATAGCCTACACTTTTTAAAATGTATGAAAATGTTGTTCTTGGCCACATGATTTCATTATTGCATTTCCTACTTTATTGGAAAAACAGCCACAAAAAGTGTTAATGATACTTAGATTCCCTGTACAGCAATGAAAAAAATATATAAAATGACTGAATATGTCATGAAGGTTCAGCCTATGAAATAAATATCACAATGCCACAGAAATGGTTTGCCCTCCAGTTAATTTAACCCTGGATGGCACTGAAATGCAGGAATACGATGCATTATTTGATGGAGATGGACAAAGGCTGCATATGAATAATCCATATCATCATTCTCAGCCAATTTACATAGTAAGTGTGAGGGCCGGTGCTGTACTCATCATCATATGTATTACAACTGACACGGCAAAGTGATTTTAAAGTTATAGTATCATGCATATGGCTCTGGTGCTCTTGGTATGAGATACATTTCTGTCATTAGTCTTTTTATTGTGTAAGGCTTTACATGCATCACTGCCACCAGCTGTTTAGTGATCTGCCTTCATTTTAATGAGACATAGCTGATGTCTGTCAGGTAATAGGGCCGTGACAAATCACACAGGCAAGATGTCTGCCCATGTCAGACAAAAAACGGAACTCACTTGGACTTTACCCGTAAGTTCAAAAGATTCCACCAAGCCATGGGTTCTATGAGTGACATACTTAAGGCTCCTTGCAGTAATGTAACAATCTGCATACTTGGAGCTAACAGTAAAGTGCTGATGTCTAGGCCTTAGGGTTGGGGACCAAATCCAAAATGCCAAGTACCGGGTACCCGTAAAAAAAACTGAATTTCGGTTCTGCTTATCAGTTCCTAAACACAATAACCCTTTATTATTGCAAACAAAGGCTACATATCTGCAAGGATGTAGGTAGCTATCTGCCAGGACCTGTCTATGTGACTACGTCACGCATCAACACAACAGCATGTCCATTTATTTAGCCCTTTCGCGCGTATGGTCACACCGGTGTGATTAGCCGTTTAGTGCGTATGCTAAAACCGGTGCGATTAGAATACTAGATTGGAAAAATTCTAGCTAATTTTAGCTTTGAAGAAACAGCGATTTAACATTAAAAATATAGCAAATGCTAAATGAAAACTATGAGAAGCTTAATAATGCTGATGAAAACATAACGAACCATGTAACGTAACGTGCGCTACATAGCATAAAAATAGTTACGTGCGAAAGGGTTAAATACGAGCTAGTATGCATGGCTAACATCACAACTCTCAACAGTGTGAAAGATGGACTGCAGTAAATGGTCAAAAGTGTGGCTTCACTTTAGAAAAGAAAACGATGACGAGGCAAAGTGCAATGCATGTGGGAAGCTAATTAGCTGCAAGTCAGGTTGCAAATCAAATCTGACCAAACATTTAGGCAGCACGGTGTTGATCTGAAAGACTGTACAGTGTTTGATGTCTTGCGATAGGCAAGAATAGGCAGAATCGGAATCAGAATCGATAAAATTCAAACGATACCCAACCCTACTAGGCCTGGAGCTACATGTGACACATGCTCTTCATAATAAGCAGGTTTATCAACTGGATGTGTAAAGCACTCTAAACCCTCTGTGTCATATTTTACTGGAACTCCACAGACCTTCCCGAGGATGTTAAATATTCATGACCCTCAAAAAAAATCTAATGCAACTTCTTTTGCCTGTGACATGTTACATTAGGTTTTAGTAAAATATTTCAATGAAATTGTAATTAAATGACATACTAAACTTGCTAAAACTTTGCCTTTTTGTTTTAGAGTAGATAACAACAGCACTTTGTCCTCTGTCATATGAGAAATGTATTTACAATACAAGCTTGGCGGCATATATGGCTATTTAATCGTGCCACAGATTGGGCAAAATGAAGACATAATGCCAGAAATGTGTCCCTTGTTGTCTGTTTAATCTGTCATCAGTCACAGTAATTGTACAGGGACCCTTGCATATACTACAATACATAGACAGAAGACACAGACCAAGGCACAATGGTAAATATATTTATCATCCAGAAAACTGTTAATATTAAGGAACCCCTAATTAACCTCTGATTTTTCTGTTAATCCCTGCATCTGTTTCTTTTTTGTATATTTTTTTTTATTTTTTGCTTTTTTGAAGCAGGACTTGGACAGGACCAAGGGCTTTCAAATTTTCACAAAAATATTTCTTGCTCCCACTGTTTCCTTGTATTCTTAATTTTCTCTTTAAATCTCATTTTAGGAGAAAATATCCTCCATCCTCCATCCTGAACAGACTGAGGCTTGACATACTAAATCTACTTACAGAAGTACCAGCCACCAGCAGTAAAAAAAAAAAAATGGCAGCACAAAGAGGAAACATAAACTCCTTGGAACACTGTGTCAGAGCATATCCCGCAGATCGTTAATAACTGAGATAATGGGATGGTTATTACTGAATGTGGTACTGATCATGGAGTGCACTGCAGATCATTATGAAGTGAGTTCATGTGCAGTCTAAGACTTAGCCCTGTGGAGCTCTTATGTAAGAAGCTGACGGCCAGCACATTTGCACAACACTACGCATGAAGTCATAGCACTAACGTCAATTTTTCTGTCCAATTTTGTTCCAGCTTCTTACAGAGGCACCGGAAGAACTGTGAAAATACTAAAAACATGGCTGAAAACACCCTAAAGAG